>WKFP01015229.1:353232-469051 GCA_011057875.1 Pterocles orientalis
GTTTGGGGGGGGGGGGGGAAATACACACATTTTATGTTTACGTCACTAAGAGAACTTATGTGTCTTTTAACTCACCTCTTGACAAAAACAGGGCTAAGTCTATAGAAACTCTAGGACAGCATTGCTCTTGGTTTTGTTCTTCATGGCACACTATTTACATGGTTTGCGTTTTCAAGCTGTCTGTGTCATGGAGGATAGAATTATCCAGGAGATAGCAGCATGGCTTTAGAAGCCAGGAGCCCCACACTCAGCTCAAAGCTTGCCCGTTAAAGTGTATAAACTCAAGCAGTTCACCTGGGTGTGAATATTTTCAAGCTTGACTAACGGCCAACTTTTACCTGACCAATCTGGAAAATGTCACCTGAGTTTCTTTGAAAATAATGACTGCACAATGCTCCTGTTGAAGTTGGTGGATATTGCAAATTCTAAAAACTCTTACAGAAACTGACCTGAAAGGTTTAAAATTGGAGGGCAAAGGCACCAACCTTTCTCTGTGAAGAATGTTGGTCTTTATAACAAATGAAGTAAGAGTAATGAATTTCTGAAAAACACTTAGTATTTTCTGTTAATGCCAATAGAGGTGACTCTCTATGCACTATGTTAGGCATAGTTTCTATTAGCATCAAGACAAGCGTGTCAACTATGTCGTTTGGGTGCCGGAGTTTGATAGGATGTTCTGGTGATTGGTTTTTAAAATATGCAAAATGACAAATTGGTTGTTTAAGTTGATTTCTTTGATTCCGTATGGGATTTTTCAGTTATTTTTATCCTGTGTGTAGCAGGGAACTGATTTTTTTAAATGATGCTTTAAAAAATGGAAGTACTTACTGTAGTGTTTTGTCAACTTTAGTGCAAGACCCATAAGCAGGGCTCTTGACCTTGGAGCGGATGTTGTTGTGACGGGTAGATGCGTTGACAGTGGGCTTGTATTGGGACCACTCATTCATTCTGTAAGTAAAAATTAATTTCCATATGATAATGAATATATGTGAATGAATATTCAGCAATCATTGTCAGATGGTTTTTGCTCCTTATGAAAATGTAGATACTAAATTAAAGAGTATCTGAATTTTTTTTCCTTGTTTGAAAAGTTGCCAGCTTTCACTTCTACTAAACTTAACAGTGAGGATATTTATGAACTTGGGTATTGTGAAGCTGGAAAGCATTTCGGTGAAATTAAGGAGGTTTTACCGTGTTTCAACATTATTTCACTCTTACTTCCTCCCCACCTCTTTAAAATTTGGTGTGTAGTTAAGAAATAAGTATATTTTCCTTTACCACAAGGTGGCGATAATAGAACTTACTTGGGAGGGCGGTGGAGGGGCAGGCACATGAGGTGGTCTAAAATACTGGTCTCTTTCAGTGGGTAAGCAGGGTTTTTTAAGTAGTTGAGTTTCAATGCAACACTTCTCAAGGACTTGAATTTCAACAAATTATACAAGCAGGATATGTGGTTTTCGGAAGTATTTTGAATAGGATATATGCTTTTGTGAATGACTACGTACTGTGAAATATGGAAGCTTTCTTTTGGTACATATTTAAAAAAAAGCCTCTGAGGGTATGTCCTAATGTCAAGTTATAAACATTCTTTATAAAACTTCATACTATTCTGATTTCATGGATGTCAAACATTGCCTAATCTAGAATTAAACTTTCCTGTTTATAATTGCCATTATGACTTGTTATTTTATTCCTAGCTGTTTACATTCTCAAAATAGTTGTCAGCATTTATTATAGACTCCAGAGAGGCTTTATCTAATTTATTGAAAGGTTTTAGAGAGATTTCTTCTAAGTTCTAAATCAGAAACACCGAATATATTGCTTGTACTCCGTTGAACTTGGGAAAAATTATTTCCAGTTAAACAGAAAACATGCTTCCAGTTCTTAAGGATAGCTGGTAATACTCCAGGAACTGATAATTTTCGAAAGTTGAAAAAACATAGTGGTTTGTTTACATGGCACAAAATAGGCGCTAGACTTTTAAACCTCTGGGTTTTGCAAATTTTGAGTAATACAAATATTTCAGTTCCATTTTTTTGGAAGAGAGAGTGACTTTGAGAATTTACATCACTTTGGGTGTATTGGTAAGGGGAAAAACTGAAATACATCAGAGCTTTCTTACTAATTTACAGTACAGCAACTCGAATCCACATATGACACCTACCAATTATTGTTCTTTAAATTTCTGCAGTTAGGTAAAAATATATCCAATACACTGTTGCTCAAAGCAGTGAACATTTATGTGCAGTTTTCTAGTTTTCTGTACTGCATGAGTCTTTTACATATGTAGTGTATTTGTGTTTTTCTTCTAGTTTGGCTGGAATAGGGAGGAATTTGACTTGCTAGCTGCGGGAAGGTAAATGATATAAGAAGAAATGGGTAAATTTATATTTCATATTGTATGATGTCAGAATAACAAACTTTTTAAGCACCTAGTGATTTTGCATATTATTATTGAATTCATTTATTTGAATGTTTTTGTTATATTTTGGGGTTTTTTTTAAGGCTCATTTAATACTCTTTAATTTGGAGTTGAAATTACAGAAACTTCATTCTGGAATCAATTTAAAATAACAAAACAAGGAAAGGAGTGCATGATTTTATTTAATAGCTTCACTTTCTCTTCCTGTCCATTTTGTGTCAAGAGATGAAATCTTACAGTACAGACCAGTGATTTCCAGCTTTTTCTGTTTGGGAATCACTGTTGATAGTTGACAGTGGAGGAGGTCTTATCCTTAAAGATGCACAGGAGATTAAGGCAGAAGTCAGCATCCTTGTATGGTTTTGCAGAAGCTCAGTGTCAGTACCCCTGTCTGCAAACCCTGGTTTTAAGTCCTAAGGTTAGGAATCTGATGCAGAAAGCACAGGGTAAAATTCTGTCACCTAATTTGACTTTCTTGATCATCTGATTGTGTTGAAGTCCGTAAAAATGTGTGACTACTTGGGTAACCCAAGTACACCTAGTAGTAGTATGCTTGGATGTCCTGTTGCTTGAGAATAAATGTGGAGAGAAAGTCCGGCCCCACTGAATTGGGGATGAAAGAGATGAGGATTTTCCCTGTAATTCTTTTGAGTGTTTATGGAATATCACAATCGAAGACTTGAAAATCATAATACATAATCATAAGGCATTCTGTCCCTCACATTGGAAGTGAGATCTTGCATCTCTTGATTTAAAAATCAGCTTTGCACATGTAGTTAACGCACCATGTAGACTGCTAAGATAATGAATTTAGATTGAGGTTTTATTGAAATAACCAATGGAACTTGTTCTTTGCTGTCAAATAATGTTTTAGGTGTTTATTTTTTTCAGGAAATTCACCTGATTCTTCATGTAAAAGTTACTTCTTTCAGTCCTTCATAGATTCATCTTTCAGAATCTCTTGTTATGCTTAATATGTGATTTATTAATGTATTAGATGCCTATGGAGGAAAAAATAGCATGTTCTCTTATTTAGCTTTATTTCCATTGTACTGTTATAATTTAAAGATGGATTTGTGAAATGTAATTTTATAGAATATTTAGTTATTTGAATGCCATTTCCCCAGCCTTGCAGGTCATCTCATTGAATGTGGTGCTCAGTGTACAGGTGGAATATTCACTGACTGGCATGCGGTACCAGACTGGTACGTAACCGTGACATCAGCACATATGTTTGTAGTGGACCAAAGATGAGGTTTGCTACTTTATCTGTTTTGTGAAAACTGCTTGTAATTTATTCTTTTGGGGGAGGCAGTATGGGCCTTTTGATATTTTTCCACTTTAATATTTCTCTTCTACGGGGTCTGTTCTTTCTTTTGCAGTTTCCCTTTCTGGTCAACTGGGGGCTTTCTTTGTTACCTTAAGAAGCAGATGATTTGAAAAAAATGTTTACTCCTTTGATTTTTTTTCATCTGCTCTTTGGAAACATTTGTTGTTGGCTTTCATGTATAATTTTAGTGGAAAGGACAATATGCATATTTTGGATGCTGTTTCATCAGTTGTCAGGTCAGAGTTGCCTACTGTTCAGTCACAAATTTTTTGTAATTTGCTTTGGTAGGAATGAATGTATGCCACAGCCCTCTCCTGCTGCATGGCCTGATCTCCACAAATGTGTTGAGCTGGCGGACCTTTCAGAAAGTAATGTGTGTATCTTGTGTTCAGACCTACAGACTTAGGCCTTCGTGTAGGCAGGTCCTTCTGCCTGCTGAGAAGTACCGCAAGGAAGGACTAATGTAGCCTGCTTTTGACTAGCTTGTTTTTAAGAGTAGTTTTTAAAACTAGCTGGGGAACATGTTTTGCACAGGATGAGTGATTCTGGCTGTAGCTTGTTCCTACTTGCCTTGGGATGAGAGGGAAGAATCTTGTCCTGGGCTGTGTCATGAGGAAAGGCGGTGCTTCCTTTACGTGATGGAGGAAAGG
Organism: Pterocles orientalis; assembly: GCA_011057875.1. Lineage (NCBI taxonomy): Eukaryota > Metazoa > Chordata > Aves > Pterocliformes > Pteroclidae > Pterocles > Pterocles orientalis. Next base: position 357,635 of record WKFP01015229.1, read on the forward strand.
TCTGGAGAGCAGTGGGAGAGATGCAGGAGACGGTTGGCTTGCATCAGGTGTGTTCCTGCTCCCAAGCTGACCCTGGGATGGAGGCCACTGGCGTCCACCTGTAGTCCAGCTGGATGAACCAGGACCCTGCCCTCTACCTCCTGAGGTAGCTCCCTAGGGCTGCCAAGTCACTGCTCCTGCTTGTAGTGACTGTTTCTGATTCAGAGCATGATCCCAAAAGATGTACTCTGCTTTTCTGAGTTCCTGAACACTGCTGATTGACAGGGGAAAGCACATATGGCATTGAAAGAAAAGTTAGATGTTTCTTTTCACATATTAGAAGGCTGTTAGCTCTGAACAAACTGCAGTCGCTCTTCACTGTTGTGCTTAGTGGGAAACCAAATGAGAGAGTTTATGGTAATGGTACACTCTGTTCAGTTTGGAAATTTATAACTGCTAATCTTATTCCTGTTCTGATGTATTTCTTGGTGATATTATTGTGCTGTATCATGAAACTTCTTAAAATCTCCTGTAACCATGCCTCCAAATGACCTCGCTCTATAAAAGAATAAAAGAAAAAAGAGTAATGCTTTTCTTACTAAAATGTTTGATAGTTCTTTATTTTTAGGATTTTTTTTTTTTGTGAGGAATGGCAGCCTGTTTGTTTTGGGGTTTGGTTTTTTTTTAAAAAAAAGGAAGTTTGAGTATATTAAGCTATGAGCTATTGGAGTGGGAGTAGCTAGTTTTATGGACAAGTATACATACATTGTGTCTGCATAGCTAGTACTTGTGTGTGTATATATATAAAAATATATATAACTTTGGTAGCGAAAAGTTCTCAGATCTGGGCCTAACTTTCTGCAATGAGCATGGGAAGCGCTGGGCCTTAATGAGCATTGGAAGTGGAGAGGGGTGTCTCCTTAATAAATGAGAGGGGGAAGGGTAGCATGAAACCTTTCAAGCAGTTGGGTGGGTGGTGGTGCAGCCCCTGTATTGGATTAACTTTGGCTGAAGTTTGTTGGTGCCTTGGAACTGGGGGCGCCGACCTTGTTAAGCAAAAGTTTGTCCTTGGTTAGTGAGGGGAGTAAAGCCTTTGGTGTGTTCTTGGCTGCTTCTTCTAAGCAAGGGATAAGATGATTGCCTATGGCCTTTCTACAGCCAAGATGTTTGAGACATCCCAAGGCCTTCCCTCCTCAGGGCCTCTGACAAACAGTCCTTTACAGTCAGTTGTTTGTAGAGCTGGGGTGGTATTGGTGCAATTGGTGCAGGTCTGAATCCTGGAGCTGGATTTTTTATCAGGGAGGTAGTTCTAGATCACATTCTAGCTTGCTTGAAAGTTACAGATCGGGTTCTATATTGCTCATTGTTTCTGGATTGCTTCTTGTCATAGCTTGTCAGTTCTAGTTTTAGCTTGCTGGTTTTAGCTCACATAAACAAGTTCAGGACCATTTCTTGGTTTCCAGGGCAGATTTTAGCCCAAGTGATGTTTCTAGGTTGCTTGTTGGTTCTAATTGACTTTAGGGTTCCAGATCAAGTTTTAGCTCACTTGAAAGTGCTAGATCAGGTTCTAGACTATGTTCTAGCTCACATGCAAGTTATAGATCGGGTTCTATTTCACATGAAAGTTCTAGATTGCTCTATGGTTCTAAACTGGTTTCTAGGCTGTCTTGGGGCTCCATTGGGTTCTGAGGGGTAGAGGACCTACTTCGGGCAGCTGTTTTGGCATTGCAGCAGGATTTGGAGTACTTGCTGATGATGAGAGCAGTCTCAATGTTTTCTTTTCCTTTCTTAGTTTCTTTTTTTGTCTTGCATGCTGTTTTTTTTCTTTATGACTCTTTTGAGTTGAAGGCCCATAGGAAATACAGCCTTCCCAAGCTTCTAGCATGCTGACTTGCACTGCCTCTGTGGACCTTCTTTTTGCTGGAAGCAACACTGGAAACTAGACAAGCTTCTACTTGACCATCTCCTTCGTGGCAACTACTTGCCATGTTTCTGCTTCAGGGAGGCTTGCCAGCCTGCCCAAGAGCCTTGTCCAATTGGCAGGTTTGAAAAGCAGGTAGAGGAGACTGCCTGCTCTCCTTAGTGCTGCTTGCCATCGCTATAGGTAGTTGGAGTTTTGGCGCCAGTTACTGGGCCGAAACTGCTGCTTTTGGACTGCAGTGTCAAGGATTGAATCTCTAGCAACACTCATCATTTTGTGGCCCTCTTCTTTCACTGGGACTCAGGGATGGCTTGCCGGTGAAGACAGACAGAGAGGACTTAGAAATAGCAGTGTCCTTTCCATTTTCTTTGAAAAAGTTCACGAGTAGCCGTGCTCTGGCATGTCATGTAGTTCTCCCTGTGCACTATTTCTTAAGACAAAGCAACGTATTGTGGTACGTCAATTCGTATTGTGCTGTGATGACTAAGAGGTATGCCCAGGAGCTATTCACTGCTTCACTGCTCTGCAGGCCAAAGAGGAAACACCCATCACATCAGGAGAGATGCTGGAGCTGAGTCAAGCAGCCCCTTATACTCCCCAGATAACAACCAGCACATCTAAGAAAACACGGCGGGTGATCATAGTAGGAGATTCTCTTCTGAGAGGTATGGAGGCACCCATTTGCTGACCTGATCTGCTCTCTAGAGGGCTGTGCTGCTTGCTGGGGGCTCATATCGGGGATATCACCAAGAGACTACCAAGCCTTGTACAGCCCACTGACTACGATCCCCTGCTGTTGTTTCACGTGGGCACCAGTGATACAGCCAGGAGCAGCCTGAGGGCTATCAAGAAGGATTACAGTGCTCTGGAGCATCAGTAAGGGACTCTGGAGCGCGAGTAGTTTTTTCATCAATCCTCCTGCTCCAAGGGAAGGGGTCTGAAAGAGCCAGTCAAATCTATCAAATCAACAAATGGTGACAGGAGTGGTGCCACAGCCAGGGGTTTGACTACTTGGACCATGGGACTTTCTTTGAGAAACCTGGGCTGATGGGGTCCATCTGTCAGAGAAGGGGAAGAGCATCTTTGGTCATAGGCTCGTCAACCTGGTGAAAAGAGCTTTAAACTAAAGTTGCTGGGGAAGGGGAATCTCAGTCCATCCCAGTCATACCATTTGAAAGCCAGGGCCAGCAACAGATGCCCAGAGCCTGGAATCACCGGTCAGCAGGAAAGCCCCTGAAGAGCAAACACCAAGGACTTCCTGACAGTAAATCAGCTTCATCTGGGGCCCAACTGAAGCATCTCTATGCAAACGCGTGTAGCATGGGGTTGAACAAGAGGAGTTAGAGACATGCGCACGCCTGCGGGACTACCATCTCATTGGCATCACGGAGACATGGTGGGATGGGTACTGCGGTGGGTTTTTTGTTAGATGCTGTGAATCCATTTTCAATGCATGCAGATAATGCATTGTGTAATGATGCACAATAATATGGTAATTCATAGTTTCCATAATGACCAAAACATTCAATACCTGCTGCCACCAACGTTACTTCAGAGCTCTGACAGAGTTTGTAGAAGTTACTTAGCTGTAGTCTATTGATTTCTCCCTCATTTAGGAAAAGCTGTGGTTTTAGCAGTCTCCTGAAAGTAAGTGTGTAATTTGGATCTCAGTAAATCATAGTGACTGTGATACATAATGTTAAATCCAAACCAGCCCAACAAAGTCAGTAAATGTGGGGTGAAGAAGCCAAGTCAAATCTGTGTTTGTCGTTAAAGTGCATTTCACATACACTGCCATGAGTGCGTTTGTGCAGCCAAGACCACTTATCATTCAGGTCTGCGGACATTCGCTGGATCTTTACGCTGCAGTTTAAGCAAACCTTTCATGTAACTTATGCTCTTCTCTGGTGACCTAACACTAGAGGGCAGTCTCTCTCTTTTCCTCATATCTTATTGTAGAGGGTAGGTTAGGTTATGATTAGACTCAGGTCATGTTTTTTACTTTCACTGTTTTTTTTTTTTTCTCCCCAAGAATAGTAGTCTGCATTGCTCTTCTGTCTTTGGCTGCTTAAAAGGTGTAAGTATACTGCCAGAAAGGACTGATGGATATGAGGTTTTCTAACTTGTAAACAACAAAAAATAAGAATTTATTAAATTTTAGGCTTATAAACCTTATCTGTCTATAGTTTATGTGTAAGCAAAAGTAATTAACTGTGAGCACTTAAAATTAGTAAAGCTAGACAAGTCAGAGCCCACGTTCTATGCATATATCATCACATCTCTTAATACTGAGGCACTGAGTTGGACTGACTTCATCCAACATGGCTTTTCAGGGGTTTTTAGGGGATGTTTTGGTTTTTAATTTTCTTGAAATGTTTGATGTAGACCACTTCTGGGAACTCGATTCCACTGCAAAAGGGAACTTTTAAGTCTCAGGAATGTTCATGGGAGAATATTGTGGCAATTGAATGGTTAGCTATTAAAACCTAAGCTGTTTTTTCATTTTCTTTGTTGTGTCAGTAAAGTCAGTTTTTTAATGTAAAACAAGTAAAGTGCATGTTCCAACTTGTGACTCTCCAGTTACTTCAGTTGACAGAAGCTAGGCTTAGTTGATTTCTGTCTGCTGACCTAAGGCACTGGGACTTCTTTAATTGTGCTGGGTGAATCTCCATAATGTATTTGACTTAAATGCAGGAATCTTGAAGCTGTAAAATTTTGTGCAGTCTTCATGAAAATGGGCAGGCAGGTAGGAGATAGATGCTGTTTACTTTTCCAGTGAGAGGAAGGCTGCTTGACTTACCCTTTGTGTGGATTTTCTGATGTTTAGCAGAGAAAATACAAGAAACCCTTAGTTCACTGTTTACAGAAGACTAATGAGCATTCTTAAATGAATGATTTTAAGTAAATGTTATTAAAAAAGGCACTTACTACACAAGTAACAGAAAAGGAGTATGTCGGCAGATGGTCAGAAGTGATAGTACATCCTTGCTCCCTATTTAATGCCTAGTGCACAGCACTCAATAGAGAATTCACGCAATGTGTCAAAATGAACCATGATGCCAGAACTATATTGACAATGCACAGCTACGTATTTTCATTTAACCCCAGATGTTGCTGTCTCTTACTATTATTTAGTGCTAGTGGGAGATTAGTACATTATTCTGTTTTGTTTTGAAAAGCAGGAGAGGATAAACTAATGCTGGACAGTAGAGTAATCATTTTGAGGAGATGATAAACACTGACATTTTGCCCTAAGCTGAGAGTGTGCATGGTTGAGACTGCATAATCCTCTGGCCTGGGATGACCAAAAGGGTAAGTCAATAGTTGTAGTCTCTTAAGGGCTGGATCCAGATTGCTGATTGGGACTCTCATGCTGGATCCTGTTCAAGTCCCGAATTAAGCAATGTGGAATGCCTTTTTCTCTGTAGCACCATCTATTCCAGGCAGCTGAAAAAAAACAGGCAGCCTGTTTGACCTGAGGTTGTCTAGGCATTAAGAGTTTACGTGCATACTGTGAAATGCCCTGGTCAGAGGAGGTAGGTGATGCAATTAGTAGATATTACCCAAATCGGAATTGCAGCAGAAGTTAGGAAACAGCGAGCGAGTTCAAAGGGCCACGAGGATGGTCAGAGGGCTGGAGCACCTCCCGTACAAGGACAGGCCGAGGGAGTTGGGGTTGTTCAGCCTGGAGAAGAGGAGGCTCTGGAGAGACCTTGCAGCAGCCTACCTGTACTTTAAGGGAGCTACAGGAGAATTGGGGAGGGGCGCTTTATCAGGGAGTGCAGTGATAGGATGAGGACTAATGGTTTTAGTCTAAAAGAGGGTAGATTTAGATTAGGTATTAGGAAGGAATTTTTCACTGTGTGGGTGGTGAGACACTGGAACAGGTTGCCCAGAGAAGCTGTGGATGTCCCATCCCTGGAGGTGTTCAAGGCCAGGCTGGATGAGGCTTTGAGCAACCTGGGCTAGTGGGAGGTGTCCCTGCCCGTGGCAGGGGGGTTGGAACTTGATGATCTTTAAGGTCCTTTCCAACCCCAACCATTCTATGATTCTGTGAAAACAAGAAGGAAGGCTACCTTCGTGGCTGCACTGAGGTTGAATAGTGCATTGTCCCAGAGTAGACAGAGGAGATCCCTGCTTAGACAGTTCACTTCTGACATGCCCATAAACTGTAACATTTCTGAGAGCCAAAACTGAAGAAAAATCAGCATTTTACGTGGAAAAAATTAATCCAAGAGTAAGTCATTGGCAGGCAGGAGACTCAGTTTCAGAGCTCTGATTTCTGTTAGACAGCAGCTATAGATGGCTGATGAGAAGGTGGTTTCAGCAGCAAAACTGGTTTTGGACCTTCATTATCCCTGTGGTATAGTCAGTGCAGATCTGCTTTAACTGTTAACTCCTCCCCTAGCCCTAGCTTGGGGGGGGTTTCTGAGGTTTAATCTTAGCTTGGATTTATTCGGTGCTGTGGTTTACTAATGCATATAATTTATTTCGTTGTTAAATACCAAACATGCAAGCTGAAACAGACAGTTTGGATAAAAGCATGGTAGTTGTCATCTCCTTTCACAAACTTACCTATCTTACTTCTGTGTTTTAACTCTGTGTTAAAGGAACTGCTCAAAACATTTTAAAAATAGTACTTTAATACTCATCTCTAGTGTTGTATTTTATTAAGTGATCATAAAATTTAATTAAAGTTCACTTTCATAGTTTCCCTTCAGGATTTTTTACATTGCTTGATACTGCCCCATCCTATTAGGGGATTTTATCACTAAACTGATGATACAATTCTTTTGTTATTGAGGGGTGCCATTTGGCCACCGTGCCACTTTGGATGCCATGGGGCTGTAGTTGCTGCTGAAGTTCAAGTTTGTAGTTCTGTGGTTTAACTCCCCTGCTGCACTGTACAAAATTGCAACTTGGCTGTGGGTTTTGGCCTGCATAAAGCTGGTATTACAGAGCAGATGTCATACGGTCTGTAGTCTTTTGGCAAAACCTACTAGTGAATCAGGCAAAGAGTTACTTCTTTCAGTGGAAGTGGTGGTCAAGGTGATGGTGTGATTTTAGTACCTGCGGTACGTGCTAGAATGCCTCACCTGGGTAGCTATTGCTGCTAGTAAGTTCAAACACCAGGTTTAAGCATCTTCCATTTGTCTGAATCATGCCATAGGGGTGACCTAGTCCAGTTTGTTTCCAAGCTGAAAATTAATTTTAAGTAGTGGCTTTTAGCAAAGTACATTTTTCTTTCTCTCATGCATGCGTGTGTTAATGTAGGCTGTTATTGGCATCTGCTATGAGGTGGTATTGGATGAATGTATTTTTCCAGTCATCCAGTTACAATACAGATAGATTCTATGGGCTTCTTGATCAGTCCATTGCATCTCTGTTTTAAGTTGTTAAAAAGCGAGGGAAGCTTTCACAGAGCTGATGGAGGAAGATGTGTGTTTTCCCAGGTCACATCAGTTCTGTTCTCATCATTGACCTTCTGGGTCGTGGATTTCAGAATGGTTTAAATATAGATTAAAATTCTTCTTGTGGTACAACATGGTAGTGTCCTGTGTCAGGATACCTTTCCTAGGAACGCTTTCGGTTTTCCATTTTGGGTTTCCTTTTTCTTTTTTTTTTTTGGGGGGGGGAGGGGGAATTTTCTTACAAGTTTTGGGTCAACACTTTGCTGCAAGAGCTGAATGTCTTTTTCGTGTAGCAAATATGTCTCAACCGTAGAGGCTCTTTAGAAGCTGGTCCAGGAAAGTGGGTAGCAGCAAGGATACCAGTTGTCTCTGCAGTGGGACAGGCTCTGCTGGGTAATCTGTCTTGATGGAACTGATTTGACTTTTGGGTAGGTGATTTGAATAAGCTGTGTTGAGCCTGCTAGCAAGGCACCTGGTGCTGTTGCCTTGAGACAAGACAGATAGGTGGTAGGGTCAAAGCACACAGGCATGGCACCAAGAGGCTAAAAGCTCCTTAATTCTAGCCTTGTTCAGTCACTGATACTGCTGTGTAACATGGGGTAAATCATGATGCTTCCTGTATCTGTCTCCTTACTTTTAAAATTGGGTTAATTACATATATTAGTCTGTTACTCTGCAATAATGTTCAACACCAAGAATTGAGAGGTCTTTTGGGTGTTGGAGTATTTTTGTTAGGTCGCTCTTTAAAATGTTTTTTTTTATATATATATATATATATACATACTTGTTGCCACTATCTTTTCTCCCTCCTCTTCCCCACAAAAAAAAACAAAAAAAAAAAAACCACAAACCACAAACCTGGAATAACTTGTATAAAAATTGTTGATTCCATTCAATTCTTTATATTCACCAGGATGAGGTTTTTTTTGTTTCCCTTTATCTGTTTAGTGATTTAAGTAGTTTCAAAGACCAGTCTAATGAAGTATAAGCCTTATTGATTGTTCGTGGGCTTTTCTAGGTGTCCCTCCAGCTGCCATACTTTCCCCAGTTTGTACACTATCAGTATTAAAGTTGCTGATCTCTGGTAGCAGAGCTTGTCTCTTAATCCTTTTTTTAAATAACAGGGTTATGGTTGAAGCTTCCCCACGATAAGAAATCTGTTCAAACTCCCATGAACTTTTACAAATGTCACTTAAGAGTTCACTGGTTTCTTTGCTTACTTCCTTCAAAAATTTGTGGATTTATGTTATACAAACTCTGTTCATCTAACCTTTGCTGATAACCAGTTTGGTTGTATGTTCAGCATGTTGTTCCCACTAGCACCTCAAAATAGTTAATTTTGGGGATAGACTGATTTTAAGTATGTACGAAGGACCTGAAGGTCATTGACTGTAATGAAAATGGTGATGTTTGCTACCTTTCATTGTTAGGACTTTTTTAAAACAGTTTTGCTTTTGCAAGTGACTGTATTTCCTTAGCTTCTCTTTTTGTGTTCTTTTTATGTCTCTGGGACACTTTGCACAAATTTCCAACTTTCTGTGAGAGGAGAGCGAGCCAGGTAGCCTTTTTAGATAAATATTAAGGCTGTCTCTTAATTTTCAGGTGCTCTTAAATTTTTTTTGTCATTACTTTTGTTCAAGTTCTCTGTAAATAAAATAAAAGCCTTTTAGCCAGGAAAGCAAATATCTAGATCTTGTCCACATAATTCTGAAAATTCTGCCCTGCTACTGTAATGACGAGTACGTTCCTCTTTACTATGAGTTATTTGATTACTTTCTGCATATTACTCTTGTGAGAATGTAAGGAGGAGGAATATTTTAATTTACAAACATGTCTGTAATTTCTGTTTTACTGCTTTTATCTTTGCTGTGCCTCGTGATTTTCTGTTCATTCTGTCATTTATTATTGTTCTGGGCTGAAGATTTTAGCTTTCACATATCTTTCTGTTTTCTGGTTAGGTCTTTTCTGTGCATAATCTATTATTAACATGTGAAATTGTCCTTAATAGGTGTGATTATTGCTGTTCCCTACTTCCCTTCATGTCTGAGGTTTCAAGCACAGTTTGTTCTCCCTGTTTTGACTGCCTGTTTACAAATCCAGGGTGCAGGATGCATTTACATGTCTTCACCTTCATGCTGTGTGTGCTGTTGTAGCCAAACTAGGCTAGAATTAGCAATTTTTTTTTTCCTGAATTTACCTATTTAATCATAATCCTTTAATTCTTTTGGCTTCTTTTTACTTTAACCATTTCTGCTAGTGTCCTTCTACACTCCCTTCTCTGCTTCTGTTTACTGTTGGTATCTATGGCTATTTCTGCACTCCTTTGCCAGGCAATAAAATGCATCTTCTTATTATTTTAGTTGAGCTGTTTGTTCAGTGTTTTTTCTTATGTATGTTTCTGCAGAAACAACCAGATATATTATATACATGGTTGGATGAGGCTTTGAGCAACCTGGTGTAGTGGGAGGTGTCCCTGCCCATGGCAGGGGGTTTGAAACTAGATGATCTTTAAGGTGCCTTCCAGCCCAAACCATTCTGTGATTCTATAACTCTTGGTCAGTTTTATTTAATTAGTCATTACCATAAAATTCTGGTATGTTGTTATTCATTTTTCTTTTCTCTTTCCCTTTGTATTTATGGATTTCTTTTCCATATTTTTCATATTCTAGGCACAACATAGGCTTTCCCATTGTAGAGTGTTCCTCTGAAGGAGATTTTATTATTTCCAAACCACCAGACACAGGGGGACTAATCTCTTTTGGCACTGTAGCTGAACAGTTGGTGTATGAGTTGGGCAATCCTCAGCGCTATCTTCTGCCAGATGTCACGTGTGACTTTTCTGAAGTTTCCATCACCGAAATTCCAGGTTAGTAGTCTTGCATGTTAAGACGTTTGTGTCAATGAACTCAGTTGTCAAACTAAAGCATTTACTTTAATTTCCATGTTTTCTCTGCGTATTTCTAGTTAAATCAGTTCCTTAGAGTGTGACTCTTTATTTAAACTGATTTTTCCAGGGACTTTTGCTAGAAATTCCTTTAGAAATTTTAACCATATTCTTGTTTATCGTGCTGACTAATTTAAATCTTTGATCACTAGTCCTTTTGCCTTACTTTTTAGTGTAGGCCTTGTACCTACTAAGTCTTTCAACTTTGTATTCTGTGTGAGCAACATTGAGACAGCTCCGCTATGATTTCAGTAGTTTTTAAAACTTCAGCTCAGGTTGCTTGCTGAAAAAAATGTTGTTTTGTACGTGCTTTCCTATGTGACATTTAAAATGTTAGTAACAATGGAAAGCTGTGTCTCTGAAAGTACTATGTGGTAATGATGTTTTTCTTAGACATTTGGGTGGATCATTTTAAGTCGTTGAGGTGTGCTTAGTTATGGGATTTCCACCAGAATCTCTGTTTGAAGAAGTCCATTTGCTGTCCTTGAAACTCTGAACAGCCAGTAGACTAAAAATGGTTATAACTCATGTTCTGGATTTAGCTTTAAAAGCAAAACAGACAAAAAAACTCCAGGCTTAACAGATTTGAAGATCTGTAGTTTGGATAAGATGGCTTGAAAAAATTGTTTAGCTACAGTCATTTGAAGTTATTTTACTGCATCTGTGCTGTATATCCTTTTCTATTCTAATGGAAGTTATCTGTGACAGTATGCTGACTGTCTTCATAAGACTTAGAACAACTGAAATATCAAATTAAAAACTTACTGTGATAAAACTCAAAACAATATAACATCAAAAATACTTTGCTTCAATAATAAAAGTACCGTAAAATTGTACAGTGAACCTTTTGCTCGTGCAATATAACCAAAGAGCAGTCTGATAAGGCCAGCTTGCTGCTCTTAGCCACTAGCCTTTTTTTTTAAACACTAACCTTCCTATGAACTTTTAGCTTGCAAATGACCTGATATGACATGTTTGAACTTAAAATGAACTTTCACATGAACTTTCAGTTAGCCCTCTTAGAAATATAACAGATGGAAAATGGGCAGATTTCTTAAATGTTTTTAGTTTGAAGTGCTTTGACACGTACACCAGTAAAAACAGGCAAGCCATCTATTTTTGCTGTTTACATTGCCGATTTTATTGTCCTGCTGGATTACTTGCAGTGTTTGAACTGGGAGGTGCTTCCGTTTTCTTTTTGTCAACAGATGCTATGCATTTTGTTTTGTGGGAGTTTTTTCTTTGTATCACTCCTTCACCTGGAACATGAAACTCTTCCAGATCTTCACGTTGACTGTAGGGATATTGCTCTGAATTCAGAGAGCTAAATTAACCTTATGTCAATCTTGCAGAGACAATGATAATGGTATTTGGGTGACGTGTGAAATTTCTGCTAGTCATGCTCGCTTTTTCAGATATGTTCTGATTTGATCTCTTCAGAGTATTTGCGCAAAGCTTTGAACGGCTTCCTAAATATTTGCAAGCACAGGTTAAGTACAGCTGAGCTATAGTATAATTCTGTCCATCTGACGTGAGGTGCTGATCCTGCACTTACTGATTTTCAAGCAGTTGTGCCTATTGATTTTTCTCAAGTTCACGCTCAAAGCTGATGCCATAGCAGCAATTTTCTCCAGTTTCTTTTTGGTATTACTATTCCTAATACTGAACATGGTAGTTGCCCTGGAACATACATTCAGACTGTTCTGTTTCTGTTATTGACGAGAAGGCTAGAGTTAAGTTATCCCTTCACTTACTAAGCTGTCAGCAAATAAGCTCTCACTGGTTTCTCGTCACTCTCGTTTTGTTCTTTACCACGTGAAGGACTGCAGTCCACTACAGTAAATGTATGCTCTCTGTATGTGTAATAACTGGCTGTTGAGTGGAAAATAACAATTGTGTCTGAAGTCCTAAGGCTGCTTTCTGTGATAAGTATTTTTTAAGCACATGAATGAACATTGCAAGCATTCTATTAAAAGACTCATTGAAGTAATAAATCTAGTCACCAATTTGTTGTGTTTGTGGCAGGGAGGACTGTTTTGTGAAAGGTCTTCTCTTCTGTGGCAGTAGAACTATCAGTGATTTGCTTTTTAATTAAGTGCATTTGATTAATATGTATCACAAAAGAATGTCTTTGAAGTTATACTGAAGAAGCTTAAATATTGATTTTTATTTTTTTTTAACCACTATAGGTTTCAATGGTGGGGCAGTGAAAGTTCATGGAGCAAAAGGATCACCTCCTTCAACATTTTATAAGGTATTATCTCTTTCTGTAAAGTATAAGGTGTTTTTGATTGACAAGATTCTATATTTTGGCAGAAAATATTTAGCATTTTCTCCAAAAACTTTTACCACTTCAAAATCCTCATCCTCCCTGCCCCAAGAGTCAAAGAAAGAGGGGGAAGAGGGGGAGAAAAAGACAAACATTATTTGATACATAAAAACATGTTAATTTGTATAACGAGCTTATCCGCAAACCTCTGGAGAAGGCTGGGATGGTTCTTTTATATTAATAATAATATTTTTTAAAAAGTCTTAGCCCAGCAACACCTTTATGCTCGATTTTTATACTGGCATGTTGATTTTGGTCTATTTCATTGTGAAATTTATCTGCCCAGTAGTTTTCAAAAGGTAACTAAGGTAACATCTGTCAAGACAGCAGTTAAGAATGAGGCAGATAGTCTCCTGAAATACTCCTGTTGAAATAAACTCACAGTTCTAGTAAAATTGTAAAGTTTTGTTTGTTGCCTTAATCTTTTAGTGGTTTCCATTCCCTGAATGGGTGCTAAGATACCAGTAGGGCTAGATCCTTTTCTTGCTTAAACCAGTGGCAAAAATTACTTTTACAGAAACAAGGTCAAGATCAGAAATTAACTGCTTAGCACAGCTGTATCAAAAGTGAGTTAACCTAAGAAGGGAATTGTGCTAATATTTCTGTTTACTGTAATGTATGCCTGAGCATAATTTTTCTTTGAAACTTTTTACTGCATTTTGAAAATATTTCTGAAAATTTTAAAACCAGTTTTATGTAAGGTAGACTTTCAGTTTTTAAAAGACACAATATTTCAAAGATAACTTATTCAAAGATATCTGATGGTTTGTATATTAAACAATGTAGTGATATTCTAAAATATTTAGTTAGATTTCCTGTGAAATATTTCCATTTTTTGAAACTGTTTAATTGGCTGTTAGTGATAAATGGACATATGCTTTGCACACCTGTTTTAGATGTAATTTTTAAGAAATGTGCTTAGAATATTCAGCTTGTCTAAGAGGAGACTGAATGGGTGTTATAACAAGTTAGGAATATTTTAGGGGTGTGTGACATCTTTCAGTAACTTTACAGTAAGTGTAGAATAAAATTATTCAATTGTGGCATTAAAGGTGAAGTGTAGTTAGTAAAACAATGATAAGGGAAAGTGAGATACAAGGAAAATTTCAGGGAAAGTAATGAGAAATAAATACATTACCTGTGAAATAGCTTCTCAAAAGAAATAGCTGAAACACCATTTTTGGGAACTTTTAAAAGTAGATTGAGCAAAGTGTTTGAAAATTAATTATAGGCAAGTTTAGCTACTTAGTTTAGCTATATCTCTTAAAGCTTTTCTGCCATTTGTGGCTATGCATTATGGTCATTACTTTCACCGTATTAGAACTCTTTTAGCAGCTGTAGCACTGGAAGGCTAGTAAAATGCTTGTTAAAAGTTTGCAATATGTAGCATGTTCTTTTGTGTATGTATGTGTGATATTTTTCCACATTTAATACTTCTGGGAAACTTTGTCTGATCTGTTTCACTGTCATTATGGAGCTTATCAACATCAGAATGTTTCCTGTGTACCAAAATAGATAAGTACAGGGGAATTTAAGGATGGTAATGAGAAGTGATTCAGTTTTGCAGATTTGAATCTTACTGCAATAGCATTTTGAATTTTAAATAAAGGAGTAAATTTTTGCGATTATGATGATGGTTTATTGCTATTCCACTTCTGCTTAATGTATGCATAATGATTGTCAGAGAGCATTTATAGCATACCATTACTGAATCCCATGTAATTTCTTAATCCCTTTGTTGTTAGGTAAATGCCACTTACCTTGATGGCTTCAGAGCTACTGCTGTCTGTCCAGTGGGAGGCCCAAAGGCAGTACAAAAAGGAAAACGCACTGCAGAAAGTATTCTGCAGAGGTTAGTATTTGGGTCTTGGAAGAGGTTTTGGTTTTTTCTTTTCAGAGGTTATGAATATAGAACTGTGACATGGCAACCATATTTAACCTTGTAAGAACCCTAGTAGATTCCAATATTTCAGAGTCTACTATTCCAATTGGGAGGACGTTTCAAGACTTAAGTAGCCTGTTTAGGAAACCTGTTTTCAACATATGACTATTCTTCACTTATATTTGACAGAGTGAGAAAGGTCTCAAATACTGTTCAAAATAGATGGCTGAATAGCTGAGAGAAACCCAAATCAATGAGGGAAAAGCTGTGATTCAGATTGAAATATATTACGTGCCAGAGAGAAACCCATGTGAAACTACTTCTCACTGATTTTCAGAGAACTTTTTTTTAATCAAAAGTCTTGGTGCTATGAAATGTAGGCAGTCTACCAAGTTTGTATTTGAAACAAGTGTAAAATGTGACTAATGATTTTGTTTGCTAGAACAATTTTACAGTTGTAAGACAGACTGATAAACCTTTAGTCATATTGTCATGCAAGTATATTTGGGCAAGGAGGGATTCATCTTAAATACAATTCCATCTCCTCACAGAAGTCTCTGAGCATTTACTCGAATAGCCCCAGTCTTTCTAGTTATGAGGTCTGTCTCTTGGTGCCATGTTTTAGATGTAACTTGCCTCCCATCCTGTTGTAGACCCCATGCAGCAAGTACACTAGGATAGACACCTGTCAGAAATGCAAGGTTTACTGGGGACTTGGAGTGACTTATTGTTCCTGTGGCCATGTACAGAACTGTGATGAAGGAAGAGTTGTGTGACTTCCTTCGAGAGACATAGGAGATGAGAGTGGGCTGATATCGTTGGGTAATTAAGCTACGGAATCCCTTTCTTCAGCCTGGTGCAAATGCTAAAAGTGTCTGTGTCCAAGATGTACTGAGAAAATCAATGAAGAAAAAAAACTCTTCAAGAGCTGTTAAAAAACAAAGACTCAGGGACTCGGAAGTCTCTGAAAAGCAATCTTTCTGGAAGCTATGTGATGATTTTGGAAAAAAAAATAGAATGGTATATTTTCCCTTTTGTGTTTGCTCTTAAACATTATTTCAGACTGGACTATATGAATCTTTTGTCTGAATGAAACAGCTTGTGGTGCTGCTGCCTCTATGACCAGTAGAAAATTAATTCACCCTGCTTACTGTGCCGTCCTGGGTAATCCTCAGAAGAGGGCTGATGGGACGTAGCCAAAGGCTGGTTAGCTGGCTTGATAAGTGGCCTCTAGCCCATGGGGCGTGCCTGGAGCACCTGTGGCTTGTTCTGTGCATTAAAAAAATCACAGTATTGCCCATCAATATATTCTCCATCTCAAACACAGTCTTAAACAGCTTAAAGTGTAGAATCATTCATTCAGCACGTTTGAAAGATCTGTGTATGTTAACCCAGATACAGAGTAAGAGTTAAGCCCTTCTGAGAATGCTCTACCAGTAACATCATCTCTTTAGGAAGCTCTGACTTCAGTCTTTCCACCCATTCCTGTTGCAAGAGAATGTTGTAAGCATGTGATCTTTAAGGTAGCCATCTTCCAGTCTGTTAGTCTATTCTAGTTTAAATTGTGATCAGGAGTCTAATGGCAACAAGTACAGAATAAGGTGCACAAATTTAAGATCCTTCTATTGTACAGATCAGATTACTTGCAGGCCAAAACATTAAGTACCTTTGGCAGCCTGTTATATGACTTCTTTCCTTTCTTTCTTGCATGCTTTTCCTTAATTTGTTCATTCATTTTTGAAAGCTGGAGAGATTTGGCAGTATGTGTGTGAAAAAGTCTTTGGGGTAGTTTTTGGTGTCGTTTTATTTCTGATGGTTCTATGCTGTGTTACAAAGACACATCAAAGGGCTAAAGATTACCCACAGAATATATTTTGAACTCCAGGATATCTAACTGTAGTGTTTGTAGATAAATAACTTAACTTATTACAGACACAGTTTGCAAATTTAGGTACCTTAGGCACCTGTCTTTCTGTGGTCATCAAAATAAAGATGGTCCATGCACTACAAATGAGGCCTCCTTCATCTCTTTACATCAAATATAAAATTTTTTTTTAAAAAAAATTTAAATCCTGTACACTGCTTCATTTTTTCAAGTGCCATGCTAATCTTGATAACAATGATGATATATTAACAGTGTCTTCAAAGTGTTCCACTGGTGCAAAATACTTTCCTCATACTAACATAATTCCAGTGTTTAAACTGATAAAATCTTACACAGCTAGAAAGTTGCCAGACCAAGAGTACTGGGAAACCAGTTTAGGTGCTTCAGAATTTAACTTATTTTTCCAATCAGCAACGTGTTATTAAGTTGGACTACTTTCAGTGGTTGGATTATTTTAAAACTGCTTTCTAACTTTTTTTACTGTGTTTTTTTTTGGATTTTGGACCTTTTTCTTTTTTTCAAATTACAGCGGTTGTTCTCAGGTTTAGTGCTTGAGAGTTGGGCTGTTTTCTAAGGGTTGTTGCAAACAGTCTATGTAATCCAAATTTAATATTTGTCAAAAACCACTATTAATTTGTGTCTCTTTTAAAGCAGTGTGTGTTTTCATGGTGTATGGAAAGAAGGCAATGTTTATCCCCATTATGAATCATGATTGGACAAACTTGACGCTCTTGCCACAAGGTGCCTTTGGTGGAAACATCCTTGGAAAAAATGCTTGAGAGATTTCAGTGCCAGACTGAAAAGGCATGGGTACTGAAGAAACACTCTCTTTAAAAACTTTATCTACTTTTTGGCATTTGAGTTGTATGTTCTTAATCCCAGATAACTACCTTTAAGATTTGAATAAAAGTTCCTACTTCAGTTCAATTTTTCTTCACTGGTGTCTGTGATGTAATGAGGTAGTTTTGTGTATTTTATTGGTAGTTCATAAAGCCTTACAGCAGAAACAAGAGTTAAGAGCTGAATTACCAATATGAAAACCAGGAAGACTGCATATACTGTAATTACATTTCAAACTCTTTGTTTTAAAGATAAAAGTAAGAGCTGAAATCCATTTATTTGTCTTTGCCAGTCATCTTTCAAATAACTTGAATAAACAGAAGGCTCAATTTGAAGCCTAGGGTTAAATTCAGAGGCATAACTTCCTTGTCAGTAATTGCTTGATGTGTATTATTCAGATACATTTGTTTAGTGTAAGTATTTATAGACCAGTTTACATGACAGAGCTAACTCCTGTGGGCCACACAGGGCTACTTCAGATAATCATTTTGAGGCAGTTTACTAATGAAAAAAAAATCATTTGTTGCAGGACTCGTCTTATTTTCAGTCAGCTTGGGTATGAAGATTACAGTGCAGTTAACATGCAGGTTTTAGGGTCCGAAGATACATATGGACCTCATGCTAGAAGGAGTATAGATGGTGTAAGTATTCAGTGGAGTGTTCTTAAACTTTTACTGACCTCTTTTAATCTCTCCACATTGTTATCTTTTCCACAACTTTAAAGGAAGTCACTATCATCTTGGGAATTTCCCCCCATCATCTTGCAAAGAATTCAGTGTCACTACTTAGTGTACAAAATTAATACTGACAAGCTCTTTGCAGCATTGGGTCTTCTGGAAGCAGTGATGCATAATATTACAAAAATGTTGTTGTAGTCTGTTCTAATGTTGTTCATCTAAAGAAATATCTTCTTGTAAAAGTTCTTATGATACAGACTTAAATTGCGTTAAATGTAACTCTAAAAGACCACATGATAAAGATTGCAGAGTCAGGAAATGAATTATTGTTGCCTATGAAACTTTAAAACTGTCTGTGAGTGCTATTTGTTAAACAATCTTCATCTATATAATCCTGCATCTTACTTTGTAATAATAAATTAATGTGTAAGAATATGAATGATGGCTGTAACTACTGCAGCTGTGATATCCATGGTCTGTTTTCCTATTCTGGAATATGAAAGTCCTTTTTAAATGAAAAATGCTGTAAATCTTGTCCTCACTTATATGCACTTTAAATATTTAGACAGTTTAGGTTGTTCCAAAACAGTAGCATCTAATTCTTCTTTGTCAATGGCAGCCTTGCAAAACTCTTAAGGTCCACATGGCAAAGCTCAGCTCTGGGTTTGGCCTTGGGAGCACCAAAATAGCTGACAGTTTGTACATACAGAAATCAAGAATGTGATGTGGAGAAATACAGTGAACTTTTTACTATAGAAATTAAGTATTTGTAGAAATTGGGCAACCTATATCTGCAACAGTTCATTTTAGTGCTTGAGTTTCAGTTTCATTCTGCATAGCAGCAAGAGTTGCTTCCTGATGAATCAGCTGTATAATGTGGTCTTTTTCCTTTTAGGATCGTAAACCCTGCAATGTTAAGTGTTACCGAGATTGCAGAATCAAAATTTTGAAACATAGGCACAGATGTTCCAGATGTTGAATTTGTCTGTTCTGTTCATGCCAACTCCTTATGATTATGCACTGTAATACATTCGTTAATTAAATTGTTACATAGTTTTCTGTCTGGTTGTATAGAGTGAATAATGATTTGAAGAGAGCAGTTTCTCCTTCCTTGTTTTTCAGTTGGCTTTGCTTACTGTGCATTGAAGAATTTTTTCCAAATGTAATTGAGTATTTGTAGCATTTTCCATATTTCCAGCCTCAACTCCCAGGTCTTTTATTAAAAGTAACTAGAACATTGTCTCCATTGTTTGTACTTCTCATACATGCCTGAAATAGGATGTGAGAGCTGAGACTGAAATACGGGATATCACTCTCTTGCCTTCCCACTTCACCTGGTTCTTCCAACAGTTTAGAAGAAGCGAACAAGAAGAGTTTCCATCTGAAAAGTAACTTGAGAAAAAGGGATGGGGAGTGGGATTTGCTTTTCCATTTAAAATACAAAGTCATAGAATCCTAAGGAAAAAATCTGCCTGTTGAGGCTTCAGGTGGGAATTATGTAGTCTCTTAAGTGCTCTTTCCTACCATGTCTTTCCGTACAAAATTAGACAGTTATTTGGGTTGCAAATAACAATGCTCAAAAACAGAGCCGTGTTATGTTAGGCAGTATGTTAACACTTAAGGAAAACAGTTCCTGCTTTGAGGATTCTACCATAGAATCATAGAATCATTAAAGCCACCTGAACTTAAAGAGGAGAAGCAAATATGTGTGTGAATACCAAGACACGATAAGTTGGACAATATTTGGAGCTCCGTGTAAATGTCTGGTGTGGCTGGACAGGTCTGTCAAACTGGGTGCAAAGGTTTGCCTTGGCAGCAGTGAAGTTGCTGTATATCACAGGCTCACGGACGCCTGTACGCTGTGGTCTGTGCTGCTGTGTGGAGTATTGACTCTTCCTGACAACACAAAGTATCTTTGAGAAATCGAGAAATGCTTTCCTCTTTTCCTTTCTCGGTCTTCCCCACCAGTTCTTGTGGTCATAGCTTGCCACTCTGACAGCTTGCTGTGTCAGCCGCAGCCCAGCATGACCAGGAAAGGGACCTGGATCAGCACTGAGTAACCCTGGTGGTGTTTAGTTTTTACTGTCTCCTGCTCTGTGGTTTTCTGTTGCGGAGGAAGAAGGGGTTATGACAGCGTCACAGTGTCGATAAGGTCATGGTTTAGAAATAGTGGGTAGATTTCTGGTGAAAGTTATCTATTAATAGTGCATCAGGTAGTAGAGTTTGCTATAGAAAAACTGTATCTGCTGTCTGTTAGTTTTCTACTAAGCCTTTGTTGACCAATTTACAACACATTAAGACATGACGAAGTATAACTTTGTTTTGCTATTTTTTTGTTTTAATAATGATACTGTAAGATAAATGACTTCAAAATAGTCTATGTATCCAGTTTTAATACTGGATTCACCTGGACAGAGTAGGATTCAGCTTATTACTTTGATAGACCATTATGTCTTCCATCTGTGGGCAAGGGAGTAAACCTAGAACTTAAATGGATATTGAAGACATTGTACTGTTTAGAACCAGAAGCAGATGGGAATGCATAAATGTTTTCTCCTGGAGTATTTCTTATTAATTATTACTTGTAGTGATTTAATGAATCTCTTGGTAGCTTTGGGAAAGTTCAAAAAAAAAAAAACAAACATTTGTTGAGGTTGTGGTATGGCTGTGGATTTTTTGTGTAACAATTTTTGTAACAATCTAGTGAAACTTTTTTAAATTGGGAAAATGATTGATTTCTTATTTATGTTCTCTTAATCAGGACATCCGCTTCTGTATTCATAGAAGGAAATTTTGATCATTTCAGTGATACATGAGCTGATGGAATAATATCTCTCCTACTTTGGCTCTGCTAAACTTTTAGGGTTTGCCTACATGGGTATCAAGATAAATTAATATAAATAAAGTTTGTAGGATTTCCCACATGATAGTATGTGGCAGGTATTTTCCTGTCTGGGAGCTTGGAGAGTGAGAAATGAACTGTGTGTTTCTCTTTGAGTATGTCTACTTAGGGGTACTTAAGATGTTTGAAAAGCAATTACATTTACCATTACGGTACCTCAGAGTACCTCTGTGTGAATATACCTCTGGAATAGGAAGTAGGGAAAAGTCATCTTTCAGCTTCATGAATAGTTAGGACTTTTAAGGTATAAAATACTGAAACAAGAAGGCCTTTCATTATTGGGTTTTAGCTGATCACCAGCTATAAAGTCAGGGTTTTCCTGCCTTGGTATAAGCTGGCATAAGTAAGCTTGTTCTTGTTGGGGTTTTGTCGTGTATTTGAGTTGGAATAGAGGATTTAGTAGTCTTAACATAACAGTCTCTTTGGGATACTCTTACAGTAGCCAGAATGTATGGTGCAGCCCATTACAATATTTATTGTAAACACCATTTCAGCAGCTGCCACTAGGAAATACGTCCATGTTCCTACATTGCTGAAGTTACTTAAATTCCTGAAATTGACTTGAGATTTTCCAATGTTGACTTGTTCAACAGTGCTGCTTTTGGGAAAAAGGTACTATATTCACACAGGAAAATGGTACTGATGTGTAAGATGTCAGTATTTCAAAAGCTGATATTCAGTTTGCTGGTTTATGTAATGTTTTTTAAAAATGCAGCTTTACAGAAATGTGGGCAATTAAGTAGGACTAGAGTTAGGAGATGTGCTAAAAGACAGGCAGTTTAGGAGTTCAGATCCAGCCTGTTGTTTCTCAGGTTATTCTGAAGGGGAATTTTTTTTTTTCATTTAAAATGTTTAGTCAACTTTTAAAATTTGTGTAGAGGAAAAGCTTGTTTTATTATGATACTGTTAAATTTACTATAATTCTAAATGAGTAAATTCGTATTTTGTTAGGCGTAATAATCTAGCATTTATTTTAAAATATTATTTGTGATTTTTATGCACAATTGGGAGGCTATTAAATGCTTCAGAAATTATTATCTGTAAGGAAAAAAGTTGAGGTAGACTAAAAATGGGTTATTCAGTCATGTATATTTATCTCCTGGTGTTGCAAACATCTGGCATCAATTCAGGGGGGCTTGGATCTTCCAAAATCCAATTGTTCCTTTCTTCCAGGAAAAAGTCCTCGTCAGTATCCTAAGTAGCTGTATGTTCACTTTTCCTTTACTGTTCTACATCTTTAGTAGAACAGATATCAAATCTAGAAGAATTCTTTAGACAGGGTATTCAGAGAATTATTAAGTCCTCTGAGCTCTGGAAAATAACAAAAAAACCCCACCCCAACCAACCCCAAACTTTAGTAAGCTTTTCATTCTTTCATGAAATACATCCTTTCCTGTTGACACAAAAAAGGACAAACACTGGAAGAAATCCCCTAGTATCTTGTAGTCAAACTCCTTCTTCTTTGACTTTTACATTGATGTAAGTAAGCCAAGAATTTCATGTAAGGTTACCAAAGAACCTTTGGAAGCTTTCTTTGTGCTCATTAGCAAAAAAGAGCTGACTTCCAGAAGGCTGACTCCCAGAGAGAACGACTCCATAGTTACAGTTGAAGTCGTGCTGTGTGAGAAACTCCTGACCAGTAGATTGTGAGACCTTGTGCAGTTCTGTTTCATATCTATGATGGAAATGGTTGTGCTTGTGCTTTGAGACAATGAAGAGACACTTTGGAACAGACTTGTGTTTTGAGCTGGTTTCACACTTTTAGAGATTCAAAGGTAGACTGAAAGTGGATGCAGATTTTTGTATAAATACAGACTTTGGCCTCAGTGAGACCTAGTGTTCCCTCTTAAGGCTTTTGCCAATGTATTGATTCCAGTGTTAGATCTTTCAGTGTCAGAAAAAAGGTTTTTAGAGAAGTAAAATTTTGAATGAGAGACAGTGCTTATGTGCAAGGGTAGGTGTGTTAGTTGTCTATAGAGTAGGGAGTTGAGTACCAGTTGGGTTTATCTTTAGAGGGGCATCTGCTCTCTTCTTGGGAAATGTGATGGCTTTTACAAGTTCCATTCTCCCGTTTAATTCCCAAGGGCTGGGTTTGAATTCTTTTCTGTGAGCATATCTGCTTAATTCCTGATGCTAAGAGTAAACCTGGTTCTCTAACTTGACCCCAATGTATTCTCAGTGCACTTAAGAGGAAGGTTTGTTTGCCAGTTACACTGAGAGTGAAGCCAAGTGTGTAGTTTCTTATGAAGTACTGTTAGTTGTAGTACTTGATTCTTTGAGAACCCTGGAGAAGAAGCACACTGCCCTAGCAGTCTGAAATATCCGATAGTTGATTTCATGCTAACGAAATAAAAAAGATAATGAAATATTAACAGAAAATTATAGTGATGCTGCATAAAAACATAACTGAATGAAAATAGTAGTCTGTAGTAGTGGGCATTAAGCATTTCTATTAGTTTTAACTTGGATGCTGAGCTACAATTATTTTTCTATTTGATAAATTTAAGTTCTGCATCTAAGCTAACCTAACATCTACTTTTTTGAAGCAGGGTCCTCGGGAAGCTGTTATTTGGCTTGCTGTACACCATAAACAAAAAGAAGCTGTAGAAATCTTCTCCAGAGAGATTGCATCAGCTGGAACTGGCATGGGTAAATATTCACATCATTTTCTAAAAATTTTAAAGTAACTTTTTTTTTTTTCTGAGCATGACTAGCACCCACAGACTTAGTCATGTTCATTTGCATTGTGCTGTGCATAGTGAACTTGTAAATTTTTTAAAAAGGTATTTATGTTTGGTGTAGAATGGGACCTGCAGACAGCAAAATGATGAAAATTCTGGAAGTCCACCTTTTTGTTTCTTCAGGCTTTTTATCCTTCCATTGCTGGTACTGTCCCTTCCTGCCTTTTTTTCTTTTCCTCATTTGTCTTTATTTTCCTACCCATGGTTACACTGATGTGCAAGTGAATTACTCTGTTTTACCCTGTTATTGAAACTCAGTAATGCTGTTAGACTTCACTGGTGATAAACGAGAAGGGTGTTATTCAGCTGGCAATAGTTTATCACAGTGTCCGGTTGTAACATTGCGGTTCATGAATAGCTGTACAGTTTGAGGTTTTGAAGGTTGCCTTTCAGCACTTAGTTGTTTGATGTTACTGCAAAGAATTTCTATAGGTACTACTGTACTTCTAACCTGTTTAATGTGTGGCTGCTTGTGAAGGTAATGACAGCTTTCAGATATAATTCAAAACTTTTTCATATGATACTCCAGTGAGAATGCTAATGACATGCATCTAATTCTTTATTTACAGAATATTAACTACCCAACTTAAATTCTGATCCTGCACTATATAAGTCTAACCTCAAATTAGTCTGTCTTTAACATTTGATTTTGTATGAATTTGTGGTGTACTGCAACTATTGCAAAATTTATATTTTTAATTGACTTATGAGGTTAAAGTCAAATATTGAGATTTAATTGTGTCCATCTTAGTTTTGAGCATATATTTTAAGTATTTGCATAAGGGTCACCTGGTGTGAAATGGTCGATGCTTCTATTTCTTACCAAATATTTGTTCCAAAAAAACTTTACATTTGTTCCTTGTAAATGTCGTTGGATTCTCCTCAGTTTCTGGGAGGACTTACTATTTGATTATTTTGAGCAAACTATTGGTTTTTTTCTTCTGTTCTCCTCCCAAGTCACTTGAGTCTCACCACTGTATCTGTCTCAGTTGTAAGTAGCGTATCCATATGTTGTGATCTGCTGCTTACATTATGGATACTTATTTCACTTTTATTATCCATTTAAAATTTGGACAGCTTATTTTGGGGACTAGAGCTCAGATATTTTCCAATGACTTTTATGTATCTTACGGAAAAATATGTCAAGGATTTAGATAAATCTTAAAAATTAAATTGCATGAGCTTAACCTGAATCTCTCAACTTCATAGCAAACGTAAAATCCTGATTAGTGAGGTGGGTAGGTGTTGCCTTGCAGTTAAGGAACTAATAAACATTTTGTTTTCTGTGGATTCAAGATGATATGAAAGTGTGCACGTTCTGTGTTGTAGTCTTTACAGTGATAGCAGGGTGGGTTTTTTTTTTTTAACTGGTGTTCATAGAGGTAAGGTCAGTGCATGGTCATCTTTTTTATTTCTACAAGATAGAAAATGATCATGTAGGACTAATGGGGAATATAATTTTAAAAGATTTTTCAATTCTCAACACTGGTTAGTAGGTCAACATTTAGAATAGATTTAAATTGCTTCTAAGACTGTTTTTTTTTTTTTTAATGAATGAAAGATGGTATTTTCACAGTTGTACCAAACATTTCTACCTATTAGTTGAGGATTCATTGATGAAGTAGTTTCTCCTTTTTCATTATTCGAATAGGTGATGTAACATATCTGAAAGTGAAGATCTATACTTATTCTTTTGTATATACATAGACAATCCCTTAGCAAATATCTTTTTGAACAAAGGAAAGCTGGGTGTATTTTAAAACAATTACTTATTTGTAAGATCCAAAGCTAATGGATGTGTATTTGTCTCTCCAAATTCTTAATGTGCTACCTCTTTTGTAAAGCAGCTGCTGTGTATATAATTCTTGTTTGAAGTCTGAAAGTGCTGGGTTTATTAAAGTTTCATTTTTTTCCTTTCAGCACTATTCTTCACAGAATGAAAAAAGTAAAAAATCTGTGATACCTGGGTTAGGTAGAGTATATACAGTATTGAAATTGAGTTACTATAGTATGTGAACATCTGTGTCTCAAGGTGGCTGGCAGGCTTTCAGTTCATGTTATCAGGGCTCTTTCTGATGAAACAGATGCGTTTCTGTGTACAGTCAGGTTACGCAGTCTGCGTGGATGATGGTGGGGGTGCTGGTTCTGTTTCCTCAAGGAACTCTTCAACTTTTTAGAACATGCTGTAGCAGTTACTCTCTAAAAAAAAACTGGAAAATCTTCAATTTGTAGAACTGCTTCTAATAAGCAGCAATAGGAAGGAGTGTATTTCTGGAATCATCTCGGGCTTATGGTGATAAATAGCACTTCTGCCTGCCAGGTACAGTACTACAGCAAGGGTTTTGGCCTCTGCGATGTGAATTACTAATGTCAGAGAGTATTGGAGCTGTTCCCTGATATTCTTCCAAGTGCTTGAACAACCATATAGTCATTTTTTTAAAATTTGTTGAAGATATATTGAGAATGCTTTGTACAGTCACTTTCAGTGGCTGTTGAGTGGTAGATTTCTGTATTACCTGCACAGATAAATTCTGTGTATGCAGAGAAGGGTCGGGGATTTGGGACCTAAATGCTTAGTCAGCTGCTTGGTGAAGTGGAATACTTTTAGGTCAGTGGTTATGAAGAATCTTTTCTCTTACTTTCTTCAGTGAGACTTAGCAAAAAAAAATTTCACAATACTGCTAAATTATAATTAGTGGCATACTAATAACTGAATCAGCATGATGATGCTTAGTTTCTGACAGTGGTGGAGGGCGCCAGCACTTGCTGTGAAGAGCCGAACAAGGAACTCCTGCTGCTTAATTGTCTTAAAATAGAGAGCTCCATAGACAAGACTGTTGTTGTCCTAGGTGAATTCCTGATAACAGCACCTGATTTTTCGTTTCCTGACCCCTTCTCCCTTGGCTTTTTTCCCCCTTTCTCTTTCACTGGGCTATTTTTGTCAATGATTACTGTTCTTCAAAGTGTAACAGCTTCAGTGAGAAGCAGAACATGCCCCATAGGAGTCTGGTCACTGTTACAGAAGGGCTGGAGTGTCCACAGGCAGAGAAGAACCTCCCATACCCTGGACAATGAGCGCCTGAGGTCCCTTTCTGTACAGTGCTGCACCACTTTCTCCTCTTGGGCGTTGAGTGGAAATGGCTGTGGCCACTGTCACTTGTGTGAATGGATCATGCCTATCAGGTGTGGTTTTGCACATCTCTCCTGGGTCTGTGTATGATGTAACCGTGTGTGGCTTTGTTCTGCCAAAACAGTGGCAGTTGTGGGCATGCGCACCAGGTGAGGTTTTAAGCATGTGTGGCTTTTCCTAATGAAAACAGAGGCACCTGCTAAGCGACCAAGTCCTGTGTTTTAAGGGTTGCCACCTTGGTCATCATCCCCCCAGCTGTCCTGTGTTAGTTCTTTTCCAGAAGAAGAGGTAGTGTCTATGAGAGTGATTGTCAATAACCCTTCTTTCTTATTTTGTATTTTCTTTTAGTGAAAAACAGAGGAAAAGTAGGAACAAAGTATAAATCCTTCATAACTAGCAGCAAGGAGAAAGTTCATTCCATTATTTTTTTGACATGTTTAGAGTGGCCTCAAACAAAGAAAACATTTGTTTGGTCTGTACCAGACAAAAAGGAAGAAAAGAAAAAGGTTTGCTCCTCTGCTTGGACTGTAGCTTATGATAGTGGTTGTTTTTAACTGTGTTCTTCTTTCACCTCAATAGCAGTTTTTTGTTTGGTACTCCAAGTGATGTGTGAACGGTTGTACAGACAATAATTTTCATGTATAATACCTGCCATCCAAGAATCTTTAGCAAGCTGTGTAAACACCATCGACTAAGATTTCTAGCTTCTAGTAACACTGGAAAGTATTCTGCCTGCTTCACAGATGGTTTCCTGAGATAGTGGAAGAAATTGTAACCACACAATAATTGGGAGTCCTTGGTTCTGCTTTCCCTGTAAGAAATGCTAGAGGGATTCCACAAATATTTAAGGGGACCAGGCTGGCTAGAATTTAGGAATGGGGAGTAGAGAAAGAAGATTTGATGGTTCAGAATAAGAGTGGGGAGTCCTAAGAGCTCCTGCTCTGGTCCAGGGGGTTTTCCAGTACTCCTGTATCTGAAAGGGAGGGAGCACTGAGCCTGGGCTTTTAGATTTACTGGTGTTCATCAGCTACGTCTCTAGAGATGAAATCCAGGAACACTGTCCCTCTTGTTTTGCCAGGTTGTTTCAGCCTGCTTGTTGCTCCTTGTGGAGCCCTGGGATAGATTTGGTGGCAGCTTTATTTTGATAATAGTATCATAATGTAAGAGTTATAAATTGCAAGGTAAAAGAGACACTGATTCTTTAATGGCTGGTACCAAAAGCCTGATTTTGGTGGCTTTCATTAGGCTAAATTAACTCACTTGAGTCAATTTTTTTTTTAGCTATTTGCCTGAAACTTTTTGAGGGACTTTTCAGTTACAGTTTTTCAGACTTTGCAGGGAGCAACAATAAGACAAAAATAAATTATTTTTCTTCCTGTGATTAAAAGGCAATCTCATCCTCTGCCAGAAAGAAAATATAAAGGAATGCTACCTATACATTGGAATGGGCTGAGGTGTGTGTTTGTGCTCTGCAACGTCGAAGAGTTAGACCTTCAAGATAGAAGTTTGGGAAGGTGGCATCTTTTAAAAAGCTTCCGTAGTCAAGAGAGAAAGGCTGAGGTTTTCATAGCTACTTCCAAACATTTTTTTCTAATGCTTTTTGAATTCCCATTTTTTTTAGTTGAAAACCAGTAGGACACGTGAGTGTACTTGCACAGAAATTTTCTGAAATATTAAAACTGCACATGAGGTTCTTAAGCCTGGAGGAGAATTTGAAGTTGCCGTATATAGATATGTCACACACTAGAGAGGGATTTGTTGTTTATTTTCTGTTTGGAATGGAAGGCTTTTACTGTAAACTTCTGTTGAGTGTGGTATTTAGTTTGCCAGTTTGAACACTTAATCAGTTTTCATTTGGACTATGCTCTTCTGCTGGTCTTAAAGCCATACAAGCTATTAAAAAATAGAAAAGGCCAAACACACCTAATCCAGTCTTTTGATCTTTTTTCCAATTAACACCTGAGTTTAAAACCTGACAAATGTGATTGGTAAAAGTATGCTTTCTGTTTATTTCCCGATACTTTGATAACAGCCTGTTGGTTTTTTTTTTTTAACAGCAGCTAACAAGTTTATTTGGTTTTATGCATGTATGGTCTCCTGAAAAAAAAAAAGAAACTTTATATGTGTCTGTGATGTTCAGTCCGAAAAGCAGGGTCTTCAGAACTATTTTCTTGATCCGTAAAGTGAGCTTTTCTATTCTTGGCAGTGAAGAATCCTAGATGCGCAGGCTCAGATTTTTACATCTTCAGTAGTCTGTGGGAGTTTAGTGTGGTTCTGCGTTGCCCAGTCTATCGAAATTCACCCTCACTTCATAAAAGCTAGCAATCACAGACCAGGTTTGTACTATTCAGTGAAAATGTCTTCATTGTGTGCAGTCCAGTCAGCCATATGGTTAGCATTTAAATAATTAGTGCTGATGCAGTGTATTTATTTTGTCTTCTTTAATTCGGATATTTTATTCTGAATAAAATACAGCGTAGAAGAGGCTCAAGAAGAGCCTTGCTGTGAGAAACTGGCATTTATAGTTTAAAAGGGTTTCAGTAGCTAAGAAATGTTTGACTAATAGCTGAAATCATGTGCTGACCCTTATTTCACATTAAAATGACCGGAGTTTGACACTAAGATGACAGCTGGTTAGTACAACTTGAGATTTTAAAGTGCTTGAGTATATGTAAATATTATGACTGATCTCCTAAGCGTGTTGGAAGATACTTCCAGAAATGTTCTTGTTCTAATGGTTTACTGCAGTCCTCAGTTTTTGAGAATAATATTGCAGCAGATAAACTATCTGCTGTATTCAGAGGACATAGATAGAATAATTAAGAATGTATAATTGACCCCTGTAAACAAAGTTTGTATGTATTTTGTACTTCTACTTAACTATATTGTAAGAACTGTAGAGTATAAAATGTTGGATTTCAGATTTTTCTAGTTTTGATCACTTAAAAAAATAATGCTTGAGAAATAGTCTTCTTTGATGTCAATATGTAAATAGATCATATATCTTTGCTTAGAATATGCAGTAAATAGATTAATAACCTTTTTGTTGAGCTAATTTAGTCACTGGAAGTATAAGGGACAAACCATTTAGGGTCAAAAACTGTAAGCTGGTGAGCAAGAGATGTATTTTGGAACTCAGTGTTTCAAAGAAAGAAGTGTCACCTGTTGAATTTAAAGTATGTAAAGCTTTTTTAGATTTCCACTAGTCAGAGCATTTTCATGCCTTTTTTACTCCGAAAATTTTTACAAAATGTTTTATGTAGTCTCTCATCTTTCTCTCCATATATTGCATAATGGTTTATTCTGTTGAAAAATATACAATTTGTACAGAAATATTTATTACTTTTTGATAGATGAAGATGAAAGAATAAGAAGTAATAAACCAAAATTGAGTGTGGCAATTAAAGCAGGATTTGAATAGGGTAGAAGAGCTATTAAGGAGGCAAAACGTAAGGCGCTCCCGCTATCAGAAAATTCAGTGGGAAATCATGAGAGCCAGAAGGAATAAAGCTTGTTCTGCTGGGAATTTGCATCTCATATGTTTATTGCAGGTTCCAGATGGAGCTTTACCTGCTGTGGGGCATTTAACAGGGCGTCATATCTGTGGCATAGATTATAATTTATTAGAACATGGTGGTTCTACATACTGAAACAGGTGCTTGTTTGGGCTGATTTTAAGCATTCTTTTTGCCAGGGCTGGTTTCAGTGGATTCTCTCCCTGAAATGTTTGTTTGAACACCAGAGTTGACTGATGGTGGTCATGAGATGCTAGCATGCTTTGAGATTCTTGAGATTTCTCTCCATCCTTCGGCTTGGCGTGAAGTTTGCCATTGGACCCAAAATTTGGGGTCTTGCAGGTGTAGTCATGAACGCAAAGGAAAAAACCTGACAAATATAAAAACACATACATGTATACACAGAGGGTGGTGGTAAGGTAATTGGGCTGAAAATAGATAAGATTGAAAGTAGGCTAGAAGGAAGAGTCATAAAAGACAGGTTAAGGCTGTGTGAAGAATTGTGCAGATTAACCAAAGAGAAGCACTTGCTAAATAATAATTGGTTCTTTATTTTGTAGATTCAGCATAGATTCGAACCTCTAAGCACAGAATCCAAACAAAGGGTCCTATACCAGTGCTAGAAAGGTAAATTTAGTGGACTTAGTGCCTGACATTATTCTAATCATGCTATATATTTGGGAGTTAATGAAATCAGTGGAATTACTGGTGTAATCCTGAGTACCGACCCATTGATTTTAAATGTTCAGCCACCTGGAGAATATGTAGTTATCAGGCTAGGTCCTCAGGCACTGAGAGAGGAAAATGTTCTGGGAAATGGTGGGCTTTTGGATCATATATGCTTGAAGCAAAATAAATACAATGATATTCAGTGTGATGATTGCACCAGACAAATATTGTACCTACAGATGAACATGAACAGAATATAAATAGATTGAAAGGAAGTCCTTCAACTTAAAGGCATTCAACTCATTTTTCAGTGCGTCAGTTTTGAGCCGTTCTGAGGCACAGAAGCTGGCAGATACTGGTGGTGAGTTGTACGTCAACTTGAAGTGAAGCAGCTTGTTCAAGAGGGTGACTGGTGGCATATAGGATGGCACTGTGCTTAGTGATCCTTCATCTGCCTTGAGGAACCACTGCAAAAGTGGTCATGTGAAGTTTCTGGGAAAGGAGATGAACGGCTTCAATTTAGCTGATAGTTTTATCAGCTTGATACTGCAGCCTGATTGATAATGTCTACAAGTATGACAAATCATTCGTGTCATTGTAGATCAAGGTAAGTCTTCTTCCAGAAGGGGGGAGAGCATCTGTGCAGATATTTAAATAAGCAATGTAAACTAAGCATAAAGTACAGCATGAGTAAATCTTTTTAAAGAAGGTGTCTTGGGACGACAGTTGGCCTAAGGAGATCACAATTAACAGAAGTAGGTCTGGCCACAGTGACAAGCCCACTGTTACCTGGTTGGGCTTCACCTTCCATTGCCTTCTTTCAGTGTTACTGAAGAAGAGTAATGGGGATCTGAGCCCTGAGTTGAGGTGAGGTGGTGTGCTGTAGTACTGTTTACTCAGATGATTATGGCATATAGTCAGCAATTTGTTATAAGATTTGCTTCATCTTCTCTGCTTGACTTCTAAATAGGAATTGCATAGATTAAATTAAATTGTACTTACAAGCACTGCCATCTTACTTATGTTAACATAAACCATATAATGGATAATTGTAAGATAGAAATTGATAATGTTGCAGCTGGGATATTGGTGTAGCTTTGCTTTGCAACTGCGTTTATGTGCAGGGGTAGCTGTAGTATCAGAGGCAGATGGTCTGTTTCAGTAGCCTGTGCCAGAGAACTTTGCCACACTCAGGAGCAAGCAGGCATAGAAGGTTATTGCAGCCTCGAGGTGTGAGCAGTGGTTTCTCTTAGATGGATTGTTTTCTTGTCAGTGTTTGGAGAACTGATTTGTTGTAGGAGCCAAGTTCCATTGTGTGAGAGCAGGCAAGAGCAGAGCTTTCTTTGAGAGCTTTCAGGAAGTTGAAATTGATGTCAGAGCAGTCTGTTATCCTTAATGAGCAGTTCAGCTGCCTAGCAGGAAGTGAGCCATGGGACAATCCACAGATAATTTAAATTAACTAACTTCATGAACATATATTTTCAACATGACCTTACCATATCCAGCTGCCTCTTCCAACAACCTAAATAAACAAACTAGGCACAAAATTTAGGAAAATAGCTGCAGTTGGTTTTAATGTTGAATGGCAATTTTCTGCTTGAACAAGTGCATGGGTAATACGTAAAGGGCTGAATCTTTACTGGGTTATTTAAAATTGTGTAACACTAATGTAAGAGATTCTTTCACGTTCTCTCCACAACCACATTTTTTGCAGCAGAGCATACTGGACAGAGAGGTGGTTATTCGTGGCTTATTTTATTGATGGCATTATTTTTTTCACGTACTAAAAAACATGATAGGCTTTTTTTGGGAAAGAAGAGGAGTTAATACTAATGCTCCTAATCCCTTCCAATTGTTCTCAGCTGTAGCCCCTTCTAAAGGTTGCAGTGTTTTGAGGTTGGTTAGTTTGTTTTTTCAGCATCTGGCTAAAAATATAGTCAGTGAAATCTGTTTATCTTGTGAATTAGTTATAATGTGCAAACACTGTACGAGCACAGTGGCCAAGCTGGCAGAGTGATTATGGACTAGTCATAGGCAAAAGACCTCTTCCATAACTTCAGGTTTATTTACTGTAATTACCATCTCTGAATCAGTCATTCAGATGCGCACTGAATTTTAGTTCTGTTGATTCCAAATGTGTCTGATAAAAGAGCACTGTGATCAAGGTAAGGACTACGTAACACCATCCCTCTTAAAAAATTTCATTAAAAGACCTTGTTAACCACTTTGTCAGGGAAATTTCTTCCAAGGAATGATAAATATTTATGTCAAATTGCTGTAATCTGTGCTATGTTGTACCATCTATGCTGCCGCTGGCACATGTCCACATTACCAAGACACTGAATCCAACCTAAACCAGCCATCTGACAGTAGAGATTATCAGTGTGAGTTTAATACCACAACAGCCCAGTTACATGGCTTTTAGACTGTTTGGAGCACAAACAGAGCGAATTCATACCTGGAGGAAGCATGAAGCCCTTTTTAGCCAGGATTAATTTGGGTGAATATACCATGTGGTCAGCTTTCCACAGCATTTGTTTTTAGGGGACTGCTTAACACAGTTGTTAGTTCCTAGACTGATTTAATAGATGCACTTTACTATTTCTTTCCCCGGCAATACTGTATGGAGCTCTGATGTATTGTGTATGTATGCTGTCCATGCCGGAAAGAAGGGTGAGAAGTGATGCTCAGGAGGAGGAGAGCAGAACTGTTTCTTTCAGAAATACAGAGCTGAGTGAGTGAGTTTAATGGCAGTAAAGCCTAGCAACCCGATACTGAGAATAAACACCTCTAATGATAGCACTGACTTACTGCAAATCTGGGATCGTGCTAGCAACTTAAGCCACTAAATTGCCTATGTGTCAAAGAGAGTATGGGATCTGCAGTACCCAGCACCTTAAAAAGCAAAGTTAGCCAGTGAAAAAGCTAAAGAGAAAGGTGCAAGTTAAACTGAAACAGTTAATCTAATAAGTGAAGTCATATTAAGCAAGTATTAAAACAAACAGTCGTTCAGGTCAGAATTGCTTCTCTGCTCTCTTTAGCAGTAAATAAAACAATGACAACAAAAACCCCAAAGCTAAGTTCTTTTTCTACCAAATGTATTGCCTGACTGGCATTGGTATACCAAATATTCAGAAGATGAACCTAGAGATTTAGTTTATACTTTGCAATTTTGAAGCAGGTTATTTTTTTGTTAGAAGTCATGGTACCTTTTACATGTTTTGCCTTTTTAACTGTTGTATAAGTCTTCAGTTTTGTTAATTTATGAGAACATATGTAGTTTGCTAGATATTTACCAGTATTTACTAAATGTGCATTATGGGAACAGTTCAAGCTACAGTAAGCTATGGGTTCTAGTGTTTGGAAGATGGCTTTAACAGTTCTTTTGTGAATTTAATTTCCATTTCCAGCACCTGGTTTCACTGGAATTGTTGGAGGACGCCCCAGAGTGTAAGTTAACTCCTGATCATTGACTTGTTGTAATGGGTGACGGTAGTGTTTCTGCCACACATCATCACAAGCTCCCCCACCTTGAAACAGCAACGACAGAAGCAACAAAAATCTCTGTTGCACACCATGCTTAATAACTGGTAACAAGACAATAATGTAGATATGTATGCAGATAGTAAAATTCTTTATTGAATATGAGTTGCATTAGTCTCTGATCAGCTCATGACAATGTCATTGCTTAGTGATCTGTAGGGAGAACTTAAAATGTGACTTTATGGCAGGGCAGTAGCTCCAGCATGTGCCAACACATGCAGATTTCTGGGCCAGATTTTTCTTGTACCTGTTAGTTTGGAATATGGGCACAGCAAATATATGTCTGTACCAGCCCACTTCACCTAGAAACGTGAGGTCAAGTGTCCCAGAACATCCCACAAAAAGTGAGCATCAACCCATTACATGAGCAAGCTGAACAGAATAGTGTTGAACATATTAAAAAAAAAACCAAAAAACAATCCTGGTTTGCTTCAGTATTTTTTCTAGATATGGCTAAAATCTGCCATTGATTTATATGCTCACCTTTCCATACTTATTCACGAGAGCATCTAAAACTTTCCCGTCCCAAAGCAAGTACTTCAATGTGTCTGTCTTGCACATGGAAATGGAGGAAGAAACTGTAGATGTATTTCCAGTAGCTCTGT
Organism: Pterocles orientalis; assembly: GCA_011057875.1. Lineage (NCBI taxonomy): Eukaryota > Metazoa > Chordata > Aves > Pterocliformes > Pteroclidae > Pterocles > Pterocles orientalis. The sequence goes on from WKFP01015229.1 coordinate 392,608, forward strand.
GTAACTAGCCTAGGTATCAATGTGGGGCCAATGGTAGTTCAGTAGACCTCAAAGTAATGAAGTGCATCCTTTGTCAATAAAATATTTTTGGTACTACTATTCTTAAATAGTTAGTTGTCTATCCTTAAACAAGACCCAAAACACATTTGGGAGACATAGAATTGGAACATGCTGGTTTGGACATGCCAAAGATGTTAAAAATTCTCAAGAGCTATTGTAACTCGCCTGGAGGAGAAGGGGAAGGTGAAAGAGCAGGGAGAGAGTGTCCCACCCTTCCTGGTAGATTGGCTCTCCAAGGAGAAAAGGTAAAGAGTGTGATTATCAATAGTTTCTGAGAGATGGTTTCCAAAGTACTGATGACAGCAATGCTGAGTACAAAGATTAGTCTCACAACCAGTAATTTTACCATATCATAAGCCAGTATTACACGCTACAGCAAAATGACAACCTTAGTCCGGCGCCAAGAGATGATAAACAGGACAACATATGCCACAAGTGAGGCAACTCTGAGAAAAAACACAACATTTTGGAGCAAATAAATCAACATTTTGACCAGTACTATTAAACACATATAATGAATGCATATAACAAATTTGTTTTAACACATTCTGGTCAAATCTGTCATTATCTCAACCCTTCGTGTCCCATGTTGGCAATAAAAAGGACTTGTTTAACTTGGCAGGCAGCTGAACACCACAGCCATTTGCTCACTCTGCCCTCAGGGGGATATGGAGGAGAATCAGAAAAAAGGTGAAAGTTGTGGGTTGAGATAAAGACAGTTTAACAGGACAGGAAAGGAAGGGAAAATAATAATAATAATATACAAAACAAGTGATGCACAGTGCAGTTGCTCTCTACCCACTGACTGATGACAGACCAGTCCCCAAGCAGCTGCCACTACCCCCACCCCGGCCAACTCCTTCCAGTTCTAGTGTTCAGCACCATATCATATGGTATGGAGTATCCCTGTGGCCAGCTGGAGTCAGCTGTCCCGGCTGTGTCCCCTCCCAGCTTCACATGCACCCCCAGCCTCCTTGCTGGCAGGGCAGTATGAGAAGCTGAAAAGACTTAGAGAAAGCACAGCTCTGCAAGGGCTGAAACATCAGTACCAGCTACTAGGAAGAAAATTAACTCTATCTGAGCTGAAACCAGAATACTTTATTAGTAATGAAATTGAAGAAATTTCTACACTTGTCAGGCTTTCCGCAATTGTTTGGAAAACCATTGCTAATCATGGCTAAATAGCTTTTAATTTCCAAAGTGTTTGTCTGGTGTATGAATAGTCTAAAGATGTCTGATCAGAAATTAATGAAAATGTCAGGTTAAATGCATTTATGCTTGTTGTTTAATGTGTCTAGGTCTCCAGTTTTGAAGCCATTTTTCTTCTATTATCCCAAAAGCAATGTTCAGGTAAGACTTATTGCTTAAAGACTGCTCTGCTCTCTTTGAAGTAGTTTGAAAAATTCTGCAGACTCTGGCATTTTTCAGTGACTTTGAGTCCTAAAACTGCAAAGTATTTTGGTAACACTGATTAAAAAATGTTTTCCCAGAGACTAGTGTTATTCACACAGAATGTTTTACAACAGTTGAACTTGCCAACCTTGCATTTTAATTGCTGTGAATTTTGAAATCTCTTGCTTTAAAACTGAGCTTCTCTTTTCAGGTTCCTAGAATTGTAGGTTTGAATTACTCTTGCTGCATTTGCAAAGAGTGCTTATGAAAATTACATATTTTTTGAAACTTTATGGTCTCTCTTTAAAGAGAAGGCAATCAGGTGTTCAGAGAGTTGAACATTAATTTTGTGAACCTGGACACATCTTCTGACTTCTTTTGGGGGAATCTACATTTTGTGTATATTACTGGAAGTAAGTATTAAAATCAGTTAATTTCCTCTGATTCACACAGGTTTTACCTTAACAGAGTTGGGTCTTTTCCTTTCCAATACTGTGTATAAGAACAGGAGTAGTCATTTCTGTTCTTGCCTGTATTGCAAACACTGTAAAATTATGAAAGCCTGTGTGACTATTGTGATGAGTATCATGGAGGAGCCTGTGAATGGGATCTGTCTCTGTGGCCCTGTTCCGTTCTTGACAATAGTTGCTTTCAGTCTGAGAAGTGATGGTTCAGATGACTAGGCAGTCCTAGGTGAGACATCACAGTGTAAGATGAAACATTGAGCTAGAGCCCTACTTCTTTTCCATTACACATGTACCTCTGTGAAGATGAGAAAAAACTTCAAGAAAGTGAGGGTGACAGAGCACTGGAACAGGCTGCCCAGAGAGGTTGTGGAGTCTCCTCCGGAGACATTCAAATCCCACCTGGATGCATTCCTGTGTGATCTGATCTAGGTGTTCCTGCTCCGGCAAGGCCTTTAACTGACTTCTAGCTACTACATGCATCTCATGCCAAGGTATCTGAATAATGATGCTTCTCACTCAGAGCTTTCTCACTCATTCACCATCAAGAAAGAAGCCAAAGGCCAGAACATTGGTCTGTGTTAGACCACAGGTACTGTGACAGGCTTCTGTATAGGGTGATGAAGGGAAGCCTTAGGAACACAGGTAAAAAGTGAAAGGCAGAGGAGGGGAGAGAAAAAAACCCAACCAGCCAACAAAAAAGTTGATTAAAAATACAACTCTGTAAAATGATTATCGGTAATCAATTAAAGTGTTTGAAACATTTCAGAAAAGGATTGTTTCATTTTCATTTTTTAACATGCATACAGTGCTTAGCACAAATAAGCTCAAATGATTATCAAATTAATTGAAAAGATTAATTTTACATTTGGTGCTATTTAGTTATTAAAACTGAATTTTTAAATTGTACATAGTGGGAAAAACACTAAAAAACCCCCACCTTTCTTGTTATTTAAAGAAGTTCAAGTACTTATTTTTACTGTCACTTACATTTTGCTTTATACAAATGTGTTGTCTTTGCCAAGTTTAATATGAAATTGTTATCTTTATGGAAGTTTAGCCTACCACTCTTTTGTTCATCAAATTAAACATAAACTTATTCATTAGCACTGTGTTCCAGACTTGGTAAAATGCTGTTGAGATTAAATAGTAACCTAATTATGGAGGGAAAGCAAGCAGTGTCTCCTCTACTCTTTTCAATACAGAAGCTCAAAATCCTCGGTCTAGGTAGCTGATCTCCTGAATGAATGCACTGATACGCTATTAACAAAATACCATGTGCCCTATTGCTATTGTACTGCAGTAATATTAAGCGTTACATAAAGTGATTCAAGTCCTTGATTCAAAGTTTTAGGCATGTATTAACAACAAGGGTCTAGATAGAGATTTATAGAGTAAGCAAGGTAGGAATTAACTCCTTTTCTGGATTGGAAGCTCAGTTACAAAGAGTCTAGTTGCTCTAGCTCAGCATTTGACCTAAAAACCAAAAAAAAACTCTATAAGGAGATTTTCAGATGTGTTAGCATTGCCACAGTGGGTTCTTTTGTTTTGTGTTTGATAACACCTTTCTGGGTGTCAGCTTGGGTTCGATATCTCATTTCTTGTTTCCACGGCTCTTATGCAATTGTCCCAATTTTATCATAGATCACCAGTGGTTTTACAGTGCAAACAGTAGCTATTTTTCCATGTATGCTTTTTCATGGTAACCTAAAACTTTCCCTAGGGAGAAAAATTCTAGCAAAGCTGCTGAATGCAAGAATAGGTTTTCTGAATTTTTTTTTTAATCGTCCTTTGCCATAAACATGGGAGGCCTTTGTCACTATTCCCTATTCTCTAAGAACAATCTTTAGAAAGAGGGATGAGTAGAATTAATCTTGCATTTGCTGGCAACTGAGCACTGATAAATGCTGCAGCTAAGTCAGTGTATATTGTTGTGTAACCTGCTTGTATGTCTGAGTCTTTAGGACTGGGAGTCCTCCAATGCAGATGAAATGGATGCAGTTAATTTTTCTACATGATTTTGCTATATGGTTTGACCAGAGGAACCTTTGTTTACTTCTTTAAGGGAATATCTGAGTCAGATAATGAAATAGCAGACTTGACTGTGTATTTTTTCAGATTTCTGTGGTGGCAGAGGTAGAAATACTTCCATTGTGCAAGGTGAACAGCATGGTATTTTTTTTATTTCGTATTTCCTTGTCAACATAAACCCAAAATATCCAGTATTAATTTATGTCTTAAGTTACTTTCACAAAATTTATTTGAAGTTGAATTTAGGATCCAAAGGTAAGTTTGTCATTAACACAGAGACATTAAGAAGAAAAGGGAATTGTATCATAGAAGAGCTGGAAGCTTTCAAGTTTTGGGATCCAACTGTCGAGTTGTGACACAAAATTCCACATAATGCTGCTGTATATAGAGAGAGATGGAAAGAGAGAGATGTGTCTTCCTTTAGAACATACCCAATTGGATAGAGCATTTCTTTGATTTTTATGCTTTTTTTTCCCCTACACAAAGACTTATTTTAGGTGTATAATGGATCATTATTGTTTTTGTGACTTTTTTAAAGGGACAGACAGAACCTTATCTGTAAAGCTGTTACTGAAAATGTGCCAGATAAATGCTTAATTAGAAATATGTTTTATTTATTCACTTGCACTGGGTTTCTAATTTGTTGGTTTGAAAATGGGTATTTTTTTTCAGATTAACCTATTTTTAAATGGGCAGCATGTTGAGACATTTGAGGAGGATCTCACGTTTACATCAAATGAGGTTGTTTCTTCTGATCCACCTAAGATTAGCAGTGAATTGAAAGGTATGTTGCTCTTTTCATTTGTGAATTCGTTTGCTGTCTTTGTATTGGAAAATAATGTGCTAGGTTTTGTCTGTGAAATACATTTTACCTTTTTATACTATATATTTTTAAGTCTGTTGCAAAACACTTAAACTATGTTTTTTGGAAGGAAGGAGGTTAGCATCACACAGTATAAAACATATTTGAGACTATAGCAAGTAAGTAAGTAAACAGCTATTCAAAAAACTTCAGTCTTGGACACAGCTGAAGACTGTTGAATGCTGGCTTGAAATTGAGACATGGTTTCAAAGTATACTGCACTCTTACTTTGTTAATCCTGGAAATAGCTGCATTTATTTTACATCAAAATAGTTGTGTTCAGAATGGAGGAAGGACTTACAGACAGCTTAGCATTTAAATAATTAAATTTGCCCCTATTCCGTAAGGCAGTCTTCGTTAAATGAATAAGAATGGGATCAACCTGAAACTGGTGACCTTTAAAGGAAACACACTAGGCTAGTGATCCAGTCTGATAATTCCAGTGTTGCTGTTAGATTTGTCCAACCAAATTGTCTGAAGAAGGAAAAGAAGAAACTTGAGAAGGGGAAACCAGTGAGCTGAATGGAGCAGGTCAGGATGTCTGCAATGAAAAAGAAATGTTCAGAGTTGTTCATACCAGCTAGGTACCAGGTTTCGGATTATTGAAAGGGGTAGATATTTGAAGATTTTTATATTCTTTATAATGGTGGAACTATATACAGTATTTCTTAATGTATTGCACATTTCACAATTCCCTTTTAGTCCCAACAGAGTCTTTATTACCTTATTCCTGCTCACCAGAGAAATTAAAGAATAAATCTAAAACTGTGGGTAGATATTTTGAAATCTAAACCAGGTCACTATACCTAAAGATTACTTTTTAGAAATATTTCTAAAAATAATACTAACACTGAAAGAGTAATTCAGGTACTTAAATCTGTGTATACTCAAAAAATTAATGCTGTGAAAGTACCAATATGTTAAGATTTATTCTGGATTCCAGTTGTAGGTGTATTTCTCAAAACTGGTAATAAAATATTGTAATGACTAATTATAAGTTACTAGGGAATATTCTGTATCTTACAGAGAAATTTTGAAATGCGCATGTGTTGGCATTTGAAAGTCACTGATACAGGATGCCCGATAGCCATGCATTGGTTCGTTTTCCCCATCTGTTCAAGCATCTCTTCAGTGCGATGATTTATGTGTTGCTCAGATACAAGTTAAACTCTTGTTTTCAGTTCTTGTGTCTGTTGCAATTCTAATGTCACACCAGAATGTCTCTGATAACACGACTTTCCAGGAGGGCAGTGAGGGATTTGTACCATCAAACTGGGCGAGTTAAGGAATAGGAAGTCATTGTTCAGTTTAATAAAGGGGTTAGCAAAGGTCCCAATATTTATTTTTTTTCAAGGTGACTCCTATGCTAAATACCAGAAGAACAAAAAGCCGTTAGACTCCTTGTTGCTGCCTTATAACTTGAGAATACTTTCTGAGGTGCCTGACATCAGCATTTAAGTACTGAATTCTTCAGGCTTTATTCAGGCAAAACCCCTCTTTTGAAGGACAGCAGAGCTCCTCTGGTTGTTTCCCCTGAGAAGATTCTCTAAACTTTTGCCCTTAGTTGTAAATAGAAATGTTTTCTGTATATGACTAAATACTTACCTACTCCTGTGGCTTAACACATGGACAACATGGATGAGAAATAGATGGATTAGACTGTAAGAGGAGTAATTTATGCTAAAACATTTTCTGTCAGCATTTAGTAAGGGAAGTATTTTTCTTAGTTTCATGGTTATCTCAAGTGTGAGGGACTGTTAGTTGTCTTTGAATAGATAAGAGAAATATGTGAAAATGGATTTCAAAAATGCTGCTAGATGTGTTTCTGGGCGGGTGGAATTTGAATTTACCATTTTCCCTATCTTTGAAGGGAATTCTTTTGTAGATTTGTTTAAGATGTTTATTAAATGAAAACAACTTCCTGATAAACAGATCATGAAAGATAAATCAATTAGAGTAATAATAAATGAGAACACCAGAACACTGTCTTGAACTGGTTTTGTTTAAAGGGAGACTGTCAAACACGGTCTGTATAAGATGTCTGATGGACAAAAGAATTCTACAGCTTATATAGTTTAAACATTGTCATACTTCAGCATTTGAAGAAGCACTACCATTTTTTCTTGAATTGTGTATTGAATGAAATTATTCAAAATTATGTGATTTCTGTGGTGTATGAAGTGTGGTAGTCTTGTCCAAAATGAACAATGAGCTTTAGCTGGACTTTTTCAGATTCTCTCTCAATTGAGATGTTTAATCAAAAATAATATTTCTCAATTAAATAAATATACCCTTTAATATTTTCTGCCAAGTTTCATGGTACATTTCTGCTTACATTTTTCATGGAAGTGAACATGGAAAAGTCTCTGAGTGTCAAGCTCAAAACAAACCTCCTGTGTCAACCCTTTCATTCTATGCTTTCACCATTTCAAATTTCACACTGCTATGACTCACTACCAATGAAGAACCATTGTGCCAGACAAAACTGTAATCGCTCTTTCAGCTAGTCTTTGACAGTGACCCAATATATGTTATAAAACTTTAGGTCTTAATGCTGATATGTTGTTCTTTGGCATGTGGGTAGAGGTTCTCTTTCTGATCCAGCTGTGCCAGAAGAAGTTGCTGTGGTGACCCCCCAACATTCCTGTGTTCCCTCTTACTGTCACTCAGATGTGCCAGCAAAGCTACTCTTGTATGTGTTGCCTAATCTGTTTCAACCAATTAAGTACCATGAACTAAGATACACTGTCATGTTGTAGAGAGGCATTGTTGTCATCCACAGTATCTCCCACCCCATCCCCAAATGAACTTTTGGGATCTGTCCAGCTGCCTCTGCCGTAGACTTGCAGCCTCCTTTACTGGCAGGGACAGCAAAAACTGCAGCCAGTAGGACTTGAACATAGTTTCTTTCTTACCCAGCTTTGGTAAAGCTTTTTAGGTCAGCCTGGGTCATGTCTGAGGAGTCAGCAATTCTCTGTGGGCAGGAGGGGTTGAAGGTAGTGATGATTTGGCTCAGGCTGGGTTTACCTGTCACCTGACACAGTTCATGGAGTGCAGATCTACCTATGCCTTCATAGTAAGCACCATTTAATTTAAAGTGTATTTAACTTACCACGGTGTTAATTTGGGTTTTAAATATAATTTAAACATTAATTTGTGTCTTGAGGGTGAATTTAAATTAGTGTAGTTACACCTCTTAATACAATCTGCCTCTGGACAGCATTTAGCGCATAACATCTTTAGTACTGGGTCTCTTACTCCCTAAAATTAAAAACAAAACCATAAAAACAGCATAGCAATGTGATATCCTCAGCAGAAGCAATAACAACACAGAAAAGATAGACTGATGCCTTTTCAAATTGCGTTGTGTCTTGTAACATGAAGTTTGTCCAACATAATTGATTTACAAGACCTTGTCAATTCCTTTAAATTTGACAGCTTTTAGCAAATAAGACTGAAATTTTCTGTGAAAAGTGCCTAGGGCTGAATTTGTTTGGTGTTTAAAAACAAAACCAAAACAAACCCCAAAAAACTGCTGTAGGAGCAGCAGGGATAGAAGGCAAAGCTGGACAGCTGTGCCTTCCCTGCTCTGAATGTTCCCCCTGCTGGTGTCCCAGGAGCAGAGAGGGGAAAGCTGCTGCTTGTCTGCAGAAGGATGAGAAAACGACAGGAAGCGGACAAAGGAGAGGGCAGCAGAGGGGTGAGAGGTCTATTGGGAGTCAGGAGTGTAGATGAGTCTGCTAGAGATGCTGGGACTGAAAAACCAGGGATGCCGGGAGAGCTGAAATGGCTGTAGGGAAGTTGGATCAGAAGCAAAAGTGGCTGATAATTACTAGATGCTCACTGACGAAAAACTGTGATGTCACCTGTGCTTCAAGTTTCAGTATTATGCTGCTATCAGCAAATAACTGAAACTCAGTGACAAAGTGAATGCTTCATCTCTCGCTTTGGGGAACAAAAACTAGATGGTGACAGTCTGCTGCTCTTAGTAATCAACAATTGCAAGAGGTCTGTGCTGTGTAGCTTAACCATCAAACCTCACATATAAACTGTGGATCCCACAAGATTGCATTTCTGGATTAAGGCAGGAGTGGGTTTGCTTTTTTTTGATATGTAAGTGGATAAAAGTAATACTCAATATGAGCTTTGTTCAGTGAAGTGCAACAATTTTCTACATTCCTAAAGGCTTGAAAGTTCAATACTCAAGACATTGACAAGTTAATGTTGGTTTCCTACAGAGCATGCATTTATGACCATGTATGGCCTTTTCTTATATAATACTAAGATCCTTCAGAAATCAGTAATTTGAAAAAGAAATCTTGGGTGTTTTTCTATGCATCTCAATAAGTGACGTATGACAGTATGTATAAAAGTGAGAGATGTGTTTGTCTTCAAAAGAAATTTTAAATTGTGACTGTTTTCTACAGACATTATCAGAATAAACAGACATTACAGAATTATCAGGACAGTAGCAACTGCATGTATTTTCCACCTCCACTGGAAGCAGAGAGATCTCTGTGTTAAGGGGACAAAAGTTGTCAGTCAAGAAATAACAAGTAGCTGCTATGCCTCCTTCAGAGATACCACACTGCTAAGACAAAGATGAATTTTCATATTCTAAAGTGGTGGAAGAGGGGATGCCTGGCACAGCATTCAGCTGAAAGAAAGTAAAAGGAATTTGGGAGATGGAACAGGAGGAATCAATTTCATAATATTGTCCCCCAGCTTCACCTCTTGTTCCTTGGGTGTTCGTGTGGGAAGAAAGCTTTGGAAGTGTATTCAGGAGTACTACAAACAATGCAGAGAGTATACAGCTAGAACAACAGTTACTTCTTCAAAATGTGCTATTATTTGTAGCTATGATTAAAATGTGTTCATTTCTATATTGTATAGATCTGCCAAGTGGTCCACATACTTACCGCTTAGAAGATCTTGCCTATACTAGAAGTGGAGACAAAGGCAACTCTGCAAACATAGGTATTTTTCTTTTTTTGCTTTCTAAAGTGATATAAGATTTTCAAATAAGAGTTATGTAGCAAGTGCTCTTCATTTTTTTTTCAAATCTCTTACATCACTTGATTATTTTTTTTTTAGTTGTCTCTGTGTTGAAATAAAAAGTAATTCATATAAAACAGGGATTTTACTAATGAAATATCTGTAGTTTTCTGTTCAGCAGGTGTTGAAATCTGAGGTAATAAGAAAAAATACTTGCATGTCATACTACAAAGAAAGATCTTTGTTTAGGGTTGCAAAGTCAAGCTCCCCAAAGTTGAGAAATGCCTTTTTAAGGTTTCCTTTGCACACTAGTTACTACTCCTTCATGTGTGTGTTATGTCATATGATCTCTTGGTTGTCTGATCATGTATAGTGTTTCCATATGTGAGTTCTGTAACATATATATGGCCGAAACATCAACAGGGTTAGGAAATGTCAGTTGTTCTTGCATGTACGAGGATGTTTTATTATATTGTTAATCCAAATGGTGTATTTCAGTGTGCAGTCTCTACATTGATTGTGCTGCTTCTTGCATTGTTTAATAATTCCTTCTATTCCTTACTTCTGCATGCAACAATTGGCTCTCTTACTTGTTGGAAGATGAGAGCGTGTGGTGTTCAAAGCTCAGTATGAATTAAAGGTGCGTTTGGGATTTGATTTGCTATTAAGCTGTCATACTAAAACTGATGAACTGTGTTGATTTCTATTTAGGAGTATATTTTTCTTGTCCTTGTTTGTGAAACTGTTTTTCGGGTTGAAGAATGAAGGAATGTTGTTTTTTTTTTTTTTTTTTTTTTTTTTTTTTTTCCCCGCCCCCATGGTTGACCATTGTTGCAATGTAACATTGCCAAGTCATGAACGATGCAGAGCTAAGACTTCCTCAGATATAAAGACACCTATCATTTTATTAAGGAACAACAATAATAACAACAAACTTGACCTCTAAATTAGCTTTGAAGTCCACAGTTAAAAAAAGTCCTTGTGGCTCAAATCAGCTTTCCTGATCCTGCTGTGGAGTGTCAGGTTCAGTATGAAGTTACCTGAAGCTTATGAAAGCATATTTACAGCAATAAAAATGTAATTGTGATTTATCACGTGTCAGGATCTCATGCAAGGACCAAACCTTCAGTCACTGATCATGCCTTAATATGGTTAATTGGGATTACTTGTCTAAGTCATGCTGGCCATTTCAGGGAAGAGAACTGCACGTGGGTTGTTTGTGGCGATGTTGTTGTTGTTCTTTAGGTGTCTTTCAGTGGCAGGGGCTGTTTGCTCCCAGACTTAGTCTGGGATCATTCTTTCATGTCATGCTCCGTGCTACCTCTCTACTGACAGAGGGAAAGCTATCATACCATTCAGGAGCTCATTAAAGAGGATCCATATGTACAGTTTGAGTTGAGGAGGATCTCAAATCAGTTTTGAAAGGATAAATACAATTTGGTTTTAAAAGCTCCTATTCCGAGTAACAACAGTTGTACCTAACAGGTGTGATAGCCCGGCATCCCCTCTACTATCCATACCTAAAGAAAACTTTAACTGCTCAAGCCTTGGAGAATTACTTCCAACACCTTTTAGAACGAGAAAAACCTGAAGAAGAACTAGTAACAAGGTGAGTAGCTTGTTGCTCAGTCCATGGATGTACAGTAGATACATGATGGCATTCAGAACTTAGCTTAAAGTCTGTCAACAGAAATACTGCACACCTGCTTGTATTGTCTTTTGATATTTTTATCTGTCTTTGCCTTTTTAAATAATAATGTGACATAGTCATTGAAAAAGAACATGAACTTGGACCTCTCCTGAAGTTGGACAAAGGTAGTAAATCTGTTTAGTGAAGGCATTTAGATTTTCAGAATTAGCATATTAGTGTTGGGGCTATTTTTTTGTGTTGTTCCTGTACAGAGTGTCTCTACAAAAGAGAAATAACTTCTAATGTCCTTCGAGAAATGTGTCTTTCCAGTCTTTTTGAACCATTTGGACTGCAGGAGTCTTAGGAACTGAAACTTCCCAAGCCTCAGAGCTTCAGAACTGGGAGTCTGACATCCCTAAAACACTCCCTGAAAGACATGCCCACAGCCAGGATAGACTGGCACCCAAACTTAACTATCTTCCATCAGAAAGATGCCTCATCCTATTACTATCTCAGGAAAACATTTTAATCTTCATGAAGTTCACTCAGTTTAGAGGAAGTACTCCTCTGAGTAACCTGTTCTCACCCACTTTTTCACAACACACACAAAGCCAGCGTTTAAGGGGAAAAAAAAAAAAAAGCACAGCTAGTTTCCCTTTTTAAAATATGGATAAACTGTTGTCTTTTTGCTTGCTCAAAGAGCTTGAGTCAGAAAGGTGCAGCTAAAAGCTCAGAGCAAGCTTGGAGTTACTTTAACTACTGCTCTGAGTTGTAAGTGCTGTTCTTTGTCTTCATAAGCGGCTCAGTGCAAATCTCACCCACTGTTTCATAAGTACGAACAAATCTATGTATCTAATAAATTCTGATATCAAGAAATGTAATTTAATTTCCTCTGAAACAGAGCAGAGAAGGGAAGAAATAAAAAGTGTCATGCCTCCTAATGATACTTTTAGAAGTTGATTCATTATGGTTCCTTAATGCTGTTTATGTTCATAAATAAAAGTTGAAATTTGCTGTGTCTGGATGAAGCCAATTTATTTTGATTAATTAGATTATCTGTTCCTGGGTTTGACTTCCTTTAATGATGTGATAATGGAGCTCTGTGAGTGAATTGAAAATCCTGGGGAAAAAGAACAAATTCTTTTGTGGAAATGTTTAGGATTATGAGGATTATGCTCATGTGCTTCAGATTGTATAGTTTCCTTTTAAATTACTTGTTTATTTTTAGTTATCTGTCATGAAAAGAGCTATCTTTCTCTTTCATTTTCCTTCCTTTATTTAAAATGTGAGTGATTAAAAAATACGTATTAGTTTTGCTACTAAAAACATGCTAACCATGGCTCTGCCTCACTGCTGAACAGAGATTGTCAGCCGGTTGCCTTTTATTCTTTTTCATGAAAGCTATTAAATAGGTGTACTAAACAGAGAAAATTTTTGATAGAGAACATTGAAAACTCTCAAACTTCCCGATTTTCAGGTAACTTAGCCACAGAAGTCTTTCAAACCCTGCTCTGCAGACCCAAATGCCCCAAACCTGTGTGATTGCTCCAGACCCCAATCCATGTAGAGTACATTCTTAACGGTTAATCACAGTTTTTATTGCGCCTAGAAGTGATGCACAAGCTCAACATGAAAGTTACGACCAATCTAAGTGAGGGTAGGGAAGAAAGAACAGTATTCAGACAGAAATTTGCTCAAAGTTTAGAAAAGGATTAATTGAATTCTGGCTGATAACAACCATTAAAAATAGCATCAGTGCTGTAGTAAGATGAGTAGCTAGACCATTTTACATGTGAAAGATTTCTTTTTTTGCTTTAGCCATTTTGCCCTCTGTGGTGTTAATACTAGGTTATCTGTGTGGTGGTTTGTATACAAAACTTTATAAATTGAGATCTGGTAATAAGAAATTCTTCATCCGACAGGTAATTTCTTTTTATGGAATATTTTTACTCAGAGCTGAAGAACAAAGAATGTGGATACTGATGCTTTTAGACTGTTTTTTTTTTTTTCTTGATATATTCAATATGTGGGGGAAAAAATATTTCTCTATGGTGTATCTCATGTGCAGTTACATCTTTCAGCCTATGGACTCGGTTCCTGCTTCTCTCTGATGGGAGGAATCCTATCTTTAAATTTAAATATATTAAACATTTTTGTACTGTTATTATTTCCATGTATTTTAACAGGAAATTCCCAGGGAAACCTGACTTCTTTGAATATGTATGGACAGCACTTTAAAGGAAGTAGTTAAGCAGGCACCCCATTGTGCATAAGCATAGGAGTTCAGCTAGATCAGTGAATTTTTCTTGTTTTATTGGTTTCTGTCACAGATTTAGTATTCTTTGAAGGGTTTATTTGTTTTCTGTGCTTTTTAAAAGCAGCTCTTAAAATGTTTGATTGAATTGTACAATTAGATATTTTCTTCCTTTAGATCACAGTTAATTAAATTGCTTAATTATGCTGGGTAAATGCATGCCAACATTTTGGTTGACATATTGTTGCTGCTTTAAGGCTATTATGATGGATATAGTGGCTTTTCTTTTTTATTGTGGGAGTGTATTTTTTGTGCAGAAATATGTTGGATGCTCAGATGCTTCAAACAGACCTTAAAATATTGAAAATGCGGATGTTTGTGTATAATTTTGTAATCCTAGTTTTAGCTGGAGTATCTCCCTGTAAGTATTTCCTTAAAGCACTTGAATGTGCCATTCTGTGATATTCCAAATTAAGATCTGTTGCTTGTATTACAATACTCCCTCTGCCAGAATTACTGCAGAAAGTAAAATGAAATTCTTCCACTGTTCTTGTCATTTGCTTCTGCTTTTATACTGCTTCTCAGTTTCTCTCTCTGAATTTGTTTAAATGATTCATTTTCATGAAACTTCTTTTGAGAGCTGAGGTATTAACTTCTGGAATAGATATTCCATTAGTCTAGTTCTCGTGGAGAGATCTCCCAGTTGTGAAATTGCTTGCTGCCTGGAAGTCTTTGCCAGTTTTTCAGAGTAAAATTTACAGTGTAGTATTTTGGTTGACCTCTAGCCCTCCTGGTATCTGGTTAATGATAATTTGTATTGAGTTTTTTAGCTGAAAATTTAGTGGGGTCCTCTGATCCTGCCTATGCAGTTGATTATGCTATTAAATTTAGCAGATTGTGTAGATGACATTGTGGAAATAGGTTTATTCTTCATATTCCTGTTGTCTAGTAGAGCACTGTTGGATTAATCAAATTTTCCTGCCTTCCCAATGGATTTGCCTTTAAGCGTGATAATACTGCTAGTTTTCAAGGAAGATCAACAGAACGCTGACACCAGTTTTCTCCTTAATAACAACTCAGAGTGTTAATTAGAGTGTGGAATGAGTAGAAGGAACAGTGAAAAATCCTTGCCTGAGAGACAGGTGCAGATACTCCATGGCTGCTGCTTGCAAGAGCATAATGAGAACTAAAGTGTTTGCCAGGCTGCTCAGCAGAACCATAGGGTGACCACACCTTCTTCCATGAAAGGTTTGGGTCGTCTGCCCAAGGTACAAGGGCATACAGAGATGTGAATATTGGCCACAGCCATAATTTTCAAGTGGTAAAAAGGAGCTGAAAAAGATAAACCTCAGAGTGACAAAATCGAAGATCAGATAGGTGCCTAAAGAAAAATAGATGGTGTTGGAGGAAGTGTGATTTAAATTGCAGCAGTCAAACATCTGGAGACAGCAAGAATTGGATATCGTCTCTCTTCATTATTCCTCATGTATTGCTGATGTTCTGATTAAATCCTTTCCTATGGAAAAAAGGAAAGCTATTGATTTCTTAGACAAAGAAAAGACTAGAGGAAAGCAAAAACAAAGAAAAACAAGAAGAATACAAGAAAGATGACAAAACACTGCAAAAGTGGGCAAGAGAGGCAAATGGAAATATTCTATAGACCTATTTGTGGAATTCGAAACAACTTTGTTAGGAAACCACAGAGCCATTTGCCAAACTTCTACAAAAGTTGCCAAATTGGAACTGTACCAGTCAAAAGCAAGGATGGGAAAATGCTTACAGTGGCAATGGAACAGAAAAATGGGTCTGTCACACTGAAATGAAATTTTATCTGAACAAAGTACCTGGCAACAAGAAAGTGTTGAAATGCAGCTCTACTTTTCATTTGTTATAAAACTATCTGTAGTTGGTCATAAGAGTTTGATCTAGTGACTCATAATTATTTCTCAGTAATAAAGAGATACCTTCCCATTTAGCTAGCAGCCTTCGTTAGCAAAAGTGAGCTCCAGGAATTAAGTGATTGTATTTTTCACTATCAGAACTGCGAAATAGTAAAAATATTTCTGCGCACTGTGTTCTCTGAGTTCATATAGAATCTTGAACCTCTTGTCTAAAGCTTTCTATGTGGGCTTTAACTCGTAGGGGGGGGAAATGTAGAAAACAACCTCATTAGAAATGAATTAGTTTTGAAGTTGCATAAGAGGAGAATTATTACTTTATGGTCCTACTATAAAACTATTAAGGACTGTTGATTTGGAGTAAGGGGACAGAACAAGAAGGCAGGGAAGGCCATCAGTTAATCTTCATCTAGATTTTAGGCTTGACTCAGCAGTGGGACATGCCGTCTCAAGCATGAAGTTTTTTCAGACTGTCTTGCTTGATGTTCTGTCCAAGTGTTTCTTTCAAAATCTTGTGAGAAACAAGGTGTAGGTTTTGTTTTACAGATATGAGCTGCCAGGAATCCATGGATTAAATTTTGTTCTGAAGAATTCCCTTGGTGGTGGTGGCATAGCATCCCTAAGAAGTGACCCACAGGTATGTATCACAGCATTCATTTTAGTGTAGTTTCCTTTTATATCTGTGTATTACACACTCTCTCTACAACCAGCTTTTGGGCTTGAAGGGTAAGATTTTGGGTTTGACTCTTTAGTTCTTTTTAATTTCCTTTTAATATACGTTATCTACTTAATTTAAGGTTTGAAAACAACATAGGGAAGTAGAAAGTTAATTTAGAATATTTAGTGAAAAAAATGGGTACAGGAAACTCCTAACAGAGTCTTCAAATCAGTTATGTTCTTTATGACGTGCTGCGTGTGTTCTTAGGAAAATTAACTTCTTAAAAAGGCTGTCAGGTTTTGGGGAGTGCAGATCTACTGGGCAATTCTGATTGTTTCCTAGTATGTAAAGGAACCACTCACTGTACAACTCCTCTAGCTTAGCCTATGACTCTTAAAATACTGATAATTCATATAAATCTGAAAGAGAAAAATAGATGGATAGGAGATCACATTATGCGAACCTGAAACAAACATTTTTTTGCAAGTGTACCATTGAGAGTATTAAATATTTGAAACATCTAAACCTGAAACTGAGACCCCTTAATGTGGCAATCCTATGGCTACAGCAAAGCACAGTTCTACCAGCATGGGCTGAGGAGAGCGTAAGTGTACAAATACTCTCAGCATAGTCGGGAAGACTGATCATAAAATAAGATGATGCTGTGTATGAATCGGATAGCAGAAATGATCCCCAAATTTATTTTTAGCCCTAGGTACCAAATAAATTGAAGAAAATATTCAGTCTGAAGTTTTAGATGCTTGAAAATTCAACTGTATAGCTTTCTGTGTTTAATTATATTGATTCACAAGTGAGAAAGACAAATAAATGGAAAAGGTAAATATAACTTTGGATAGCCTACAATGCAAGGATTGATAAAACTCCCCCAAAACTTAAGTATATGTAGAGATAAATACTCATAAAACTTACAAAACATTCTGGATTCTTACTCTGGTTATAGGAAGAGTACCCTATTAAACCATTTCTTAAAACTTAATTTACAAAGGTGGTATATTTAGATAGTAAAATGAAATGTTGGTTTGCCTTTTTTTTTTTTTTTTTTTTTTCTTACGGGTAAAGCACTTGGACAGATGCTGTTGGATTTCCAGATTAAAAATGTTCCTGATTTAAAATCACTGATAGAGTAACAGGTGTTTAATACATACGCTTTTAACACTGAGCAATATAAAAGCATGTTATAAAGAAGAACTGGCTTCTTGAGTGAGATTTTTATTTTAAGTCAAAGAGTATAAATTAGTGACAGTTATCTCTCAGAGGCTTAGCTAGATGGCACAGACTAGCAAATGTTTTGACTAATACCAGACTGATAGCTTTGTCTGTGACTGATAACATTTCATATCTAGATATTACATTGGATGAAGAATTAATTTATTTCCTGTAAAATAGAATTAATCAAATTGCAACATAACATTTAATTATGACACAAGACAATTTTGTTCCAAGCTGGAAATTACCTCCTGTTCAGTCCATCTCTTTTCCTTCTCTCAATCTTTATTTGAAAATTAAATGGACTGATACAGTTGAGCTCCTGTCAGCTGTGCTTGTCCTGTGTGTAGAGTGAGGCTGGGCGACCTGCTGTCTATCGCTGTGAAGTCAGCACTCTCTGATACTGGGGAACAGCTTTCTCTGTTGGGCAATAAAGAAAAGTAATAATTGTTACTGTTATGGAGTGACTGGCAGTAAATGCTGACCTTTGGTGCTCCACCAAACTTCTAGCACTTTGACCAATTAATGACAGACTTTATTATTACAGTTTCCAACATCTCCTCTTACTAATGAATCCGTCAGTTGAAAGCACTGACTACTAAATCGCAGATCCTGGTGTGGGAATAAATGTGAAAATGAGGACAGAGTGCTGTGAGCTGCTCTGTCTGCTTGTCTTCCCTGTGATGGTGCAGTCCTGACACGGAGGAACAGGGTGGTGGCTGGTGGAGGGATACCTTGCTTTGTTTCAGGGCTGTTAAATCCTCATTTTGTGCAGCAGAGTCCCACCTGGATTAAGTTCATTTGATTGTTGTTTGCATTGCCCTTCCCACAGAAAGGTCTGTCTCCTGCTGTGAAGAAATACAATGCTGAAAGCAGCGTGCTCCCTCTCTCTGCTGACTCCTAGTTATCCCCTCCCCATCTCCCTTCCTGCACAGTATGACCAGCATGTTCAAATTAGGATACTTCTAAACTTCTTCACCTGATGAAGCAGACACTTAAAAAACTGTATTGTACTTACTGGGATAATACCTAGATGGAAATTTTGGCCCAGTAACTGTCTGTATTTCCTCTGTAGAAGCCATATAATTATTACTCTGCATGTGCAGACGTTTTATATTCAGAAATGAATCTTTTATTTTGGGGAGACTGTATTGTTTAGTGCTGACAAAATGAGACATTACTAATATCAGATAAAATGATAAAATTAAATATTTCGTAATTGTCACCAAAACTCTTAGTTGTTCCTAAATCTCAATCTGTGATACCACTATTATTAATTTCCTAGCCTCCTGCTTGCTAATGAGGACTATGTAATTAATTGTTCTCACAGGTCCTTGTTCATTGAATTGAAGGTATCATAAGTGAATGCTTTATCCATCTAAACATATTATTCTCTTAGCAAGCTGTAAGTACTGTCTGCGTATACAGCATGATTCAGTCTAGTTGTAAGAAATTAGTCATTACTCCATTGCAGAAAAAATATCCAATTTAATAACTTCATAGGGAAAACAGCATGCTGGTTTTATTATGTTTACGGTCATTGTTCGTTAGAAAACTGTTGTTAATAATTTGGAAGTGTATTAGTTTAGCAAAACAGACAAAGGTATTGAGAGGAAATAAAACAGAAAAAGTAATAGACCTCAGTAGCAAACCTGCAAGGATAAAAAAGCCACAGTAGATATTTGCAGTTGGCTAAATATGCTGCTTAAGTGACTCTGTAAATGTGTATGCAATAATTTTTGAATAAAAGTGAACATTTATAACGTATGAATTTGTTTTAGTCATTTATGTTGTTTCTTCTACTGGATACTTAGTTCAGAGGTTCTTTGTTTTGGGGTGGTTTCACTTGCCTGCGGTTTTGTGCATTGTCTTGCTCATTCTCTGCTTCCTTCAGGTTTTGTCTGTTCTCTCATCTTTGTTAAATACAAAAACTGAAAAAGTAAATTTTACTGTTTTCTAGAGAGCTGGTAGTTTACAGCTCTACAGTGAAAGCTGTGATTTGCTGAAAAGAATGGTACAGTGTTCAAATGGATTGGATATGGGGATACAAAGGCGTTATTTTTATCTCTGAAACTGCCCTTTTGGATACTGTGAAACCATCTTTCACAGATGTGTTTTCTGTCCATTATTTCTTTCAGTACACCAGCTTAAACCAAGAGGCATTGCTTTTCAGATACTTTTCGTGCAAATTATAGCTTCTAAAAATCCCTATCCAAAGATTTTCTTCTCCTTGACCTCCTTAACATGTTCTAAATTCATAAACCTCTACTTGTTCCAGCAATCCCAGCTGACCTGAAAGCTTGTTAAAGCTGCATTTGTTTCTTCATCTGGAGTAGAGATTGAGAAAGGGTTGGTAAAGCGTAAACTGTACTCTAAGGTGAGCATGTATGCAGACAGCATAACAGTCAGTTAAAAAGTGCATTTTGCCTGCTTGTTAAACCAGGGCTGCTCCTCATATGGGCAAGGACTTACCCTTTGAATTGCCTTTCTTTCCTGCTTTTTCCCTACTGTGTTAGCTGTGAGAGCAGGATGGAAATAGTAATGCTGAGCATATAAAATAACATTCCATCTCATATACGCGTTTCAGTGTAATGGAAACTGGCGCACACCTCTTACCTGTGAAGTTTTTGTGCTGTGGCTATTCTGCACTGCAAAACAAAGGCTGCATTCTCTTACCTCTCGCAGCTTTCCTACTGCATTTCACCTAACTCTTGAAAATAAATCATGGGTCTTATCATTAAATTATTCTATAGGAGCTAACAGTCCAAACAAATCCTGTGTCCATGTGTGCAGTTCTGTATTTAATATTGCAAAGTTATTTTCCCCACACAGTTTGTGTATTAAAGGTACAAAAGTTATTCCACAAAAGTGACCCAAGATAAAGGATGTGGCAGAGTGTTTGAAGCACAAAGTATATTTTCTGTTTAGCCATCTCCAATGAAGCCATTTTTTTCCACTAAAACATGGGGTGTTTCCCCCTTCAGAGCAGAGGAAGAATAATTGTAAGTATACCTTCTACATTTTGTTTTGCATCATGGCAGTTTGAAAGTAACAGGAGTGCAGCCCTTAAGCTCTAAACGCAGGAAATGTTGGGTTGCAGGTCCCTGTTGGAGAATCTGAAAGGTTTCTTTCAGAAATGACTGTGTTGTATGAAGTGCTTTGCACACAATAACGCTCCTAACAGTTGCAAGGTAGTGGTGAGGCATCACGGGGGTGGATTTCACCCGCTGCAACTGTGTGTGAGTTGTTGGCTTGAGGAGCGAAGCCGTTCCACAGACCTGTCTGCTGGGTAATGATGCCTTTTGTGCTTACGTCCTTGGGGTTTCCAGGCCTGAGAGTGAGCCACTGGTTTTGGCGGGAGGGACAGAGGAGGCTCGTTAGTGCCTCAGGAAAAATCACGCTGCAGAAATGTCACACCCCTCACCTTGTTTCTTTTAACACCCCTGTGCATCCTCCTCTTGGGTTTCATCCTGGTTTCCTTTCCGGATTTACTTGAAATGGACCCTGGTGATTTGGGGATTAAAGCTACCTGGCATTAAGAAAGCAAACAAAGGATGCCTCCAAGTAAAAGATCCCATTGGGAAATGTCTGTTTCTGTCAGGGAGTTCAGCTGAATTCTTTTATCTGCCTTTGGGCAGGGGAGAGAAATCTGAACTGTGGGACTGAAGCATCTCTAATGCTTCTTTCAACAAAGAACAGCCAGACACTCCCTTGAGAGCTTTGGAGAAGGGGGGGGGGGGCGGGTCTTGTGATGGCAGCACAGGGCAGGACCAGTGCTTATGGTCACGGGAGGGAGATGGGAACCTTTCCGTGACAGGACTTTCTGTAGAGTCTGATAACCACCTGGCTGTGGGACAGTGCTCCAGCTCTGGACCAGGCACTGTGACCATCACCAAACAGGTGAGACCCTTTATCATGATGACGAGTTTTAATATCTTTTTTTTTTCCCCTGTCCCTTAAAAAATGATGCACTAGTTAAAAATGAGAAAAGCTCCCTCTCCTCCCCGTTTTTATTTACTAATAGCAAAAGTTTCAAACCTTCCAGATATTTAAACATCTGAATTTAGAAAGATGCTGGTTTAATTATATAATGATGTGGGGCTGGTGGCTAATCCACAGGCTTCGTACCAGCATCATAAGCCACATCTAGAAGATATTTTCCCTCCTGTAAGCGATGCGATTTGAACTAGAGGACTTGAGGAGGACTGAGCCTCTGTTGCATAAAAATTTGGCTGCAACTTTCCAGAGAAAATCCCAAATGCCTGATTGCTGTGGTAAGAATCGCTGGGGCTCCAGCCTGTAACCAGCGACCAAACAGGAGGTTATGGTGGGCCTCTCTCTTTGCCGGTGAAGCAAGGTGAGGATAATCCTCAGCTCCCCAGGAAGCTGCTCCCTGCTCCGAGCAGGAGGAAACAGGAGGGTGACACCAGACGTTGTTACTCGTTGGCAAGCAGCAAGGTAATCTGCTCCCTTGAAATATTTTTCTTTACTGAGGTGTTGAAAACTTGCTTTGGGTCATTGATAAGTCTCATCTTTCCTGTGTACAAGATCCCACCTGATGCCTCATACCCAAAGTGGTGGGAGGCTCTCACCTGCTGGGTCCGTCACATTCACTTTGCCTTTCTCTTCCTAGCAAAGCTGTGCCCTGATGGGAAGAAAAGCCATGGTGAACATTTTCTCTTTGTTGCTGGTGTGACCAAAAGGGGTTCTGCAGCTTGAGGGTGGTCTAGCAATCTCATTCTTGATCCACAAGCTCTCAAAGTGGCTCAGGAGGGAAAAATAACTTGCTGTTTCAACCCGGTTTGCCTGGGGAGAGGCAGCAAGCTGGTAGATACTGGTGCTCCTCTTCTTGTTTCCCTTTTTCTGAACTTGGCATCGTGTACGTTACGGCGTTCGCCTGAGTGACCACAATCTGCCCGAGGATAGATCAGGCAAGTCAGCAGCTCCAGAGCCTGGGTTGAGGGGAAGATGCTTTTAACAGACTTCTCCACTCTTTCTTTGGCTTCCCCTACCCCTGTGCCCCCTCCCTGTTTCTCACGGAGGCAAAAGCTTCTCCCTGCAGCCCAAGCATCTGCACCACAAACAAAAGTCAATGACAACGGCTTGGGTGGTGGCAGTGGGGACTCGGGTGGCCCCCTCCCCTGCCACTCTCCTGGCCCTGT
The DNA here is from genome assembly GCA_011057875.1 of Pterocles orientalis. NCBI lineage: Eukaryota > Metazoa > Chordata > Aves > Pterocliformes > Pteroclidae > Pterocles > Pterocles orientalis. The sequence goes on from WKFP01015229.1 coordinate 415,241, forward strand.
CATCTTCCAGGTAAGATGAATGTCTGGCCCATCCATCATCCTGCAGGGAATTTGCTCGGCTACTGGAACTTATTAGCTTCAGATGGGGCGGCTTTGTTGACCTGCCAGGGCTGCTCTTTTGTGGGGCTCCCTTGGCAGGATTTATCCATTTACATAATGGATTAGCATGAAACAAAACGCACGGGAATGCTGCTCTGCCTTTCCCCACTCTTTCTTAGCTAGTGGACCTTTCTGGCAACTTAATTTCGAAATGTGACTTCCACTTTCTCCCTCGGGGACCTGTTTTCTTTGCAAAAATAAAGCCGCGTTCACGGGCCCCCTCTCCGCGGTGCCCGGACCCCTCGACATCCCACCGGCGGGGGGAAGCTGAAAGAAGCGGCTGCGGCCCCGGGAGCGCTCCCCTCTCCTCGCTGGGGCGGGTGAAGGGCTTTGAAGGCATTTTCTCACCCTTGTACCTGGGCAGGGCCCGCACCTGCTCCACAGCCAGCCGGGGGTGCGCCCCTTCGGGTGCGTGCTCGGGCACCGCTCTCCAATAAATAAATCCCGGCCGCGCCTCGGGGCGGGCCCTCCCCGGTGGGCTGGCCGCGGTGCCTGCCCCGCCCCGCCCGGTAGCCTAAAAAACCGGGGCCGGACGGCGGGGGCTGCTCGGCGAGCAGCGAGGGCTAGCCCAGCCCCGAGCATGAAGAACCCGGTGCCGCAGGCGGCCTCGCTGCTGCTGGAGAAGCTGCTGCTCCTCGTCCACGTCCGGACCCTGCCCTCGGGCTCGGGTGGAGAACCGCCGCCCCCAGCCCCCGGTTACTACGACACCAGCTGCTTCAAGCGGGGGGACCTGCTGGAAGTGCCCCGCACCCTCTTCATCCATTTCGGCATCTACCTGGGGGAGAACCGCGTCGCCCACCTGATGCCCGACATCCTGCCCGCCCTCACCGGCGACCGCCGGCAGATCCAGCAAGTCGTGACCAACAAGCGGCTCATCCTGGGGGTCATCACCAAAACGGCCAGCATCCGCGTGGACACGGTGGAGGATTTCGCCTACGGCGGCAGCATCCTGGTCAACCACATGGACCGGCTCTTCGAGGATCAGGTGCTGGCCAGCGAGGAGGCGGCCCGACGGGCGGAGAAGCTGGTGGGAGCCACGGCTTACAGCCTGCTCTGGAACAACTGCGAGCACTTTGTCACCTACTGCCGATACGGAGCCCCGGTCAGCTTCCAGACCGACAAGGTACGGCCGCGCCGTCGGTGCCCGGGAGCGGCTCCGCGCAGCTGCGGGGAGGCGGCGGTCGGTGCCCGGGGACGGTGCTGCCCGGCGGTGGCGGACCCCCCCCCCGGGGATCCCCGCTCCCCAAAAACTGGGCCAGCGGCCGCCGCGGGCACCCGAGGGCTGTTCTCTCCGCGGGTGCGGAGCTGCTGGCTTGGAGCGGCGGGGAAAGCCAGGCTGCATTCGCCGTGCAATTAATACGCTTTCGAAATTTCTGAAGCTGCTTATTCGTGCCGGAGGTGGAGTGCTGGGGATAAAGCTCAGGTCGTGAGGCCGTGCCAGACTGGCTTTTTGCCCTGTGCTGTGCTCCAGAAAATCCGCCAAGAGCTGGGGTGTAGCTGCTGGTCTGTAATGGGGAGAGTGGGCATCTCCCACTTCCCGCACTAACCCTGATCTCCTCCCCCCCCTCCCTTTTTTTTTTTTCTTTTCAGTTCTGTGAGACTCTGAAGATGATTATTCGGGACCAGAGGAGTGTTCTTGCTTCAGTGCTTGTGGGATTAGCATCAATAGCCTGCCTAGGTTTGGCACCCTCCACCACGCTCCCCACGATCTTTATTCCCTTCGTTCTGTGGATGGCTGGCTAACAGCCTTTCCGGAGGCTTGTGGCCAGTGTCTGTATATAGGATGTATACTACTGTATTTATGAGAGCACAGATTATTCATTGGTGTGGCATAAAGTTTCTTAACCTTGTGTGCCATTTTTAAGTACAACTTTGTCTCGAGCACAGTGCACAAGGCATAGCTTACTGTGTAAGCCAAATAATAGATTTCCTGAAAATCTCCGTTGGTACATTTTAACCCACCTTTAAATCATGAAAAAGTAGGGTTGCAATGCAGTTCTGCTCCTTGCCTTTAGCCATAAGTGATTCTGGTAATATCTTTCATGTTCTTAAATACCTTAGCTGCATGCCCAAGTGCCATAACTATTAATAAAAATGGATGATGGAGTTCCACAAAGTGATGGGTACGAAGAACAAACTGCTTACCTCTTCCTTTGATAGATGTAGTTTATATTCAGAAGTTACTGTCTCCATTCCTAAAATACCCTTCAGTGGAGATAGGTGTAAGTAAACTGACTCTTTTTGATAGCAAAGAACAACCAAGCCTGGGCTGGGTGCTTTGTGCTGCAGAAGCACATCTGGCTGGACTGGCTACAGTCCTTTGACTTCCTTTTCCAGGCTCACAAATCTCTCACTTGTATTAATTAAGTAAATACTTGCTATTGTATTGAGCAACTTTTTGATTGGGTTAGAGGTAAGGAAACACGGTGATTCCTCAGCATTTCCCTTGCTACTGATAGTGGTTACTGTGGCTAATATAAATGACTGCAGAGGGTTTTAGGGGATAGAGTAAGAAACTAGCTTCCTTTATGACAACTAGTGACATACAAACGTCAGAAATTTCCCATGTGCCAGGGCACATGGTGGGGAGGAGGGGGACAGATGCCAGTTTAGCTCCTACCTTCCCTCAGCAATGGGACCCACGTAGGTGCTATAAGGTATTGGGGATCACTGGAGCAGTTTCTGGGGTGGCTATATTTTGGATATTTTGGATATTGCCTTAAAACAGGATGTCTCTCAGTGAAAGACAATGGGTCTTTCTATGCTTGTCTCTTGCGAACAAGTATTCACTTGCAAAGCCAGCAGCTGGTGCTAAAAATGTTTTGTCTTCAAAGTTGAGGCCTTTCTGCTTATCAAGAATGTATAAAGGTGGATTTGCAATAAATTCATCTAGCCAATTGTTGGGAGTGCTAAAAACCTTTACTACTTGTTTTTTTTCTTAACAATGTCTTGATGTATGCAGAGAAATTGTTCAGCTCCTGGAATGTCTTGCATGCGATACATGCACTTACATGTTCACACACTATGCTTGCCTTTCTTTCTAGTCAAAGGTGAATACGATGGTGTCTTCACCAAAGACTGAACCTCAGATTTCCTTCTTTCCATGAGTGGTGGTCAGTATCCTGTCATCAGCTCTGTTACTGAAGTGGCCACTTTCCCCCATTTTCAGAGAGACTCATTTTAACTGTGTTATAAACCCCTTTTTCCTTCCCCAAGACCTTACAGTTGCTTGAAGACTGGATTCTTGAACTGTGAGTCTACTTGGCTGCTCTCTAATAATCTGTCTTCTTCTGGATGCTCCACTATAATTGATGAAGAATGTAAAGACTTGGGTGAAATTCCAGGCTCATAGGAAACGGCAGCATGACTGCTGCTGCCATCAGCCGAGAGGGGATTTCAGCCGAGTTTTCAGTGCACGCTCAGCCCCAAAGCAGCTGGATATCCATTACTGTTGGATCCCTGTAAACAGCTTCTGTTCTGCTTTCAAAGGTTGCAATGCTCAGTGTAACTGTTTCTGGTAAACTTTTAAAATTAAGCTGTTTTTTAATTAACATGATTTGCTTTTTTCATAGTGTATGCTTTAGTAACATTTACATACATTCCAGTGTGGTTTTTTTACTTGCTGTGCATAAGGTATGAACTGTAGTCATTACTGTAATTATATAAATAGAATTTATTCATTTAAAAGTGTTTGCCGGCCTCTTGAAATGGAGTATAACACTATAGCATTTCTGTAACGTGTCCCAGTAGGGCACTGAACAGTCCATTAACATGCAGTTACATGGTGTCTGATTACAGGTGGGCTTTTCTTTTCCCCTTTATTTACTTGGGATTTATAAGAATTCCAGTAATTCTTACGATTCACTTATACAATAAACAACGGGGTCATGACCAGTAACCAAATTATAAGTGGGATTGTTGGAAGGCAGAGAAATGTTCCTGCTCCAGCTTCAGTATCCAAGGACCAGTTCTCCTGCCCTGCTAATGATGTTGAGCAAGAAGCATCCAGACTAGATTAAGGAAGGGACTGAACTGGGATTTTGATAGGTGTCTGTATGAAAGAAATGAAGGCAGTTCCTTGCAGGCTTCCAGCTGTATTAGTAGAGAATTATCCTTCAAACTGTAAAGTTTTAAGCTTATGAAAGACTATGAAATGGTCTGGAATGTCCCGCTGTACCCCTTCATCAGAGACAAGTAATAACATGGGCACGGGAAGAGAAATTCAGCTGCATGTTTAGAAGTTTTTCTTACCAACTATAATTCTAGCAGAGATCTGGAAAATTTGTTAAAGTCAGGCATGAGTCAAATCAGTCATACTCCGAGGAGAAACGCAAGACTAGCAGGCATGAATTCTCATGTTCAGCTCAGCGGGTGGTGCTTGTGCTCTGAAATATTTTGGTAAATGTCAGCGTCAACTCTTTTTCTGTAATTAGAGTAAAAATAAGCACTTGCCGTAGGTGGAGCATTGCATTTCAGGCTTGAGCTCAGCTGTGATGCCATTGAAATGAAGGATCTAGTTATAACAAGAAAAACACAGAAGACTGTGGAGTAGTTCCACTGTTTGGAAACGTGTGTGCTTAGAAGTGAAATTGTTCAACTGCAACTGTAAGTGCTGGTGATGGGGAGTGTAAATCTAGAGCTGCAGTTCGTTTTAGTGGTGACACTGTTTGGAAAAGCTGTGTGGCTAAACCAGAGTATGTAATGGAGGAGTATAACCATCACCCCTGTGCTGCTGGGAAGGGCAAGTAGCGAAGACATCAAGCTGGAAGGATTGATGTTTCATCTCAGGCTTTCCAAAGAAAACAAAAAATAAAATGAGCATTCACAAGGCTCAAAATGTTTTTATAAAACCTGTGTTTAACAGAAAAAAAAAAAGTTGCTAAATGAAGACATTAGAACAGTGAGCTTTCTGTTTGTATTTATTTTAGCTTGGAACACAGATGATTACTCATTTTGTAGTGAACAGTCATCTGCTGCTTGATTTCACCTTTGGGTCCTCCTGTGCTGATGGAGAATGCTACATATAAATACCATTGAGGCTTTTAATGAAAACAAAATCATAGTAATACTTGTTAAAGTCTGAGGGGGTTGGGAAGAGGGAATTAAACTTGTGTGTGACTTGACATCATCCAGACAGGTTTTAGAAAGCAAGCTGCAGCAACAAGAAATGTTAGATCTCTAGAAATGATATGGTGTTGTATTATTTATTGCGTGTTCTCACATTAAATAAAGCGACACACGCTACTGAATGATACAGAACTGGGTCAGGCAGTCAGTAGTCAGCATCTCCTTTCTCCACTAAAATTAAAGAAAAAAAAAAAGTTCTCCAGTGACTCTACAAGCCATTTGCTACTTAAGTGTTGTAATAGCTTAGGACCCAATCCCTCTGCACACCAAGCAGTCATGAGTGGCCTCACTGATGGAAATGAAGATACAAAAGCTTAGTAGTTTTGAGGCCTTACAGAAATCTTTCAGAACATTTTGCTGGTAAAATAAATTATCTTCTCTGCTCCAGGAACAGATCACTAAAAATATTTGAGGGCTATTTTTGACATAATTTATTAAAAATCCAATTCTGTGCTGTGTTTTGTGGCATAGCTTCACTTCTAAAGTCAGGGGAACATTTAGGATGTGGTCCTGAGTGCTCAGAGACTGTGGGAGAAGGGGGGGGAAGCAGAGTGATCTTTTGAAGACAAATCCAAATGACATTGATTGCAAAACCACAGTTCTGCCTGTGACAAATCTGCCTGGTGATTTATGTTTACTGTTTCTCTGTCTCTCATACGGTAGAAAACTTCCTGTAAAATGTTCTGTAGATTTTTAATGTTTTCCCTGTTTATTAGGGAACTTTAGCCCTGTGACCCTTTAGTTGCTGCCTCTTCTCTATAGCCTATCTGCAAAGCGGAAAACAGTCCCTGGCTGCTCTTAGTGCGATTCGGAGCAAATCAGCTGCATCGTCCCCTACAACCACATCACAACACCTGCAACTAGGTGCTTGGTCTGAACGAGGCAGTGAGAGTGCGGGAGGTAGGTAACATAGGTTTCTTTTCCTTGCAAGGGCATGGCACATGAAGCACACTGCAGGAGCAGTTGGAGGGCTGCACAGCGAGGCGTGTGCCTGTGGGGAGTCAGATGCTGCTTAGTGGGGTACAGTGGGCACAGAGATGCATCTGCAAACGCAAGTATTGATGACCAGGTACAAATACACAAACCTGTTCTGTGACCTTGTTTAGCTGATTGACCTGCTCAGAATGTTGAGGCAGACATGCTCATTTGTTACCCAAACCCTCGAGTCCCTTCCTGATTGAGCAGCACACGAATGGAAACAGCAATACTATTTTATAAAGAGTGCAGAAATGTGACAGTTACAGCAGTTGTGGCTACATGCCTACGTGATGTGGCTACCCTTCACGTTTTCTAATCGTATCTCATGCTAAGGCAGGGATTATTGAATTTTTTTTTTATCAAGTTGGGCAATGCTTGTGGCTTTGAGTAAGAAGGAGAAGATGGCTCTCTGGTCACTCTGTGGAACAGGCTCTGTTTGGGCTCTGCGTATTTGCCCCCTCCGAGGGGAGTCTTGCTTCTCATGCTTGATGGGCCCCAGTGAGGTTCTGTGTGGGAACCAGATCCCTAGATGCAACCATGAACGAGAAAGGCTAAGATTGGGACATTTCTGACTTTGACACAACACAAACTGCAGCCATTCAGAAAACTTGCAGGTAAAAATAAGGGAGAGACTTACCAAGTTAGATCAAAGGTTTGCTTCTTTGCTGCAGTGTTAAAGCATGATTAGTTAAAGAAGGTATCTGCTGTGCCTAACTATTGCCTAGAGATTATCTGTTTTAATTCTTTCCCTTTTCTATAACTGGGACAATAATAATCGCTCTGTTTTCTGGCCAGCTGCAAGACTTGGTTGATAATTACATAAGGCTGTGGGTTCCTTGCATGGACACACCAAATTAATAAAATCCATGATTCCTTACCAGAAGGCAAATTCCCTGCCTGTGAAACCAGCATATGCTGTGAGACTAAGGAGGTACGCTATTTTATATAATTAAGAATACATGCAAATGAACAGTTATACTCTGCTAAACTTGCTAAGCCACCTTATCTTCTGCATCTGCACAGTCTTAGACCTGACTCAGATTTGCACCTGTGTTCCTTGCAATTTTGCAGGAAGTACCTGCACATTTCCAGGTAACACTGCACAGAAACACAGCAGGGGTGCGTCTGCCGCACAGTAAGTAACAGTTAGTAATTAATTCTCATCAAAAGTGAAGAAATGTAAGTGTGAAGATAATGAGAAGTCTCCTCCACCCCTGGTGTAAAGACTAGAGTTAGACACTAAACAGAGTAACTTTTGCTATTTCTGTTTGCAGATGAGATTGTACTTAGCTCCAAGTGAATACTTGGGGGGAGGGAGCAACATGGTTTCAACCATGTTAATTTGGAGTCTGTGTAAATGCCATGGTTGTGCATTGTATAAGTAGCCTGGAGCCAAGGGTGACTTGGTTGCCTCCAGAACCAGAAACTGCATATCTGTGGAAAGCACAGAACTGCACGTAGCCCTTGGGGAAGAAGGCTGTTTGGTCCAGCATCATCATGTCACAGCTCTGTCTCTTCTGCAGCCTGAACAGATAGCACCTCAGGATCCTCTCCTGTTTTGCTGTCATCCCAACTTGCCTGAAGCAAGAGCTTTGACTCATGCAGATGTGCCCCAGACTGTTTAAATTCCATCCCAAGCTTCATTTTCTTCACAGGTTACTGTATGCATCTTCCAGCTCTGCTGGTTCCTCCGGAGTCTTTCCCAAGCTTCGGAAGAAGAGCCTGAAGGCCTCGCTCAGGGCTGAGAACCACCCCAGAAGAGCAAGTGTGGAAGGTTGCAATGCCTAAGTATATGTGAAGATGTACCCATGTCCCATTCCTCAGTCTCTCATCAAGCTCAGAACATACACAAAACTCCTCTGGAAATCCAAATGTGTAGTAAGCTAGGATGTGGCCTTGACAAATAGAAGCAAAAGTAACACCTCTCCATCCCGTACATCAGCCACTTAGCACTGACAATCGCGTGGCATACAGCTTTTTATTTTCCTTTTGTTATTGCTCCCAGTTTCTGAGAGCAAGTAGGTTTGGTCACACTGTATGTAAGAAAGAACCACTCTGTTGTACGAATAACTATTGCAGAATGACAGTTTGATCATGTATTGACAGACATGCTGGAGTCTGGGAATAATGTCTTTTCAAAACCTTGCCTGGAGAAAGCAATAATTCTGTTTGGCCAATGCACTGAAATTCCAGGGAGGGCCAGGGCTTTTCTATTTCTGATGTCTTTGAGCAATTCCAGTAACTCTAGTACTGGTAAGGCATTAAGAATTGCACAGGGAGTAGACCTGATGCATAATCATGAAATATGCTTCAAAATTATAATGAGGATTTTACGACATGCAAAGAGTTTTTTTACAAGCAAAGTGAAAATATCCACCTAAACCAGTTCTAGAAATTTCCCTCAGTAACTTTCTAGTTTGCATGTTTCTAGGGAACATTTTTTGTTAAAAGCTCTCTCAGAGACAGTTTTCAGTCCTGCAATTAAATACATATTTGTGCTTCCAACAACAGCCTGTTTTTCTGGGAAAGACACTGGATTTGGGGCATGAATTGTGAGCTCACTGCACAACTGAGCAGGAGGGGAATGTGCAATGTGACCAAGACATCTGTTTATACAAAAAACATTTGATCCTAATAAAAAACAAATAGTAAGAGAAATTACTTTAAAAAAATCACTCTACTAGCACTGCATATTTAAAAATTATCCCGTTAGGACAGGTTCTCAGTAATACACCAGATCTACCACTGAGTATGTAGTACTCCAAGCTGCTTTATTGAACAGCATAATTGGGTTATGCTTCTCCCAGCTAAAATCAAAAGGAGCTTTGTCACTGTCTTCATAGGGAGCCAGATGAAGTATAAAGTATTCCTGCCCCTTCCCTGAACTCCCCAAAATCCTGTACCTGTGGAAATGTAATAATGATGCTCTGAAATGAATCCCCGATCACTATGAACTTTATACTGAATTATGATTTGAAGAATCTTACAGGTCATGAACTGTGCAGCTTTTCTTTTTTTTCTTTTTTTTTTCAATTTATTCAGACAGCTACCTACAGATTGTTGCTTCTGTGCTGCCATCAGTGTTTCTACCTAGTGTTTTTGCTGGTCTAGGCAATGCACTCTTCAGCTGGCTTCTGAGATCTTTCTGTGAACACAACTACTCCCATTAATCTTCAGGAAAACTGGACTCTCAATTCAGAGCTGCAGCAAGACAATGAGTGCTGTTAACAACTTAACTACCTTTGAGAGGCTTGAGTTTACAGACGAGGGCCAAATTTTTCAGCATCACAGGAATGAACTTGGCAATATCCGAAGGTCAGTTTAGCCTCATATCATTCTCCTCCAATAAGCAACAGTGAGCACTTAAGGACAGGGTACGGGTACTGACAGAGTCTTGATATATTCTCAAAAATCTCTGTAAGCAACAATTTACAAACTTCCCGCTTTAAAGCTTGCATTCATTTCACCATGTTTAATACAGTACCCTATGTGAACTTCTCTCACCCCTTTTTTAGCTTATCTGTCTGGCCTCCGAAAGGTTCTGTGGCAAGTTTAATTACGACATATGAAAAAGCACTTTATTTTAAAATTGTCTGCCTGATGATTATATTAGCTGTCCCTCCCCTTCTTGTACTACAGGGAACAATGAATAACCATTTTGTGTTCATTTTTTCCACTTACGGTCTTACTACTCTCAGATATTTCTGGTGTAGAAGTCAGATTTTTTTGCAGTTTCCACAAATTTGTGCTGAAATCCTTCTGAAAGCAACTCTCATTTGGCACCATCCTTGTAGTACCGTGGCTGCCCTTAAACACTTATTACACATTATACCTCTCAGTCCAACAATATCATCCTGGAGTTTCTCTAGATTTGAATAAATCCAGCCTTGTCAGTTTGTTACTTTGAGTTTACTCATTAGTCCTAAAATGCCTTTTATTGATCATCTCAGTTTAGGACTAATGTGAGGATGTATTTCCTACAGAAAAGAATGGGCTCACTTTGACTAATTCTCTATCACTTTTGTATTGAGTATTGCTGCAAAAAAAAAAGAAAAAAGTTTTTGCTGTGGTCTAATCTTCCTCAAAAGGCCCTTTCTATATCTTTATCATCTGTCAGTTCTCTCTCTGGTAGATGTCTGGCTATTAACAAGGCTATTTTAAAAATTATTGACTTATGTGTTGGTAAACTGATCCTCTGAATCTTTTTTTAGCCTGGGTCCTTGGGACTTTCTACATAACTAGCTTATGCAGAGCGCTTGTGGTCCTTGTTCAGATTCGAGATCCGCTTTTTGGAGGGCGTAATTCCTTTGCCTTTGCTTTGCTCCAGCTTGAGTTCTCTCTCTCCTTGCTGCTGGAGGAGCAGCAAGGCAGGCAGTGTTCCCCAGAGTCCAGTGTGACCACGGGCATCCAAAAATCCCAACTTGATCACACAGTGTGGATGGTGTTGCAGCATCTCCCGGATGCTGGGAAAAGGGAGCTGCATAGCTCCTTCAAAATAAAACCAGCCGGGGCTGACAAAGGTTCTTTGCAGATAACATACTCCCACCTAGTGGCTCTCTTACATTCGGGAAAATGCACTGTACAGATCTCCAGCAAACTGGGAACAGCCAAGTATGAAACTCGCATTTGAAAAACGAGTAAATCAGATGTTCACTATGTTGATGCAGCTGTGCTCACCAGGTTTAGAAATGATGATTTTTGAATTCCTGTTTCACTGTTGTAACATCGAACGAGAAATCAGGAAGGATCAGTTAAACTGTGTTAACACTGATTTAGTTTATAGATGCCCACAATGCAGCGGTTCTTGTTTTAGTTTTTTATTGCAGTTTTGGTTGTGTCACTAGGCTTTGTAGTAAAGACAATATAGCTAGATACAGAAAAACATTTAAAAATCATTGTTAGCTGTACTTTATGAATGCTATAAAAAAAAACCCAAAGAGAAGTCTGGGATCCTATGTGCATATAATATACAAATATATATAAATATGTTTATATATAAATGAAAGAAACACACGAAAAACACAGGTTACATTGCTTCAGACTTTCTTAATTGTGTCTCCAAGCATAGCACTATATCCTTTAAGCCTCAGGAAAAATATAAAGAAAATTACACAGGCATTGTATGTTGTTTAACTATAATTGGCATTGACAGTCCAGAGTTTCCTGACTTAAAAGCTAGTTAGCAGCTCACAGCAGCTGGATTATAAATTAAAAGGATGTGAGCCTGACAAATCGATGCCTTTTAGGATTCTCAGGATAAGCTGGAATTCAAAGGCAAGTATGAACAGCCTTCGAAGACATAGTGGACTTTCTTCTCACTTTTCAAACTACAATTAAGGTATTTCAAATATTTAAATCTAGGAAAAGTAAAAATTAAATTTTTATCTCAGCTGTTACCCTGAGTGTAATTTACTTTCAAAATTATTAAATATTCAAAATGTAACATGTTATAAAACTCTTTAGCCTCCTTGGTAAACTTCCAGTTAACATCTAGGTATGTTTGTTACTTTTTTTCAGCAATTCCCTTTTGCTCCTTCCCTCCCGGGGGTTAGCTGTATTGCCAGAAAACAGCCATTTCCCTCTGTGATTAAAGATGTGACCTTGTTGCACAGGGTCCAGACTTTTAGAGTGAGATATAGAGGGAGTAGAAAGCAATCGTTTCAGAGGTAATGAGGGAAGAAACATGCAGCGAAATTTTATACACTTAGTTACGCACTTTTACATCACTCTCCACTCAGCAATATTGGCTTAAAGTTGATTCAATTCCATTTACATCAGTGAAATTGTTGATATTCACACTCATCTAAGTGAAGACAGAACATGCCTCATGATCCCTTTTTTTCATATTCATTGCATATCTACATGATAAGTCATGTGGCATGTGTGTCTCAAAGTGGTTTACAAAAAAAAAGAAAGTAATTCTGTATACCCCGAATGCTTATTCCAGCAATATCAGGTTTTGTAATTTTATAATTAAAAAGATTCCAACTCTTTCAAGGTAGAAAGCTGAACAAGAGCGAACAGAATCTTTCAAGAAAAAAGACCCTTCAGGCCATAGGATGCCTTATTAGGAGGATCCTACTAAACAGGGATTGCAGCTACTTCATAAAATGAAACCCAAAATAAAATGGACTCATTGACTGAAATTAAGCCTCTCTAGACAGCTTACTATAATTAGTTTTACAATCGCATTATGTCTAGTCTAGGTTTTCTACAGAGACCTTTGTCTAAACTTCAAAGGATGTCTACTTCCTTTTCAAGTATTTCCACTACCTACATATCAAACCTGTCAGAGTGCAGAAATACTACATACCCTATTTTCCTGCTCCAGGCCGTAGTAAAATTTACACTGACAAAAAAAGCTTATGCTTCTATTAAAGCATATTACAACTGCAGTGATAGCCCACTCCAGGAATATATATGCTGGGGCTTGCTAGCATTCCAATGAAACAGGAGTTAAAAACCATCAAGGACTCCTGTGTTACAGGTACTTAAAATAACTTAGAAGGAAAAGAAAAGCAACTGTCTGGCGCAGTGCTATAAAATAAAAACTGTAAGAAAAAGACCTCTTTCACATTTTCAAATTTAGCCAAAGGAATAAATGTCATGATCTTGGCAGGACTCTGCCCTCATTCCTCATCCATCAGATTTGTGACAGTTTCAAAAAGACATTAGCGAGGAAACTAACTCAGTGGTAACAGGAACTTTATAAAGCTTTAGGGCAAGCAGCATATTATTTGCAATTTAAAGTAATTTTCTAACCAGAATTTGTGCCAAATACTTTTTGTAAATTATGCTGTAACTCTTGTAAAATTATTCTAAAATAAGTTTCTATTTATCAGGTTTAAAAGTTAAACAGTTATGTACTAATATACTGATGCAACGAAGTAAAAAACCTAAATGCTCTGATAAATAACAAATATTCTTCTGGGCATGGTCTTCTTTCCCATCCTTCAGTAAATCTTCATTAAGTGAATTAAAATATGCCATTAATTTGGATGAGGGGTATTTATATATGTATTGGGTGAAAGAAAGAAATTACAATGTGAGAAACTGCCCCTTTGCTGTGAACAGCTGTCACTCCTAGAAATGGGAATTAATTGCCCTTCTTCTTCTACACTACTTATCCAAATGATGGCTACTGATAAATGAGAGATGTCTTTTGAATGCACAATGCAATCAAGTACTATGTGAAAGAAAGGGGAAGAAATTAAAACAAGGTAGAATTCACTGGGGACAGTGCCTACCTGGAGGAAGAGGAGAAAGGCAGCTTATCTCTTGCAAGTGTACCCAACATGATAGAATTGCCCATTGTGTGAAAGGTTAAAAGTAACTAAAGTTTTTAAAGTGGGAGGTTTCCTTGCTGAGGACTCTACTTGTTGTAATACATTTCAGAGAGTGCTGAGGTGAATAAATAGTTTTGATTTAGCCATGAGAAGCTTTCAGGTGTGTAAGCACTTTTTTGAAGACCTGAAGCTATCAGATATACTGCTTGATTTAATAAAGATATTATATTCCCCTGTAAATCTTGTCTTACTAGAGAAGAAATAAAAATATTCAGCTCAGGCTTTACCACAAGTCACAGCAAAATCCAAGTTAGAAACAGCTGTTTCTAGTAAAACCTAATTATACTGAACAATTAGGCTACCAGAGAGAAAAAAAGCAGCTAGCACCTGTGGGCAAGGGGGTAGTGAGAACTCTGATACCCAATTAGCACCTGGGAACAAAGGGAGAAAAGGATCATTAATTTATTTTAGAGAGGCAGGGGTTAGTGAGAAAACCCAATGAGTCTTCAGTTCCTATGTCTGACTTTGATGTTTAATAAGCGATAATAATGTAGACATTAACTACTTTTTGGTTATTTTGATCTTCTCTTTTATTCATGCCATGTCATAAGGTGAAAAACCTTTTGGCAAATCTGTATGTTTTCCTGGAGACCTTCTGCTGATAAGCACTGGAACGGGTTAATATTTCCAGCTGAGCCGCTGTTCAGCTCCTCTATTCTGGAGCAGCAAACAGTCATTTGTACTCCAAGAATGGCTGTACATGGTAAGATGTCACTTAAACGAAATACAAAGAAAATGCTGGAGTTGTTTGTTTGTTTGTTTTTTTCACCCAGAGAAGATTGCCCTCTTCATTCAGTACTTTCCACCAGCAAGCACAACTGAGACACATGGAGTTTTCTGCCAGGGAACGAGCAGTCTCCAAGGTAACAGGGACACCCAGTTGTAGTCAAAATGCCCAATCTTTATTTAACTTAATATACTCCAAATTCATTCCTATTAGAGGCTTTGTGGATAATTCAGATGTGGTCAAAAAAAAAAAAAAAAAGACATCTTAAATGAAAAGGTGGTGAAATTTAATCCCAAAGGCAATAGCTTTGGTATGTTGGTCATTCAGAACTTTTAAATGGAGACTTATCATTTGTAAAATAAATGGTTAGTGTATTATGTCTTTATTAATAACAGGATAATAAGCTTTCTCTTTGAAAAATAAGCAAACTTGAATAGGTAAATGTCTAATCTGATCTTGTGAGAATTTTATGGCAGCACATATTTAAAACTAGATTGCTAAAAGCTCTAGAACATATAATAAAGATGAATTTTCATGTCTCTAAGATAGAGTTTCTGGGATTCTCTGCCTTATTAAAAAGTACTGTTGGAGCATTTAAATTTTAGGAAGAAGTCTTTGATGAAAGCCTTTTGGCTTTGAAAGGCTTTCATTCATTAGATTGCAAAAAAGTGCCACAACATGTTGGTAACAACAAAGTGAAGAACTCGGACTAATCCCGTAGTCTTTACCGACCCCGGTGCATTTGATGCGTGCCCACCAAAGCCCTGTGTGCTCCTTCGTGACCCCAGAGGGGTTCTGAGGGAGCCCAGGAGCAGCGCTGAAACCCCAAGGTCCACACCCCCACTAGTCTGAGACGTACTTGCAGCTGTTGTTCAAGCTAAAGTGGTTCTTTCCTAAGAGATTGAAGTATCAACTAAAAAAATATGGGTTGAAAACAGACCTCTTTCACTTGGGTGTTACAGTCACCACGCACCCGCATGACACTAAGCTTCCTAAAGCACAAGCACACACCGGAGTATATCCTAAAGGCCCAAATATACCTTTTAAGAACGGATACAAGCCCCAAGGTACAAAAAAAGTAGCAGCCCGGTTCTGAAAAGCTAACGGTGCGTTAACAACCCGCAGGGAGGGTGGGAGCGGCGCAGAGGCGGCAGGCGGCTGGCTGCTCTCCTCAGCGGCGGCTCTGAGGCAGAGCCGCGTGATCGCCCTGAGCGCGGCCGCCACCATGCGACGCTCCAGCAGCGTTCTCCACCGCCCCACCCGGCCTGGCTGCACCACAGACACCTGTAACGTTCCCCCGTAACTGCCGCCTGTTTTGAAAGAGCTCGCGTGCCTGGCACCGCCCTTTGCCTTGCTATGATTGGCTAGAGTCCCTGTCAATTGTGCCTGTACTCACCCTAGCTGCCTAGTGATTGGCTAGCTGGGGGCAGAGCGAGGGAAACCGGTGGTTGCGGGGCCCAGCGAGTCGGGTGGTTTGCGGCGGCGGCGGCAGGAGGCGGCGAGGGGGGTTCCGACGGTCAGCTCGGCGGGTGTGGTGAAGGGCTCTTAACGGTATAGCGGGAAGTCGTGCCGCGGCCTCGCCTCCCGGTGGAGAACAGCGGGTTCAGGATCTTGCAGTGCTGTGAGGAGAGGCGGAAGCGGCGGCGTTAGGGAGGAGGCCGCGAGGAGAAGGTGCCGCCGGGCCGCCATCAACGTGCGCGTCGGTGAGAGTAGCCAGGGTATTCCCGGTGCTGCTGTTTTTTCTCTTTTCTTTCCTTGTCTTACAGGCCATCGTGCCTTCTTAGTGGTGTTTTTGCGTGTAGGCCTGTCTTTTGTCCTCTTGTGTCCTCTGCTGGGGTCTTGTCCTGGCTCCTCAGTGTCTGCTAAGGTCTGGGAGCGCTGTGGCCACCCTCATCAACTCCCACCATTTTAATCTGGTGTCCCCCTGCTGCCCTTGTAGATAATGTTTTCCTTGTCTGGGTGTTTGAACTCGCTGAGGCAAAGGGGAAACAAATTCACCTCTCACTTAACCCAGCTTTGTTGTCTAATTCCATACCTTGCTAGGCCTGGAATTGCCGAGAGAGTTCCTGATTACGGAGTCTCCCTGCAGCTTGTAGGCTGTGAAACACAGTGTGTGTGATTCAGTTGCTGAAAGGAGACGGGATGCTGTCTGTAGCAGATAGGAGGCACGCTGCTACTGCTGTTGTCTGTTGGGGATCTTTTTGCGTTCTGCCCCCACTTCCTTTCTGGAATCTCATTTTCATGAAGCCAGAAGTTGCTTGGGCTTTGGCTTTTTTTAATGGTCAGTGATGGGTGTCATATAAGCTTCTCCAGAGTGCTTGCTAGTATGGAGTCCTGCCCCAGCTAGAAAAGACAAAAATATGTGTATCTCCACCAAAGGTCATCTTTTTCTAGGATGGAAAAAAATTGCACTTGTGTTTATTCTGTCACCATTCTAATTAGGGGTTGTGTAGAAAGGTGGAAGGCTGTGGTGGAAAGAATAAACTGAAGAATAGTTTCATTATTACTTTGATTTGAAGCAGATTTGAAATTACTAAGCTGTTGCAGGGGGCAGAAGTCCACCTCTGGACAGTGATATCATTGCATAACATGCACAAATGTGGCAATGGAAGGGGCTTAACCACTTCATAAATACAGTGTATAATCTTTTGAAAAACTTTATGTAGAATAATTTAATTTGCAATACTGGGGTAGTTTTCAGTGGAATATGTAGAGGAAGAATAAAAGGGCTAGCAGCCATGGGGATGGTTAGTGTTTTGAGTATGGAGGCAAAAGCTTGCTTAGCATGAGGAGCAATCATCTGAAAACCTTTGTACAGGGTGGGGTAACATTTGGTACATTAACAACTATGCATGGCTTTATTTTTACTAATTCTTATTTCTGCTAGTGGTAGGGAATTACATAGTCAGCTGTCAGGTAAAATAAATTGTGTAGATAACGGTGCTCATGTGGATAATCAAGCTAAAAGGAATAGTTCAGCTGGTACAAAAGCACCAGAAGGGACAAGCTGAAGAGGAGAAGGTAGCTTCGGACTGTAGATAAAAGACGCAATTTTAACTATTTTTGAACTACTCTTCCCTCTCTTTTTGGCAGTGTTTAGTTCAGTGTAATAAAGTTCAGTGCTGTGCTTGAGATAGTTGATTTCTGGAGACCCTGAATAGTGGAAGTCTAATGAAGAGGGAGACGTGAATGCTTATGCACTCCTTACTGCCCTTGATTTAGTTTCCTTTATTATCTGCTTTCCAGATACTTCATTAATTGAGGCCTTAACTAGGAAGCCTCATTGTTCAGCAGATAATAGTGGGTTGACAAGAAATATTTGTGTGAAATTTATTTTAACTGTTTTTCCTGGAAAAAATAAACTGTTGATGTCTCGGGATGTTACTTTTTAGAGCCTGATCCTGAAGACGAAGCAAGCTGAAAATACAAGGGACATAAAAGAACAAACAAAGTTGTAGCTTGTTTTTCTGGTGGTGATTTATTTGGGAGCATTTCTTTTGGAGGATGAGTGGCATAACACTTGGACATACCATTTGGGCAGAGAATTGAAGTGTTGAAGAAGATTGATTGTCTAAGTATTGCAGACCTTAAGGCAGAAAATCTTGGGAAGAGAAGACATAAATTAGGGAAGGAAAAAGAGGCAATGAAAAAAAATATCTGACTTGAAAGTTGTTTGTTTTTTTTTTAGCAGCTTGGCTAGTGAAGTTGGTAATTACCACGTGGGTCCCTTGGTATTGTTTCCCATCACTGGATGACAGAAACTTAAAAATGTTGTATGAGATCTTGGCGTGGCCAGGGAAATAGTGGATAGAACACATTGAAAAACTTTTTTAGTTTTAGAAATTGTGAAAATGGATAAAGTCAGGAAAATAAGGACCCCAGAGGCTGGATTATTTCAACCCCTTAGTTTTGCCAGATAGTTCTGCCTAGTTTAAAATGTTAAATGACTTATGTTCATGAGTTCTTTGAATTCTTTATATTAATTAGGTGTGGATTTAGTGTGTTTCCTAAGTATTTTTGTACTAAAATACAGTTTTGAAATCATTGGTGTTTCTATAAAATGTAGTAATAAGAAAGTGGAACTTGTCATTTTGAGTAGCATATAGGTCTCTACACAACTGTGAAAACCTGGTTTATGAAAGAATTCATTATTCTACTTGAAGGGTAGCATACTTAGAAAACTTAAGAAATTTTGAATATAGGATATATAGATGCTGGTTAAAGTTCAAGGTATCATGGCTACAGAACAATGTTTTGAAAGCAAATATATGATGCTAGTAGTTGGATGTAGAATTGAAGCCTTATGCTAAACAAAGTCACAGTAAACAGACAAATGTAGCATAAGTTGTTTTTCAGTTCTTTGGTAGCTTTTATATACATGTGACAATTTAGAATTACTAGAATTGAAGTATCTGCAATGTTCTGTTGAAGCTATTGCAGATATGCATGAGGAAAATAAACCTGCAGCAAATGGATGTGGCAAAAACCGAAGTGGCACTCAGAATGAGGTGGCTTTACTGGCCCTGATTGAGAAGACTGGATACAACATGGTTCAAGAAAATGGACAAAGAAAATTTGGTGGTCCTCCACCAGGTAAGCATTTATTTGAGATTACGAAGTTGGAGTTTGTTTTCCATAAGGAGACCTATACTGAATCAGACTGAAAATTTGTGTAGCCCCATGTCCTGTATCTTGACAGTGGCCAGCAGTGTATGCTTAGGGAAGAGTGTAAGAAACACAACACATACAGGGTCCTGATATGCTTTACAGTTTCCAGCAGTTCAAGATCTCCTGTGGTAGACTATGTTGAACATTTGCTCTTGGTGGATTTAAGAAGTCACAGCTTTAAAAGCACCTGAAGTTGACAGGTAGCAATACAAATATGGAAATGCAAATAACAGTTGTGCTCCGTGTGACTGAGAACATGCTTGAAAACATTTAGTGGCACAGAAAGGAAAATCAAGTTGGTAATTGCAGGAATAACCTACTTTATTTCTCGTCTTAACACTTGCATTGACCAAAGCATTTTTTTACAAACCTCTGTTCTCTGGGATTGTAACAGTGAAGATAATCTAACTCCTTTTTGTTTTCAGAGTTGACTAATTTGTTCTCCATGTCTAACATAACCTACCCTCCCTCTTCATTCTGAGAAGAAAAAGCGATATGTGCTGAGCTTCTGGAGCTTTTATTATTCATTGAATGTGTTTTTAACAGTGAAGTACAGTACTCAGAGTTTATTATTCATCTGTTATTAATCTTTCACTTAATATGCTGGAAAACAAACTGTTGAGTATGTATCCATGTGTAAATAGAAAAATAATTGTTGATAAAAATCCCACAGAATAACAGAGATTGTTTTGATGCTATAAAAACTAGTCATCACCTTGGTTAATTTGTGGTGGTTTGGGATTTATTGTCACAGTGCAAGCAGGATCCTTAAGTACTAGAACTGGGTAGTTATTGCTTCGGTGAAAACAAACTTTGTCACTATGGTGATTTTGCTATTTGTCCAATTATATTTCCACTGAAGTTAGTGAGAAAAGAAAGAGTAGAATTAAGTCCTGCAAGTATATGGAATATGTCTGTTGCAATTTGGAAGCTGGCTATTTGATTTAGTAAACACTTTCCAGGATGTTACTGGATTGGAAGACTTAATTTTTCCTTCTGTATTAAATGCTATTTCAAAAACATGGTTCATACTGTGGTAAGTAATTTAGTAATAATAAATCTCTTGAAATAGCCCTATCCCCTGCTAAAATAACTTTGCTGAAACTGCTGCTGCAGATTTAGTTCATAGAAAACAAGTAACACTCACAGGTAGTGCAAGGAAAAGCCTTTTAGGACTGATAAAGGGTGTTTTTGTTTGAAGCTGTTGCAAGATCATTCAACTTTAATCCATGCTTATACAAATGCTGGAAACTAGCAGGTTTATCTTGTGCTGCAAAGGCTGAAAGTTTGTGAAATAAGGGGATAAAACCCAAATGATTGAATTTGTTACTGCTTTGATGGAAGACACTTTAACAGAGGAAGCATAATAGTGCAGTAGATATGTATTTTTTTCCCCCATTATCTTTTTTTTGGTCATTATTCTCCTATGCAAGAGTTAAATTTTATGTTGGGTTTTTTTTCCCTAACAAAATGTCATTTTATTCTTCTCAAGACTACATTAAGAAAATAAGTAGCTTCTAGACAATTTAGTTTGAAGTTCTGTATATCTTATGCATTTACTTCCTACTTGGTTATTGTGTTGAGCCTGGTGGCATTTTTTTTGGCCAAGACACATTTTCAGAAAAGTATCTCGATTTGATTTTGAGAACTCTGAAAGGTGGGATTATCTAGTCCTACACTTAACTTTCTAAAATGGTTAGCATCTTTCCGGGTGAATTTGAGCTTTATTTCTAGTCTGAAATAGTTTTTTTGAATTTTCCGGATTACATACCTAGTACAGAAGATGGAATTAAAAGAAATACAAATTGTGGGCTTATGACTCTCTTTTATTTAAACAGAACAAAAATAAGAATTAAATAATAGATGAGAATATGCTAGTTTTAAATGGAGAGTAAAAATAAATAACTCACTTCCAGTTCTAAATTATGGCGGGGGGCAAGTGTGCCTCATTTGTACTAAGATTGTTGTTGGATTGTTCCTTTTAAGGTTGGGAAGGTCCTCCACCACCTCGTGGATGTGAAGTTTTTGTGGGTAAGATTCCTCGTGATATGTATGAAGATGAATTAGTTCCTGTTTTTGAGAGAGCTGGGAAGATCTATGAGTTCAGACTGATGATGGAATTCAGCGGTGAGAATCGAGGCTATGCTTTTGTGACGTACACCACGAAAGAGGAAGCCCAGCTTGCCATCAAGATTCTTAACAATTACGAAATTCGTCCAGGGAAATTTATTGGTGTCTGCGTAAGCTTGGACAACTGCAGGCTATTTATTGGAGCAATTCCAAAAGAAAAGAAAAAAGAAGAAATACTGAATGAAATGAAAAAAGTTACCGAAGGTGTTGTGGATGTCATTGTTTATCCAAACACCACTGACAAAACTAAAAATCGTGGCTTTGCTTTTGTAGAATATGAGTCGCACAGAGCTGCTGCAGTGGCTAGACGGCGGCTAATCCCAGGTAAACCTGTTTGTAATTAAATTGAGTTTTTAGGGGAGTATGTGTCTCCATTTTGTGGGAGGTGGGGTGGTGGATCATCCTTGTTTTCCTTTCTTTAAGGTAGTTTGAGTGTTCCAAAACTGCAGTAGTGCCTTTCAGCTGAAGAAGTCTTTGGGGGTTTTTTTGGTTGGTGAAACAGGGATGGGGTTTTTGTATTTTTTTATTTTGTTTTGTTTGATATTTTTATTTTAAAGCTAAAATGTAAGCAGTTCTGAGAATGAAAGAGCAGACATCTGTTTCATAAACACAGGTTACTGTAATTTTCACCAAGATAAGTATTTGCTCAGGCACACATCCAGTTTTCATTTGCATGCACTAGTCCCTGCACATGAATTCTGTTAAAGCTGAGCTTAAAAAATATAATGCTTGGGATGCGTCTCTTATTTTTTTTGAGAGTCATGAGTGATATTATTGATGTTTTGTATTTTTAAAACATTTGAGAGTAGGTCTCTTTTTTCTTTTACTAGAAAATAATTTTAAGAATTTGACAAGTAGAAAACAACTTTGCATGTTATTTTATACCTTTTGAGGGAGACAAAGTAGAAGGGGTTAAATATACTGAAAGAGAAGGGAATAGGTAAAGGTACAGTTAAAAAGGGAAATTCTAGAACAGAAAGGAAGAGAAATTAAATGGGAAGGAAATAAGATAGTTGGAGAAGCAAAGTCATTCGAACAGATAATACAGCATTGGCCTTGCTGAAATGAATGACAAAACTCCCTGTATTTATTAAAGCTAAGATGTAGGCAAGTCTTGTGTTAATTGCTGACAGTGTTAGGAAGGATTGGCACCTAAGACTTATATAGGCCTTGCAAAGTAATGGGAGAAATATGGACAGATCACGGAATGTAAAATAAACTAGTTGTGTGATCTGCAAAATGTTGGCTTGAAATGAGTAACAAGGTGGATTGTTTTTTAGTTTTTGGTTTCGGTATCTGTTGCAACATAGAGTAAGGATTGTGCTAATGTATATACATTTAGATTACTTTTTCCAGGTGTTGACCTTACTTTTTAAAGTGGTAATATTATTGAAGAGGCTGTGTATACTAGCTAGTAAAATAACACGTTGCTTATGGTTGCTTTATATACACGTGTATACGCATGTCAAAAAATCATGAAGTCAGTGTTTTGACAGCTTATGGTGCCTAATGAGCCCAAAGGGTACAGATAGAACACTTTGAATTTTTGCGGAGTCTTATTTTCTTTAATAATTTCAAGTAGCAATATTTTCAATATTTTGCTTAAGTAGATGCAGGCAACAAAAAACAGTTTCATGTGGCATGCCTTATGCTTGGTTTTTGTAGAGGTAGTTGATAAGAATGGTTTTGTTTTCCTTTGCGTATTTCTAATTGATGTAGTGTTTCTTTGCTGTAGGAACATTCCAGCTGTGGGGCCACCCTATTCAAGTTGACTGGGCAGACCCGGAAAAAGAAGTTGATGAAGAAACAATGCAGAAAGTTAAAGTGTTATATGTACGAAATTTAATGGTATCTACTACGGAGGACACAATTAAAGCTGAATTCAACAAGTTCAAGCCAGGAGTAGTTGAACGTGTAAAGAAGCTAAAAGACTATGCTTTTGTTCATTTTTTCCATCGAGAAGATGCAGTTGCTGCTATGTCTGTAATGAATGGAAAGTGCATTGATGGAGCTAATGTTGAGGTAACACTGGCAAAGCCAGTCAACAAAGAAGGTACTTGGAAGCAACATTCTAATAGTCAGATAAGTCCTGGTTCTGAAAATCTTTTAGGGTTTCCTGTCAAACCAGCAAGTCTTTCAGTTCGTCTTAATGGTCAGCACAGTCCAGGTCCCCCTGAAGTTGAAAGATATACATACCCATTTTTTCCAGGAATAAAGCTTACTCCAATTAGCATGTATTCTTTAAAATCTAGTCACTTCAGTTCTGCGGCAATGCGTCTGGATTATTTTTGCAACAAAAACAACTGGGCACCACCAGAATACTACTTGTATTCAACCACAATTCAGGATGGGAAAGTACTCCTGGTGTACAAGGTGCTTATTCCTACAATTACAGATGGCTCCCAGAGTTATTTCATGCCAGACAAACTCTGTACAACAGTAGAAGCTGCAAAGGAATTGGCAGCACAATTCACACTACTACATCTAGGTAAGCATAAATGCATTCGATTCATTCTTAAAAAACTGAAGCTAGAAAAGTTAAATTTTTTTTCTTTATGTATGTATCTTGGCTTGTGTGTATATTCTTAGATAAAGTATAAGTTAGCTACAGAAGAATTGTTTCTTTTATAGTGAGCTGAGCCTGGAACATCAGGTGAGAGCACTGAAGAAACACTGTGTGAACATCTATACAGTGCAGTGCTAGGGTCATTTTTGCTTGCATTTACCATAATGATTTATAAAGAAGAACTCGATAATGTGTGTGAGTGACTTGGGTATAAGCTCATCTGTGTGATGATTATGGTGCTGAAAATTTATTTGAAAAGCTGTGGTCTTGATTTATTATCAGTAGGGAAAATGGAAGTGGTAGATCAATATTCAGATAAGTAATTAGGTTTGGGAAGCTTTTTGGATTCCTCTGTATAGGCATTCTTAAGGTTATAGCAGAGTATCATTACATGGCTCTGCATGTATTATCTTTAGGTAAAGAGTGCTGTCATTTAGTGTTCTTTCTTTTTTTATTTAACTAGAAAATGGGAGAAAATAGGGATACAGTTACTCTTAATTACTTTTTAAGTCTAGCATCTTCATTTGTATATATTCAATTTCTTAAAATTAGAACGCAACTACTAGAAAATGGAAGTATTTATATTAGAAAAAAGCTATGGTAAAATCTGTTGTTAATAATTAAGAAAACAGATCACTGCAGTTCTGACAGTTATCCCTGTTGCTCTATAAAGTGAAATACAGAAATAATACAAAATGGAACACTTTTGCCATCTTGTTCCTGCCCAGCATTTTTCAGAACATCCAGTACACAGCATTCACAACACAGAACTGATTCTAGTGCCAGGTTGTTTCATTAGTAATTGTAGTCATCATCTGATCAAACTTTATTCTTAAAGAAATCAGAATTTTAGCTCTTTGGTACTCAGATTTGAAGGTTGTTATAGAGCCATACCATAATGGTTTGAAAACACCTCATATATCCAGGCAAAGCTTTGTCTGATTTATTCTACTTGTTCTTTTGAACAGTTCCTCTTCTGCTTAGTTAGCTCTTTTTCTGGCCTTTACATCCTCGTATATTTGAAGATGAGATATGACTGATCTTTGTAATTTTGAAAGTATGTGAACCATCGCATAATTTCTCTGCTCTGCTGAGTAATGTTCTTGTGTATTTGTTGCATGGTTTCTTTCAGCATGACTAGATCAGTAGGTGCTGTATCACGAAATGAGTTCTCTTGCTGCTGTTCTGTAGAACAACATAAATATTTTTCTGTCATGACAAAACAATGTTTCTAATGAATCCCAGAGCCAGAGGCTTGTTGTTTCAGGGTAGGTTTTTTTGGGGTTTTTTTTTGCTTTTTTTTCTTTCTGTGAAGAATTACATTGGAGATTGTAGGCTTGTTCAGATAATACAACCTAGTTACTTGTCTAATTGTATGTAGAAAGTTGGGGCTTTTTTGGGTGCAGATTTTGGGTTTTTTGTGTGTATCTGTTGTTGTTTGTTTTGTTTTGTTGGTTTGAGGGGTTTCTTTATTCAGAATTGGAGCAATGCCAGAGTTGTTTGAGAGGGAGTGTTTTGGTTTTTGGAGTGGTAAGCAAGTTTTCTTTTTTCAAGTTTCTTGTAATATCTAGGAAGTTGAAACAATTTGTGCTTCAATTATTATTATTTCCATTTATTAATAGACTGCTCTGTTTTTTCACATTCTAGTTTAGAATACGAGCCTTCTTAAATCATGGGCTTCCAGGTTTGAAACGAGTGGCATTCTCTTTGGATAATGCCCGCTGTGTGTGGGGCAGTGTCTGAGGCATCAGACTTGGTGTAGTGCAGTTCTGGGTAGAAGCACAATGAGATCATACAATACAGTAAATAATCCTTTTCTGATCAGCTATGCGTGCATACAGGGCCCAGGACTGCAACCACAAGATTTAAAGCTTGATTATGCTTTAGGAACATAGGGAAGAGAAATTAAAACAGGCAAAGAAGTGTTTATTAAAATGCTTTTATTAATCATTTTGGACTAGTGAAACTAAATTTTCAGGGAAACAGAAGCAGAAATAGTAACTGAAAGGTTAAGTGAAATTCTATGTTAGTGATGGCTGATTCTTTTCCTGAGAAATGCTTTAAGAAAGACTTTTCTGTTCCCCTCTATTCTTTTTTTTCTTACAGGAACTTATTTTTTTTGCTCAATTAATTTTTCATGACATGTACAGTGTTTTTTTTTTTTCTTTTTAAAGCATAGAAGCAGCCTAAGGTAAGTGAATAAGAAAGGGCTGCTTTGATAGAATTTTAAACTTGGACTATTATGATTAATAATCTCAAAGCACTCTGGCTTTTTTTTGGTGATGTGTATTTCTGTATTTACTTTCACATAACAGAATACTTGGTTGTTTCTTCATATGGTAATCCTGAACAGACAGCAGTACAACAATTAACCACTTGGTGTCACCTGAGTATTTTGAAAACTGTGCTTGGAGAAAATACAGAAAGCTATGATTTCACAGAAAGAGGAATAAGCTGTATTTTAATGTTACTAGATAAATCATGAACAGATCAAGGGAGTGAAGAAACTCAGGCTTGTTTAAATATATGTCAGTTGCATGTCTGGATGTCCATTTGTGAAAAGGGGAGCAGAGCTACCTGTTGAAGTTCCAGAAGGTGGGTGTTTTGGGGTGGGGGTGGAACAGAATAGGAAGAAACTTGAATGTCCTGCAGAAGAAGTTAATACCTTTTCCATTAATTTGAATCTCATTTCAACACAAGTAAGTCTGTCTTTAGAAGTTACACAGCACCTTAGTGTTGTTTGCAAAGTCGTGGTTGGCTGTTAAGTTAGAAAAACATGTAAGACTTCCTACTCTTGCCTGTCTGGGAGGCTGTCTAGATGTGAGGCTGTCTAGATGTGAGGCAGCTTCAATAAGGAGACTGTAGAGTTGTGATAATTAACACAGACTCTATATTCCACCTCTGGTCCAGAAGCAGTGTTAGTGCAGAGTCAATCCCAAAATAGGAGGCGTTATTTATCAGATTATTATCATTATCAGATCCTTTGCATCAGTAATGCAGTTTTGTAGCTTATGGAGTCAAGCTGGCTCATCGAGATGACTTTGAAGTATAGGCAGAAGAGGACTTGAAGTTGCATTAACACCCTTTGTAGCAAAGGCTGAGTCCTGGTGAGCTCTCGCTGTACTGAGTCTGACTTGAGGGTAATGGGGAAGAAGGGAAGTTTAGGTAAAGTTTCCTCAGTTGCGGGAATCAGACAGATTTTAGACATGTATTCCACAACAGGGTATCTGTTGTTCACTCACACATGCTGTTCCATGTGGCATCCCACTGAGATACAATTTAAGAATTTTTAGGCAGAAGAAAGTATTTAAAAGTATTTAACAGAAAGTATTTAAAAGAAAAATATACCAATAAATTGCTGACTCAAGGAAAATAATTTTAATAACTCTAGCACATAAATAACAGTTTAATTCCAGTTCACCACACAGAATGTATATAGTAGATGGTACTGAAACAGGTGGAGCAAGCATTATATCTTAGTGCTATAAAATCACTTGTTTAAGCGTCTTAAATACTGCATGCGGTTGCGATTTATAAGTCAAGGATGAAACTGGTATAAACTAGCTCAAGACTCTGGAGTCAGCAGCTCAGCCGTGGAACAAAGTTATCAGTAGACTGCTGTCCTAGGTTTTGGATATTATACTTCAAGTGAAATGTTTTTATTTTACTGTTTCATTGTAATGTTTTTTTTTTTTTTTTTTGACACTGCCTTGGTTTGTTTTATCAAAACTAACTATATTACTGTTGGAACAAACAACAGCGTGGCACAAAATGTAAGGTGTTTAAAAATACATAAATTGCTGGCTTTGTTTAGCAAATACAGATGA
Source organism: Pterocles orientalis (assembly GCA_011057875.1). Lineage (NCBI taxonomy): Eukaryota > Metazoa > Chordata > Aves > Pterocliformes > Pteroclidae > Pterocles > Pterocles orientalis. The sequence goes on from WKFP01015229.1 coordinate 442,709, forward strand.
TAAGTTGTGATTGGTGGGGGGTTTTTAGTGATTTTATTAAAAGGCTCAGAATATAGTATAAGGTGTTCCTTAACAATGTGAATTTGGAAGTCAGAGATTTACCAGATGACTTATACATAATAGTTTTTATCACAGACCCTGAGCAAGCATATATTACTTTGCTGCCCCTGAATGCAGCATAAGGGAATAGTAGAGGTGAGTGAACCTCCTGTGATTGTGTTTGGTGCAGGTTTTTATGCCCTGAAACATGTCTTAGCTGCACTGCTTGGGCTGTCGGTTAGCGAAGTTAGTGTCAGCGTTATTTCCCTACATCGAACCTCTGAGAGGAGCCTTGCAGAAAAACTCTGTCCAGTTGTTTATTTTTCAAAGGAGACCAGAGCTCTACTGCAGTAGACCTGCTGCTGGATCACCCAGTCAGGTGTTCACATGGATAGTACAGCACCAAGGAAGGTTATAGTTTGTACTGCTAAAATGACTCAAGTCATTTTTCAGTCATCTCTGAATTACTTGCATTTCCAGTGTGGGTTCATATTTGTGTTCAGAAGTGGAGTTGTTACAATGCTGGTGACTTGGATTATTTCTTTGTGTAGTGAGTTTTACATAGAAGAAAGAGACTAATGTCTCCTTCTCTGATTTGCAAAAAGTGTTATTTTTAACTCTCTGCATTTTATGCTGCAAGGGTAAATGTTCTCTTTTTTTGAATATGCTATTGTGGATGAATTTAAGTGTGGATGTCTGTCACTTCTGAGGCCTCTCTCATTTATAAAATGGGGATTACCATCTTCTCTGAATGTCTTGAGATTGGTTTTTAAAAGCTTATAAAGCAGTTTGAAAATAGCATTAAATCCACGCTTGTTGTTAACTTTACTCATGGAAGCTTCTAATCTAAGTCACCCAGGAACTGAAGATTCAGTTATTTTTCTGTTGCTGCTGCTTAAAAAAACAGGGAACATAAATTTGTGAATCTGGGCCTGTGTAGGAGAACTTGGAAGAAAAGAAAGCAAGCAAGTTACAACCATGTTGGACTATGTTTATCCCTTAAATAAGTTGACTGACTTTGGCAGTCGGTCACTTCAGAACAGGAGTGAAGTTTGTGCCTGTTTCTAGGCCATTGATGACCACAATGAAGTTCGTTTTTGCTTGTGCAGTGTAGGTCTGGCAGAACGTGGTACTTAGAACACCCTGTTCTAAAGTGTTAAATATTAAAGACTGCTGCTATGACCTCTATATGTAATAAATTAATACAACTCAGAACAGTGATCTAATATGCACATTAAAGTTGTCTTCATTAACATTTTGTGTTCAGTGGATGTGAATGAAGGGTCATCATCATAAAGTTTGGTTAAAAATGTATGCCTAGGCTGAGAAAATACTTATGTTCAGTACCAAAGAATGGTTTCTTTTAAAGTATAAGGCTTTTAGGAAAAAATACCCTGAGATTTGTAAGCTCTCATTATTAATTTCTCTTTTTTACTAGGTCCTTTCTGATGTTGCTTGAACTGTTGACTAAATAATTTCTTAGTGATTTGAGTTAGCATTAGGGGAGCAGAAGACAGAGAATAATGCAACATTGGCATAAGACTGTGAATGCTTTCATTGCACCATGATTTTAAGTTCCTTAATAGTTAAAGCCATCTTGGAATAGGTAATGCAGTGTGCTTGCTGAAATAAAAAGTCTCTTTCTTCTTCCCTTTCTCCTCTTTTTCTGCAGCCAACTGTGCACCCTATTTAGCTTGAATTGCCACGAAGAAGAAAAGTTTAGAATGTGTTGCTTTGGATCTTCCCACAAAAGAAAAAAGAACGCCACACTGGTACATAATTACTGGAAATTCAGATTACCTCTTTATTGATGGATAGTTCTTCAAAGCACACGTGTGTATAAAACGTTCCAGTTTAAAGATTAGTGAAATTGAATGTTAAATTGTTTTGGTTAGCTTAATTAAATTCATTTTGAAAAAGTAATTTGTTTAAAATATTTTTTATTACCTGTAATAGTTTGTACAATGGTAGCTTATTTTAAGTGTTGAAATAACTTGCTAAAATTCTTCCTCTTGTATTTGAGTTTCACATAGAATTTTTACAGCTTCCTGTTGTAAGTAATAAATCTTAAGCAAACAACAAAACCAGAAACATACCACCCTGGCAAACCTGCCCTTTCATGCATAGACATACATAATATGAAGTTAAATACCACACATATTTGTTTCTGTAATTTGTAAAGTTTTATAGGCAGAACACGTGCATTAAAATCTTTGCTTCTGCTATAGCATGACATCGATTGAGGAGTGGTATTTTGAAGGGCTTTATATCAATGTACCATCAGGCTACATGAGACATCTCTGTAGTCATAACATTGACTCAAAGATCTTGACACATACAAATTACATGTACTTTAATGTACGGCTCACTAAGTTGCATTTCCAGTTGTTAGCACCTCTCTGCTGGGATGCTTGTGTGCTTCCATGTTCACAGGGGCCTTACTCTTACCCGGGCTATCCCTCGTGACCAGCACTTTCACTTGTCTGTGGTACCCAAGTTGAACAGCAGCTCACTCACTTTGTAATCAAGCCCTGTTCTTAAGAAAACATTGTTTAGCATTAAAATGAAAATAGTTTTCAATTTTTTAAATGGGGTGTGTGTAATTCATTTGAGTGAGCCATCTATTGTGACTATTTAGCATTTCTCAGTACTAAGTGCTTTATTTGTTGAATTACAAAATATGAAGGCCTTTTTATTATTTTTTTAAAATCTGAAACTAATACAGAAATCCTTCTTTTTGAATTTGGTGTATAGTTTCAGTTCCTGGTCAAGGAATGGGTCAAGTGGCCTATGTTAAGAATCTAAGGGCCTCGCCTATGCAAGTATTGGTTGTAAGCTGTTTTGTCTGAAGTGTTTGTCAGAAGGAATATTATGTAGACAGAAAACTATGCAATGGAAAGATTTAAAGTTGAATAATTTTTCTTAAAAGCAGTCAACTGTTGTGGTCCATGACATATTGTAGTTTGATGTATTTCATCACCATATTAAATTGTCTTTTTTTGGTGTTAATTTAGGTGCAGTTAGAGTAGTTTAATTTTATTTGCATTTGATATTCGCTACAGAGTTGTTCTAAGTGTTGTGATTTTTAATGTTGAAATCATGTGTTTGACTTCTGTACTTGAAATAGCATTTATATTAAATTTTTGGTGTTGGTATTTGGTGTGTGTAGAAAAATATTTATTTTCCACGTGGTACCTTCACAAACCTTACAGGATTCACTTTGCTTTCTCTAGTAACAAGCTTCGGCCAGAGGCTCCAGTGCAGGTGCTTTGCTGAACAAGAGGAAGAGTAATTAAGTGGCTTAGTGAAACCTTGAAAAAAGAAAAGTTATTTTACAATGCAAGTTTGCTTAGCAGCTTCTGTCACATTTGAAAGTTCTTCAGCTGTTATGATTTCCTAAGAAACTCTGTTGGGAAGGAGGAGGGGGCTTCCTTTACTTCATGTTTAAACTAAGTGGTCCCCGAGGCCAAGATAAAAATCAGTGTTTGAGATAGAATAATACATTATAATGCTGGTAAGATATGGGTGAACTAATTTAAAAGTATTTGTGCCTGGCAGACTGAGAATTCCAGTCTACAGACTGCTGAAATGAGCTTTAGTTTTATTTTTTCAGGTGTCTCGATTAAGACTCACTTTTTTATTGCAAGTTTTCTAAATAGATATCTTTAATGACACCTTGAAAAGAGAGTAGACTTTTTGCATGTGCCAGAAAGATTTGATAAAACAATATTCTGTAATACTTATAATGAAAATCTGGGCCAACCAAACCTAGGTAGAATTTGTGGTGTTAGCTACTTCAGGGAACTCTGTGATGAGCTGCACTAAGATTGCATAGCATTAAAATGAATACCTGTGGGAGAGGTGACTTACCCAGTGAACAAAAGGAGGTACCGACCAGTACTGTAGAAAGCCACGGGAATATATTTTTCAGGTGTGCAACATCCTTCCTGTTCAGATTTCTAACTGTGCTCCCTCTTTGAAGCAGTCCTGGGTAAAAAGCAGGTTTGCTACAAACCAGCAACACCCATCGTTATTAACATTGGCAATTATTTTCAGTATTCCCAGCAAGTGTGACTGTACAAAAGCACGATCAAATGTTTTGAGTGTAACGAGTACTGGGTGGGTGTAAGCCAAATACGACCCTCAGACAGACTTTGGTCTTTGTTTTGCAGATAAGAACAAAGATGTAAGGAATAAGCAGCTGAAGCAGCAGTAGCACTCAGTAGCTGTAATTCAGGCTTTTTGAAGTTTATTTAGAACACATCATTAAAAATCTCTGATCTGTGTGCAAAATTGCAAGCATATTTTTCATATTTATGAGAGTCTCACTGGAGCTTATTAACCTTTGGAAAAAAACCACCATGTATTTCTTCTAAAAATGTTGTGGCAAAGGGAGAATGCGATAGTGCATGTTTTTTACAGTACTGTTGTATAACTGATAAAAGTGAATCCGTATACTATCCTGTTCTCTAATTGACAGAGAAACTAGAAATCCCTCTGAAAGTAGAGGTCACTGACTTCAGTGAAACAAAGGTTTGTTCTTTTGCGCTAAACCCACTGGATTGAAAACTTGCCCTAAACAAGAAAAGGTGGTCCTTATTCTTACACTTACCTATTTCAGCTGCTTGCTTGCCTTTTTTTTTTTTTTTTTTTTTAATATTATTACTACCTTGTGTTGGGGACAGATGGTAAAGCCGATGTTATGGAGCAGGCAGTTGTGGGCAGCAGCCTTTATCTTCCAACTCCTCCTTTTTCCTGGGAAAAAGAAAACAGATGGGGTGGGGAGAACTAAGGCTCTTTGTCATATAATGACATGAACTAACAGGAACAAGAGTTAGTAAAATAATGGGAATTCCTTTTAAATAGGAAACAGTATTAAAGAGCAAGTCAGCTGGGAGTGACTAGGTTCACACACACTCTTGAGGTAAAAGCAACCCCCAAGAAGTTCGTTGTTACAAATCTTCTCTTCCAGTGAACTTTTTTTAGCACAGTTGCTGTGCATAACAAAGAATGACTAGTTTAGGATCTCACGCTATTTAATATTCAACTTAATGGAAAACCAGAGGAAGGAAAACGGGTAGCGATCCAGCAATCTCAAATATAACTTTCCTGCAGAAAGAGCTCCCCTAGGCCCCAAAACAACCAAGAAAAGAGGAGCTTTGCAGCAGTCATGTACAGCTGCATCCTCAACCCCTCATAGTTTTTCACCATGCTAAGAAGGCTGTTATGAGCCACCACAACTTGAAGTAGTTGTTCGAAGTTGCCTGTGGCTGAACTAATCAGCTTAAGAGGCAAAGAGTAAAAAGGTTTGCCCTCCTCTCTGCATTGCAGGCTGCATCAGTAATAAAATAACTAACACCCTTAACCTCAGGAAGCAGAGCCCATGTAGCTTAAGCCACCAGGATGACACCAGATATCGGGAATGGCGCCAGGCATATGGGACCATGATGAGGGCAGGCCTTTTCCGAAGGTGCAGGCACTGCAAAACTACCAATATTCACCAATAATAGCTTAATTTTTATTTAAAAGGTGTTCTTCCATCCAGCTGGCATAGTTTTGGCCTTACTGTGGAAGGGCATAATTTTTGGAAGGCTGGTCCTTTTCTTGAAAAAGCTTTTCTGTTGCCAAAAATGTAAACAACAGCCATAGAATTATTAAACGATGCAACCTCTTTCAAACCAGGTGAAATTTTAAGACTCAAGAATGTAAATACCTGCTCATGGAAACTGAAGGAAAAATCTGATATACTGCTTGAAGGTAGGTGACATTTCCAGAAGTACAAGGATACTTAAATATCTTCAAAAAAGCAGCCTGCAAAACCAAGATTGTTAGTCTTGCATTTGAGAATTCAGTGATACTTTAAGCTAGCAGATAAAGTTTTTTAGACTTGAAAGAGGTTAATAATCCAGGGTACTAACCACCAAGTACAGTATGGCTTATAGACCAGACAGTAGTGATTGTACTCTGCGTTTTAAAACTTGTGGTGCTTCAAAAAGAAGGCGTAATACTGCCAGTTCTAGAAGTGGAGGGGAAAGCATTGAGGTACAGGAATTTATAACTGCCACAAAATATTTGTCACAATCAGAAATTGAAATTATGAAATGCAGGAACCAGAAGTGTCTACCAAGGCAGATTTATATAGTGGTAACTGTATTAGTTGCCACTTCAGGCTGCAAACATTTTTTCTACACTGCCACAGGCTATGGCTGCTATTGACTTAGAGTTTCCTGCAGAGGGAAGTATTCACTAGTGTATGAAAACCAAATATTGAGTCAAATTATCTTTGTCAAGGCTGGAAATGTCTCTTTATGTAAGCAAAGCAAAAGTCTAGAATGTCAGGAATGGCATCCACCAAGCTACACCGTTTTTAAGGAGAAGTCAAAGCACTTCAAATTACAAAATACCTCTCTGAGCAAAGGAAACTTACCAAATCAATGGGAAATACCAAAGAGGCTAATTAAATCTTACCTGTTATGATGTAGGAGCCTACTTCTGGGCTATGATACTGATGTTACTCTAATGAAGAAGAAAATAAACTATTTTAAAAAGAAGGGCCCTGGAGGTTGCTGTTTCTCCTGGGCTGTGTGCTTTATCAGGGAGTGTAGTGATAGGACGAGGGGGTAACGGTTTTGAGCTGAAAGAGGGTAGATTTAGGTTAGATATTAGGAAGAAATTTTTTCCTTGTGAGGGTGGTGAGGCACTGGAACAGGTTGCCCAGAGAAGCTGTGGATGCCCCATCCCTGGAGGTGTTCAAGGCCAGGCTGGATGAGGCTTTGAGCAACCTGGGCTAGTGGGAGGTGTCCCTGCCCATGGCAGGGGGGTTGGAACTCGATCTTTAAGGTCCCTTCCAGTCTAAACCATTCTGTGATCTCAGCTCTGTCCTTTCTGCCAAAATGGTTTCTACCTCTTGTGTTTGAGGAGAGGACATAACTTCTGGATCCTGGGCTGTCCTGAGGTGGGCAAGCATTCCTGAAGCAGCATGTAGGACCTTCTCTACCTGTGGTGAGTGCCTCAGCTGCTCCCTGCAGTGACAGAGCGCTTCTGTCCCCAGTCCTCGTCTCCCTTGCTCTGCTCTACAGATTCGACGGCAAGGGAGGGGAAGAATGTTTCTTCTCATTTCCCAGTACTTTTCCACAGGCAGAACTTTGCAACAGACTCCTGGAGAAGACAGAGTAGTAGGTTGGATTCAGACAGAGAAGAGGCTTTTGACCCCCTCCCCCCCTTTAAAAAAAAAAAAAAAAAAAAACAAAAATGTGACAAGGATCATGATATTGTTTGTAGGTACATACTTTAACATACACACCTTTACCATAGGTAAAACAGCCTCAGAAAGATTAGGCAGAAAAACGTCTGTTGGGAAGGTCTACCTGGGCTCAGAGCAGGAAGCTGTCACCATCTTTCAGGAATTAGGAGGTTCTGGCTGAGGAGGAGATGTTCAGGTTCCTCAAATTTAAATCGCGAAGGAGGCCTTGGGTGCACGCAAAAAAATAAACTTGGGGTGCTTGCAGGATGACACAGATTTTGAGGACCATGCAACAAGGTGCAAGTGCCCAGTTCTCTCTTGTTTAAGGCAACTAAGGCCAAAGCTCAAATTCTTCATAGAATCCAAGGGGAGGTTGGGTTGTCAATATTTTATTTTTACACAGGGAACAGAGGTATGTCAGAAGATGGATGAAAGCTCATTTGTCGCACTGCCTTTCTAAGGGGAGGTGGTGAGCATCTTTCACACATGAAGTCTTATGGTGAAAATTATGATCTTAGAAACACTGATTAAAGGCTTTGTGGTTGGTTTTTTTTTTTTTAACCTAGAACAAAATTTAACCCCCCCCAAGCAAACAAAAAAGTCCCTCCTCCACTATCTAAAGAAGCATTCATGGGAGAAAGGTACTTGGACTCTCTTTAATGCTAAGGCACATATTTTGATGAAATTTTTGCTACGTATTTTTCCTTAAAAAAAGGCATACAGTTCTCAGCTACCATGAAATGGTATTTATTTTATCCATTCATTCTAGTCAAGGATTTAAGCTATGAAAGTGGTAGATTAAGACCAGAGGAAACAGTCATATCACCCAGTTTGTCCAGCAGCCCAAACACATCACTGAATTTCATTACAGGCCCCTGGAGCAAGCCCAAGAACAGCTGAGGAAAGCACATCTTCTGGAAAGGCATCGAAGCCCACAAGGTGCCGACTCTTGCAACATAAATTGGATCAGGATTTCCTAACTTTGAACAGATGCAGCACTTCATTGCAAAAACACTTGATTTTCTCCTGCATACAGAGAGTATTTCCTAAGCTCTTGCTACCTCCTCTTGCTTTGAGCTCAGGAAATTTTCAAAGCTACCTACCAGCTCTACATCTGGCTAACAGCTTGTCTCTGTTAATAGCTGTCAGCTCTATTTTCCTGCTTCTCTTTTACAACCTCACGTGAGGTTTGTCTGATATTTCAGTAACTACTGAATAACCGTGGGAACAACACTATAGGAGGACTATGGTGAACCTGCACAACGGAGCTTACGAGCTGGTCCTGTTCCACAGCTGAACTGGTGAGAGCTGGGTGTTAACAGAGCTCACTCCCCTGACTTGGAGGAGGGACACAGCTTCCAGTTCATGGGGCCCCTGGAGCTGAGCTGCTGGTGGACCATGAGGCTTCAGTTTCTGAGAGAAGCTGGAGCGTGCAGGTGCAGGTGGGGAAGGCGAGTATTCACAGAAGGATGGTACGTCTGTCGGTCAGACAAAGTCTGTCAGGAAACACGTGTTTTAAAATTCTAACAACAGATTAAATATTTTCTTCCTAGTGTAGAACAGGAATTCTTTAAGAGCGTCAGATCTTGTAATTTTTGCAATCAATTCTACTAGTGCTTAGTTAAGCTCTTCTACTGTGAGGGGTAAAGGATGTATGGTATACCAGTTAGGACAGGATGTCAGTGAACTCTAAAATGCTTCCGTACAAAGGTAGCCAACAGATTAATGCTGTGGTCTTTTGGAAGCTCGGCTTCTTGTTTTCCTCCCCCAGACTTCAAACCCCAATAAAAGCAGGCAGGCATAGCTGCTTTAAGGGCTGGGAAAAGGCTGGCACAAGAATCCTGGTGTAGTACAGTGTCTGCCGAACTTTCTCTCTCCTACTCTAGAATTATTTGCCAGAAAACCCTTTTTTCCATTTCATACTGGATTTGTGCTTGTTAAATCCATTTCAATTGCATACCAGCATTTCATAATGGAAAGAAGCTGCTCTCCTCTGTAGGTATGACTTGACTTTTTATAAGCTAGTCTTCCTTAAATTTTCAGCAATCCACTGGGATAGGGAGAATACTGTAGTAGGGGAAAAAAACTGAAAAAAAAAAAAATCACTTTTTGAGGGTCCTTATTTTGGTGCTAAGCGTGCCACATCTGTTCCTAGCTCTGTACTAGTTCTGCAGCTTTTCTGCGAGTACATGCTGGGCTTCCAAGAGGTTACAGAATACTGGAGTGAAAGGCTTTGGTGCAGAGGCCAACCTGATCTGGAACTCCTCCGAGGTTTTAACAGCCTCATTATTACAAGCCTCTTTTTCTTTTTTTGCCCACCAAAGTAGAAAGATTCACATTTTATGTGTTCACATCCTAGTGCACTGTTTGTCAAACAAGAGCCCGCACAGATAGGAGAAGCATCTAACCAAGGAGGAACGTACCAGCAGGCTGAAGAGGAACAGTATGACTCAAGGAGGCTTATATCAGTATCTTGTTTGAAAGTTTATGAAAGAGTTTATGAAGGATTTTTGGGAAACATTTTAAAAATTCCACTTTAAATGAAATTTACTCATACTTTTGGCAGTTTAACAGTTCATTAAAAAAAAAAAGGCAATTTAATTACTGTTGCATGGGAGGGAGTTGCAAAGATGAGAAAAGCAGGGATAAAGATCTGAGTACCAGTAGTAATTTTTAATTGCATTATATGGATAACTGTTACATAACTTTTAAAAAACTTGTTGGATTATTAGGATTCCTAATGCTAGGATAAGCAGATGTTTGACTATAAATGAGAATATCCTACCCAAACAATCTTAGTCAGTGTAGGTAAGACTCAGATGTATTGCAGCTCCTGGAAGTGAACTGTGATCAAATTTTCTCTGTACTGTATGTTTTCTCTTTTTGGCCTAATTTCCAAGACAGTTCAGCAAGCTGTATCTCAAACTGTACTGCCTTTCTCATCAGCTCTCTTTAGACTCTCCTTGCTTCACTGCTACTTCATCATTTTGTGGACCTTTCTTGGCATTTTTCCCCCCTCAGATATTTTTCTGTCACAGAGTGGTTTGGGTTGGAAGGGACCTCTAAAGATCATCTAGTCCAACACCCCTGCAACGAGCAGGGACATCCTTAACTAGATCACATTGCTCAGAGCCCCATCCAACCCAACCTTGGTCATTCATTATTTTTCCACAATAGTCTTCAGTCTGCTACTGTATTTAATTGAAAACTATTTGCTGCTTCAACACATTGTTTTTTTTCTTTAAAAAGAAATCCAAAACCCAGCACACCATCTGCTCTGCTTCTTTTACTATTTGGTATCAAAATATTCTCCTCTTGCGTGTTTCCAGACTATTCCCAAGTAGACTGTGTCCATCTTTAAGAGTGCGTTTGAGATACGGTACCAGAACATCACTTTGAGGATGGATTCAACGTCACTGGCACACAGGCTCCAGCCAGCTCAGCTGTGTCTGTCACTGGTTATGTTTTCTCACGTCCTTAACAGAGCCTGTGACAGAGTGCTCTTGGAAGCTTACGTTACAGACTTCTGCTAAGTATCAAATATAATCTCAGTTCTTTTGTGATAAGTAATCTTTTATAGGTGGTGTTTTATAAAGGGAGAGCTCACTGCGTCTACCACAATTGTAATTCTTTGGCTAGAAGGAACCTACTCAGTGGAAAAATGGTCCCCCATGATCATGGTGTGTATTTTATGTTAATATATCTAATGAACAGGTGCTGTAGTAGTATGGTATCTTTGCAGAATCATTTTAAGTTGCAAACACAGTTCACAAAGCACACGAGAGACTTTCAGTGCTCAGTATCTGGTCAGTTCTGGGAGACAGAAGGAGTCAAGGATCCCGAGTCAAACAAGCTCAGGCCATGGCAGCCAGAATCTTTGCTGAAAATGAACTAGGGGATTGCAAGAGGGAGTTACAAGTGAGGTATGTACAAAAGTTTTTAGTTCAGCTGGTCTCCAGGTGGCAGAGGTATATGGGGTAAAAATCCCCAAAGTGAAGAACAGCTTTCTGAACCGAGATTTCAAGCTAGGGACGCAGAGAGACGCAGCCTGCACAAACCCAGATCGCTGCTGACGCTCCCAGGCTGCATTCCCCAACCCGGGGCTCACCCACATTTTCACAACTTCCACAGTAGCGGCTCTCATCAAAAACCTCTTGCAACACCTTGGGCATCCCTTCTCCGGAGAACTGTTTTTATGAAGGACCATTCATACTAACAGAAAGAAATGGCTACAGTTTTGGTATTGTAAACTTTGTTCCTGTATACTCAGTGGCTGAGAGATACTCAAAATTTTTTAAAAGCAGACACAGGGTTATGACAGCGGGGCAAGATCTGTCTTGTTTATGGAAGAGGGAAAGCTTAAGGGTGTTTTCCCTTCCATCCTGCAGAGTTCACCCACCTGAGCTGTCCCCCTGCGCTGTCAACACCTCTGCCAGTCTTGCTTAGCCTGGGGAAGAGCAGCAGTGCTCTGTCTCCAGATACGTTCCTGCATGATGTCCAGTCAGTCAGAGCTGGATTTTTAGCATACAAATTAACAAGCCAATACACATTAAGCCATGCATTTGTTTGCTTCTGTTTTCATTCATTTGTAGTTTCCAGTCTTTCTGAACCTGTCCCATGCTCCATGACACCCAGAGACATTAGTTTGGGCTACCCAGCCCTGGTTAGACACAGCCCCTAATGCACCCAGGTCAAAGAAGGGAAGAGAGAGGTTTCAGACATCTGACTGCAGGAAAAGTCAGGGTGCTGAGGAGCCGGGATAATCCCAGATCCCCTGCTGAGCTCAGGAGATAGCAGAGGGCCTGCCAAGCCCTTACCAGCCCTCAAGGTACATCAGCCTCTGTAATTTGCTAAGTTAGGAGTGAAGAACCAAAAGGCCTGTAAACAAGTGACATTTAAAGCAAACACCAACTGTCGTGGGTTAAGCAGAGGAGAGTTAATTTTTTTTTCTTTTTTCCCTTCTCTTCATAAATAGCTAGCAAGAAGCTATGTTTTGGATTTCTGCTCAGGAGAGAATTGATAAGAGAAGAACGTTTATAGTTATTGCTAGGATGTTGCTCTTTGTCCTCAAGGACGAGATACATTCAGCCTCCTCTCCATAGACAGAGCTGGGGGGGGGGAGAGACAGTCCGGCTTCTAGCTTGGGATTTGCTTTTAGGTCAAGATTGAGAAGCAGACTGACCAATTATTCCATCCCATGCACGTCATACCCAGTATATAGGTGAGGACTCTTCCGGGAGAGCTGGCTTTTCACTTCCCTTGGGCTCTGGATTCATCTTGCTTTGGGGCCCTGTGTTTGCTCTCCCAAGGCCTTTCCCCCCTCCTCCCCCCACGGTCGCCGTTAGCTCTCGGCCCGGGACACTCGTTTATCTCTGTTCCGTGAGTTTTGGCATCCTCCCTCTCCAGGGGGATCATTAGCTGCTTTTTTTTTTGGGTTTTTTTTCCCTGCTTCGGTCAGCTCGTGGGCTGGGACGCTTGGGCTGTTATCTCCGTTCCGTGAGTGCCTCCGGGAGCGGTGCACCCCCTTTCCCCCCTTTCCCCCCCTTTCTGGGGGAATCGTCTGTGCGGTTTCTGGGGATTATTAGCTGGCAACAGGCCGAGCCTTTTCGGGGGGGGCAGCATAATTGTGTATCACCTATTCTCTCCCTCCTTCGGGGTCATTGGCTGGGAGTGGGCTGGGCCTTTGGTCATCAGGTGGGGAGGGTCACTATCACTGTGTATCACGTTGCATCTTTGTATATAGTATTATTTCTAATATTATTGCAGTTTAGTTATTAAATTGTCCTTATCTCAACCCACGAGTCCTCTTTGCCATTTACCTCTTTAATTCTCTCCCCTATCATTGGGTGGGGGCAGGAACTGTGTGAGCGGGTGTGTGTGGTTTGGCCCCCAGCCAAGGCCCAACCCGCCACACCAACCCAAACCGGAAAGAAATATCTGGTGCATGTATTTGCCAACACACGTGTCTTAAGCCCTGACCTATATGAGAAAATAAATGCATTATTTGAGTTACAGAGTGTCCTCAACCTGGAAACATTACAGTCATCAATGAGAAAAATGTGCAGTTCCAGGACAGACAGTGACATGATTTCTTTGGCTTGAAAATATGAAAACTATTACCTCTAGGGAAAAATAATCCAAAACAAAGACATTCACATGGAGCTCAGAGAAAAGCATCAAAGGAACCGTGGTTCTGGAGGGACGACTGTTTGAGGAAAGATTATGAAAGCTAAATATGAATATTTGGCTAAGCACTGATTTAATAAGGGACCAAGAGATAAATCTACAGCTATTTAATTCACAGAATGTTAATGTTATTGGTGAAGCAGACTTTTTTTTTTTTTAAAGCACCGAGGAGTTTATTTTCCAGGAGATACACATCAAAATTTTGGAGAGTGACATGAGGACACGGATTTATTAAACATCCTAACGAAACGTTAAAGCCGGTTCTTAATCAAATCCTGTCTGAACCAGATCTTGGAGTCTTGAGAAATTAAACTACGACAAGGGGCAGGAAAGTGGAGGCTTGCTTATGTTTTCTGTGTTAGGTTACACTAGAAATTGCTACTGGTATGTTGGTTTGGTGGTTTGTTTGGTTTTTTTTTTGGTGCTAGAAGTTTCATAGCACATGCTGACTTGCACTGGAAAGGCACGTTACCCCTCGGCTGACAAATATGAGCGCAAGCCTGACAAAGGAAAACCCCATCTTCTGCTTTTCAGCCAACACTGCCTTCAAAACACTGTTATTGTTAAACTGAGTTTCTGATATGACTGCACTGTAACTGTCGGACTAAATCCTGATGGGAATCAGGAATAGGCAGTAGCTCAAGCTAGGCTCTGAAGGCAGCTGAGCTCTGCAATGGCAATAATAGCAGCAGTTAAGTGAAAGATGAAACACGGTGTCACGATGAATCCTTGCACCTGCAAGATGCCAGACTGAGAGCAATAGCTAACTGTCATTGTGAATATCAGCCTACGATGACAAGACAACTAAAGGTAATTCAAATTACCAAGACAATGAATGCTCTGATTATTAAATTAACTTACTGCTTTATGAAATAAAAGATTCTAATTTTTTAAATGTTGTTTACTTTTATCTCCAACTCTGCAATACCTGATAAGTGCAGAATTTCAAAGGCTTTCAAGAAACAGATTCTCATGTGAAGATGAGCTGCTTATTTAATATTCCTTTTTTTTTTTCCAAAGCACTTATTTATGCTATCATAATCAAAGACAGTCACTGTGATGACTTTTCAGAATAGATTTTCACTGAACAAAGCCTCTATACTAATTTCATCTAATTTCATTGATTTTTACAAGTGGATGTGTATCACAGAAGGATGACAAGATCCATCTCGAGTCTGCTTTGGCTTTGTTCAGCTGTGACCAGAGCCTGCATTCAGTGTAACAGCTCCACAGCCAAAACTCAGTATCAAATGTTTGTAGTAACAGCTGGTTTTGAAAGGTGTGCACACCTAATAAACCTCAGAAGTATACTTATATTTTCATACCCTGAAATGTCCAGGCAGGCTAGAGAAGAGGCAAAGGGGAGAGAAGCAAGGCTTGGCTTGAAGAATTTTTTTTTGCTGCTGTTGAAGACAAGTTCAATGGAGAAAGGTGAGGGAACAGGACAGTTCCAGCCATATCCTAACCTATGTGGGTGAAACCTGGGGCACGGAGAAGGGTGCTGCCCTCCTGGGCAGGGGCTGGGGGTGCTGCCATCGCCAGGTCTCCAGGGCTGCTCAAGGTAGCTCTGCAGGAACACCTGCCTTGGTGGGAACCCCAGGGGCAACAGAGGGCTGTAAATAATGCAAAACCTCTGCTTCCAGCCATACAATAAATTTCAGCGCACTCAAAGGTAGGGACTTGGCTAGCTTCCAGTTCTAAAAGAAATTAAGACTCCCTTTCAAGTCACTGAGGTGGCCAGATCCTATCAGTCCTCACTACGTTTTGAATAACTCCCCTGGCTTCTCTCTGGCAGGAACAGCTTGGTTTTTTTAATTTTTTTTTTTTTTCGTCACACTGCTGTTATTTTGAACAGGGGTCTCAACATACAGGCACAGAAAATGAGTTGCTAAAAGATTAATTAAAAAAAAGCCATAATTCTAACACTATGGCTAGGAGATTAATCTGACAGAGGAAAAAAAAAGCCATTTTAATTATCCAACAGAGAGATGAACTATAGCCCTGCAGCACCCTGTGATGTGGAAGGCATGGCACTCGTGGGTGCGTGAGGCACCCCGGGCTCCCAGTGCTGGCTCGTGCTGGGCAGGGAGGAGGGGGCAGCTCCCCAGGGGCAGCCCTGCAGCACTGGCACCATCTCCCACTTCTCTTGCCCCTCAAATTTCAGCCTGAATCAGGAAAGTGGAAAAGGTCCTCCTAGCCCGATGGCTGCATCCCACTGGCGACAGCCACATCTACTGGTGGAAGCATCCTATAGTCTGACTAATATCGCTACTGTGGGGGCATTCCTCTGGTATCACACCTGCACCGCTTCACTCTATTTATGCAATTAAAATAGGCTAAAGATAGGTTTCAAAACAGGAGACAAGACAGACAGAGACTTGTCCTGGCTCAGGGAAGAATTTCACTCGATTCTAACAAACTAAATTCCTCACAGGCAACACGCTCACGTTTCTGACTGAATCAACCTTTGCTCAGCAGAAAAAGGGTGTCAAGGAAGCTCAGCAACAAAATTGTTGGCAAAAATCCCATCGACTTCAGTGAGCTGATATTTCAATGTTGAAATTTTATTTTACTATTTTTTTTAAGAGGAATTAGATTAGAAATATGTTCTTTGGTGGTTTTTTCCCCCAAAAAGGGAAAGGAACAACTATTTTAAAACTTCCCTCCTCCTTACTTCATGAAAAAAGGAAATAACCTAAGTAAAGCATTAGGAGAGACCTACCGGAGAGTATTTAAAAATACTTGATGGTTGTACAGTATCATTTTTCATTATCGTAAGTCACCACGAGTTCAGAACTAAACAGTAAAATAACCTATAAATAGTATGCAGTTTCAACAATAACTTGTCAAATGTTTGCTACGTTTGGCACAGGATTAAGTCACAGCTTTTTGATTTAGCGAGGGAACATTATCAAACCTGTGTGTACAAGGATTCCGTGTCAAATGGGTATTATTTACACATAGCATGCCAGCAAGAGGATGGAGGAGCTCAGTCATCCCAAATCACCCGGTATCACTCTGGAGTACTTCTTTATTGTCAAGTGTCATCCTTAGGAAGAGGTAGGCACTAATCTTATCTACGCAGCGATGCAGTATGTGACTGATAAAATGTGGTTCATGCAAAAGGGGTTTCAGCATGTGGGGAAAAAGGATTATGTGGTAAACTGGAAGACAAACTCTGTCCTGCTGGGTCGATGCAGCATGCTTGCCTGTGCATTCAGTGCAGGATTTATTTTTTAAATTTTTTTTTCTTCCCTCCTTGCCACTAACAAAGTTGTATAACATCTTGACTGCATGCAGTTTCCTTTCCTTTCTGTCCTGCGTCTTCAAAACTCTCTGTAAGCTCTGGGTGAATTCCATAAATAAAGTATTTTTGTTGCTTTAACCTTAATGAGTCTCATTGTAGCAGCAGAATCTTTAAAAAAAAATCAAGACAGCATGTAAAATCACATCAGTGTACTCTTCTGAATGCGCCTAAAAAGTTATGAGTTGCATCCCTACCCAACTGCTCTGGAGGGTGAGGAGCTGGTGATGTGGTAGTGTTGGTGTCTGTGTGGAAGAGACTAGTTTCCAGTGAAGGACATAATGCAAAAAGATGCAAGAGTGTCCTTGCAGTGGGCTGGCATGCCACCAAGCCGTGTACCTCAACCCTGATGGTCTGAAGACCTGCACCATTCTTCGTAATAACTTGAGATGCTTCAGTGAGAACTGTGGGTGATGGAGAAATCAGCTCATATTTTTCATTTTAGTACACCCAGCACACAGCTCAGCTTTTCAGAGCAGCACATTTGTGAGAGCAAGGCTGCTGCTGGAGGCTGGGAAAGATCACTTTTGAGTCACATCAAAATATTAATTGCATTTTACTACATTATAATTTGTAGGAAATGATTGTACAAGTCTTCATTTACAGGACATGCTTCAAATACTGCTTCTTCTCTCACAAGTTACATCAAAGAAAATTTGTTGGAGATGGCCAGAAAAACACCCACCAGGCTGTGCAGTGTTTAATGTTCTAAACACAGAAAAACAACAGAGCCACAAGCTAGAACTAAACAAGTTCAAATTACTTTTCTTTGGTCCTTTTTACATCTCCCGAAATCATGCCTGGCGTGATCTGGGAGACGCTAACAAAAGACTCAATCTAACATACATAATTAGGTCTTTTATTAGATACATAGTTAAGTACTGTGTAGATCATTATTGGTTTACATCTCAAAGAAAATTCTGCAGTCTGTTAATGAGTAGTTAAGAAAGTTAAAACTAAGAAAGTCAAAACATCTCGGACTTGCTTTAGAAGCACTTTGTTCTTTTCACAGAAACACCACGGGGGAGTTGCTGCAGTAGACATTTCTCTTTTTAGGAGGACCAGGAATGCTCTTAAGATGCTCATGGATGAAGCAGAGCACCCAACTCTCTTCCTTCCATGAGCCAAGTCAACTTCCTCCTAGAAGACCACTGCTCTCAATACTATGACAAGGGCTTGTCCCAGAGCTGTGCTCTCTTCTAGGTTAGGACTTTCTCTCATTTTGCAACAAATTGTGCTCCTGTGTTTTTCCTGACACCACTCTCCACATTACACAGCTGTTTATTCACTGAAGTTCACAGGCAGTAATCTTGCCCCCCCTACTTTACTAAAAGAATAACTAACCTTTGTATTTTCTAAGAACTTTAACCACCAATTCAAACCCCAACACCACCAGCTTTCATCAATTTGTTGAAACTTTTTGTCATGAGGTTTACTTAGAGCTCTGGCTGCTGGAGGGAAAAAAACATCTAACCAATTAAGTGAGGTTTTCCTACTGATGCTAGTTACAAAGGGAAACTTGTAAGTGTGGCTCAGGGGAACTCTGTCATCTCAAAAATCAGAAGACAAATTTTTAAAAAGACAAACAAAGCGTGCTGTATATTATTTCAGTGCTATTTGAGGGGTCTGTCTCAGGAGTTTGGCAATATTGCAGTAAGTGCCTGATTTTGAGGGTTACTGCAAGTTTCAGTGTTTTCTTTCAGGTAGTAATTAAAAGTTAAAAATTGCATGGTTTGATGAACACAGGACTCACTGGGTGGTTTTCATCCATTTAGTTTTCCTCCCAGCTTCCAAAGACCATCTCTATTTGTCTTTATGAGTTGTCTGAGGAGAGTCATCTGTCAAACACAGCAGCAGAGACACGTGAACAGAGGGAAGATCCCTGTCCCGTCTTGCTCAGCCTTCCTCGGTCAACAAGGGCACTGCTTCAGACTTCCCAAGGCTATGACTACCTCCACTTTGCTCCCAGGAAAGAGCGGTTGGCCACCACCAGAACCTGTCATGCAATGCCATCCATCTCATCTCAAGCAACGGTTCCCACTTTCTCAGGGACAACCCAAGAGCAGACTGGGGATAACGGCACATTGGGTGAACTGTTCTTCAGTGCAAACAGCTTCCAGCCATCCTCTTCCTCCTTGACTTCCTCAAACTTCCCCCACTCTGTGACTGGATGTGCCCTCATCTTTGTACAGTCAGAAGCCCCCAAAGTCTGGAGGATACTGCTGTGACCAGAGACGTCACATCTGGCTCAGAGCCTACTCCTGGCAGCCCCCCGGAAAACTTGCAACCTATCCTGGATAATTGCTGAGGCACCATTGTTCCAGGAGACCTGCCATCAATCTCGTTTATTGGCATAGTGCTGCACGATAGGACCGTAAAAAGCAGTAAAAGGAAAACTGCTTTGGTGGCGTTACCCAAAATATGCCTGTTTCTGTACTTCTGCTGACTGCAAGAACGTATCACAGAAGCAGCGGTAGCAATTTTATGCCATCACTGTCCCGTTTGCACCAAGTGCCCCAACATGTTGGCCCCTTCCTCCCTTTCCCCACCCGCATCCGTTTCAAGTCTCTCTCACCTCATGGCACCGTTATAAGTAATTATTTTCAATACGCTGCCTATGCCAAATGCAAAAGCAGAATTCTCACCACTTTCACCAACATTATTTATTATCAAATGGTGGGGGGGTGGTGACACCTCAAGGGGACAAATTTTATCTGCAGTTACGTTGCATGTCTCAATACCAGTGTTAAAACCCCACATTCTTCTCTTGTGCCTGCGAGCACTCCTTCCTCCCCACCCCTAACCGCCAACATGAACCACAGCAAGACACGAACACCTGCAATTATCTTACTTCATGTAGTATAAAGCCTCCTGAGCCATGCAATTGCACACATGTAAGGCTCAGTGGAATACACAGTGTAGAAATTTAAGTACAGGCTTGGTGTCCTGCGAGATCTGCTGCAGCTACAGCATCCTTATCAAGCACGGACATCTAAAGAACTGCGATGTGCCATTAGCCTGCTTGAAAGGAACACCAACTGTATGTAACCAGAGCCAGGACAAGAGAGGACAAAGCAGCTGTGACTAAAGCAGGCTGCTGAGACAGCAGGAGTGGGACGTCAGTGACTGTCCATGTGCACCCAGATACTCAGCATCTCTCAGGATCAGGACCATGCCGAGTGTGACATAATTAGAATGAGTATTTATAGTTTATTAGTAAAATAGATTAAATGGAATGAGGATTAGAAGATCCTGTATAA
Source organism: Pterocles orientalis (assembly GCA_011057875.1). Taxonomy (NCBI): domain Eukaryota; kingdom Metazoa; phylum Chordata; class Aves; order Pterocliformes; family Pteroclidae; genus Pterocles; species Pterocles orientalis. The sequence goes on from WKFP01015229.1 coordinate 462,741, forward strand.
TCCTCTTCGCAAATAAGGTTTTTTTTAGGATGTAAAACTTGTGTATGATTTTATAACGTTCAGAATTAAAGAGTCATTCCTGATTAAATTTTATTACTGTACTAAAAATGAACGCAGTCATGATGAATTTTTTTTGGTACTAAAAAGATTTTAAAATGCAAATCCAAAGGGATTCTTCATCTGCTTAGTATTAATGTCCATCTATGAAATCAAATAAGTTAAAACTGAGTTAAGGGTCACTCCTTTAGGAAGAAGAATCTGCATTTTGGGAAGATGTGTTTATTTTTCATTAGCACAAAAACTGATACAACTCTCCTGGTTACTGCAGGTGTCATTTCAGATAAAAAACAGATCATCTCAACAGCCCTCTTCAAAAAAAGAAAGGCTGCACATTAAAACAACTACTTTGAAGATCTTAACATTAAAAATATATGTTTAAGTTTGTTAGATTTGGTTAAACTAATCATGATTGTATTATCTCTGAGACTATGACAAAGCTTAAAGGCAAGGTTAGCATTAACTCCCATTTTTGCACTGGCCAGCATGTGCTATAAAGCAGAAAGGTATTTTCTAGTGGGAATCCAACCTGCAGCACGAACTTCTGCATATGGTTTGTAAGTTCTCACACATTGCTCAGCAGCGGTGAGGCTAAGGCGAGACCAGGGAGAGAGAAAAAAATACTGCAGCTCACTTACCCACAGTTCATCTTGTGACATGGTCAGAAACGCCAGTAAATGATATTAATTTTACAGGTTTGTAATTGAGAAAACACAATCAACACTATCCCTGGGTGCCTGATTGGTCTTTCAGTTTTGTGGCTTTGTCATGGGTTGGGTTTTTAGGGTTTTTTCTTTGTGTGTGTGCATGTGTTTACTGAGCAACAATTTACAAATTAAGCTTAGCTAATTTTAGCAGAGGCGAGTCACACAGATCCCCAGGAACCAGCCAAATTCAACATTCAACTGCATTCTGTGTGTCTCGTGGGCTGTGGGAGGAAAGCGTTGGTGATCCACGTGGCTACAAAAGAAGAATTTTTTGTACGGCTGAGCTGAGGACTCCCCATTTGCTCCTTTCTGCTGCCTGTTCCATGCCATAGGTTTGAACAGCCACATAAATAAATGCTTTGCACACACAATCATACTCAGACAAGTTTTTTTTTATCGAGAAGCAGAAGAGTCTTATATGAAATGTGAAACACTCAGGTTTGAGGCAAGGGGTGGGACGTTGCTGAAAACTACCATTGTCAGACTAGCTTTGTGCCACAGCCCTCAGAGGTTTTAGGTATTGAAAGTCTCACACAAATCCTGAATACAAAGCATTCGCCATCCCTGCTCTGAGCTTCATTAAACTGTTCAAACCCGCTGACTCTTCCTTGCTTGGGAGAAAGCTTCACACTACACCAACAAATTAACTTTCCATTCTGGAAGACTTGTGTTTAGTTATAACCAGATAAATTTCACTTATAACTAAAGGAAATGCCCAAACAGTGCCACCTTTAATCATGAAAGCTGCCATGAAGCAGCTGATGAAGAAAGCCAGACCTTTGCCTGCTATAAATGGGTCCCCCTGGCTCAAAACACAATGCCAAACATTACAAAGTTTAGCTCTTTTTTGACAGACCGTTTCCAAATAAAGCAGAAGAGATATGTGAACATACCTTTCTGTGAACATTTCCCTCCCTTCAGCATTTCCCAGGAACTGTAATTCAAACGGGGACCAGATCTAGCAGACTAGTTTCGGGCAAAATACAATTTGCAGTTAAATCAGCAAGAGCTACTGTGACTAGCGTGCAGCATTAAACCACGTGTACCTATTAGCATCGGAACAGAAACATGTATTTTAAGACAGATGGTAGAAGTTGAAAGAAAATTGAATCACAAAATAAGATCATTAACATAAATGCTTCCTCTTGTAATCAGCTACCACTGTGTTCGTACTGGCTAGGGTGTTGGTGAATATAACTCATTTCCCCATCTCAGAATCTAAATATGTGGATTGGTTCACTCCCTACTATTTTCCTGTCCTCTCTGCACAGGTGCTTTATTTTTCCACAGTGTTTTCTGAAGTTAGACAAAATACGAGAGAAGACCATTTTCTCTTCTTCTCCCCCTCCCCGCAGCAGAGCTCTCTGCACTCACTGAAAGATCCCCCAGATGCTGACAGAAGGGGATATCCTGGGACTGTATTTCAGGCTTATTTCTCCATATAGCTCCCACACCACAGCACAACCTTTCAGGAGCAAGCACGATAGCTTGGGAAAAGAGCTTGAAAAGTACAACCATAAAAGAAAAAAGCAGAGCATGGTTATTTAATCTTTCTCAGCTACATTCGTATTTCTCAGTTTACACAAGTAAAGTACCAGCACATTGTGCTGTAACCACTCAGCTACAAACACCCTCTGCTGTTCTCCCCTTCCCCATCACCTTCAGCAACAAGATTTCTGCAACCAGAATTTAACCACCAGTTTGACCTTATCATGAACCAGAACATCACTTAAAATGCTCTTCACTGGCAATAGTAGTGAGAGCTGACTTGCTGGTAAACAAGACAGATAGCATATAGAGCACCAGTAAAACCCAGTCATCACAAGAAGTAAGCACACCTAAAGTACACAAGCACACTGCTGGGATCGCATGTCAAAGCTCACTCAAGAAGAAATCATATAAAAATGATATTCCCTTACCTGACAGAGCTTTCAACAGCACACATCCATCCCCCAAGTGCAAGAAGAACACACACCTCTGTACCTTCTTTTCCTCAAGAAACAAAGCAGCTCAGTGCAGGGTCCTGCTCACCCCCTTACACAGCTGTAAGCTGTTGGACCTGCCCAGACCTGCCCCAAGCCCCAGCTGATGGCAATGGGTAATTTGTCCTGTAGGACCCTCAGGAAGGTAAAACTTCTTTGGTGCTGGGGACCTGGCATGGTGCTCTTTTTCTTTGGGAAAAGGAGGGTACCCTTGAAGTTACCACAAAACTCCCAGGAGGGCTCTGTGCAAGAGGGTTGCTGGGCTAGAGCTGCATAAGGACTAGGTGTGTAGTTGTCATTTTAAGCATGCTCAGCCTGAGCCAAAAAAAACTGTAAAACAATTACAGGCATTACTTTAAACTTCTGGGAAGGCAATAGCTGTTTTTGCTCATTTCCAGTGTAATTCAGAGTGGCTACAGAGGGTTTTGATCTACAGTGATTTAAAAAAACTGAAACAGGCTGAATTTAACCCCAAGCCTTTGTTTTTCTTTCTAATGTTACAGCGCGCTTCTCTGCTCTGTTAGTCTGTGTTCTCAGCAAACAGAAGAGTTTCAAGGTTGCAGGAGTAAGGCTGAATACATGAACAAGGCCAAAATTTTAAGCATACAGTGATGTAGGTACAGGGCAGAGTTGCAAAATCATTAGCTCCTTCCCCTACAACAAGCTGTCAGCAATTGTTTATGCACAGAAATCACTACCGTTTTATGTAGAAATATCCATGTATTTGTTCTCCCATAGGTAAAGGAACAAAACCTCCACCTATTATTTTCCCAGCTGGAAACTAATCCATGCTAAATTTTGTGGCAGCGCTGAAGATTTCTGAAAAGCTTCACAGATAATTGAGTTGCAGCTTCAATACATAGGATCCCTCAGTAGGCGGAAGGGTATCATCCTCCGTTTGTCATAAACTTTTCAAAAAAGGAAGAATGGAAGTGAGAAGAGAACAGATTAACCTGTTGAAACATCCCAATGGCATTACTTCTCCCGGCAGCCTTACTAAATACCCTACAATTTTGCATGGTTATTTCAAGGCCTTAAGAGTTAGGGGGCTGACTGCCTTCAAGCCGGTGGTACAAGTCAAAACCAAGCCCTCTCATCCTCCATTAACACTGCAAACCAGTCTGTGTGGGGCTGTCACCTGTTGTCCTCTCCAGGCAGCTGTTTCCCATGACAGCTGATTTTCAAGGTGGGCTGACGGGGTTTTGCTGCTGTAGCTGCCCACTCAATGAGGTCTTGCACTAATTGCTTAGGCAAACTCTGGTCAGGCTCAGTGTGTGTATAAACTGAGTCGAGAAGAGGTTTGGGTTTCTTCTGGGGCTTTTTAGCACAGTTTTGAGGGCCTTTTGTCCCACCGAAGTACTGGTTCAGCAGAACATAATGACACATTTGCAGCACAACTGTATGATGTGTTTTTCACTCATAAACTGAGTTCACCTGAATTTCTGAACGGGTATCTTTGCCGTGCTTTCTTTCCAGTTAGCCTAACTAACTGTTTCATGGCACAGTGATCTGGGAAATGGTCATTTATAAAGGCTAGCGTTTCACTCATCTTTCAGCTCCCAGAGACAATTACCGTAGGGAATGTTATAAAGCTAAAGCAACTCCCATACAGATGGCAAAAACTGTTGGTGTTGCAGAAAAGGAAATGTAAGCATTTAATCCTTCTAGCTGTTCTGAATTCTGTGTGTATAGAGGAGCAATAAAAGACATTATAACCTTCTACTTGTGGGGAGCTAGCTCTTGGATGTAGAAAGTTCAGCAAATATCCTTCAAACCGCCTTGCTGAGGGAGCTGGGGTTAAAGCAGTCCGGTCTCTCCTGTACTATCTCTCAATGCCTTCTGAGGAGGGAGCCTTTCTTCTGGAGCTACACTTAGAAGCTTTCCCTAGGACTGGAAATCTGAGGAAAATAATGGTAGAGTGATCTTCTGCTCTTCGAGAGAGCAGCCACCTCCCCAGGACAGAAGTTGCAGTTCAGTGCCTGGGAGTTTTACTTTTGTCAGCACACGTGGACCTCTAAGACAGCTGTCTCTGGAAGGCAATAAACATCCAACCAACAAAAATCACCTTAAAAATCTACCTTCTACTTTTTAAAAAGTAATAAAAATGGTAGAACAGAATTAATCATTTGCTTACTGATCCAAACTGATTGGAGCCATGATTAGTTGGTTTCAAAATACCGAATGGCAGGTTCATCAAACAGAGAGAGCAGAGCAATAGGCTGTCTCCTCCCGAGTGGTTATGATGGTAAATTTGACATGACATTGCACTTCTAAACACTTTACTTCCCCAGCATCCTGAGCTGACACAATAGAAATAACTTCTACTGCACAGGAAATACTGCTGAACGCAGAGCCTGGATCCTGCGCAGCTCAAGTCAGAAATGTTCAGCATCCCGGAGTGCCTTGCTCTAGCTGGGGTTACCTGAAGTGCCAGTGCAGTTCAGTCCTTGGGGCAAGGCTAAGGAGGGGAACAGCTTTGTTGCATTGTGCATTTTCCCGGTGAATTGCTTTATATCGGTGTATTGCTGCTTCTTTCACTTTCCTGAGCTTATGAAGTGTGACTGCCACTTAGCAGCACCTCATTGTACAAAGAGACGCACTGAAATACAGGGATTTGTTGCAGTAAGCCAGCAGTCTTTGTGAGAAGAGATCCAGGTCCTTACTCATCTTCATAGGACATTTCCAGATAGGGACCATTGAGGAGCATTTCTTAGTGTCACAGGGGGTCCGAGGTTGGTCAAAGCTGGTCCAGAAAACTTCCTGCATTGTAAAATGTCACCGCACACACCATGGTCATCATTATTATTACTACTGTTGTTATATTTATTCTTCCCATGAAATATAGAGCTGTGAGCTATGTGTGTGTTCATGGTACAGCCACGGCTACCACTCCTTACTGCTCTAAAGCAAGCTGTGTGTGCTGAAAGCCGCCTCCTCCTTCGTGATGAAAATGTCACCAAGACAAAACAAATAAATAGACCCCCCTCCTCTGGTGAGGCAGAGCCAACAAAGCTGTCAAGAGCATGGTGGAAAATTACATAGGATAGTGGAAAAACTACAGTTAGTGGAGAGTACAGTCTATGGCTTCGACATTTAACAGCCCTGTGGAGAATAGGAACAGCTTTTCTGCTGAAAGATTTGATGTCAGTGCCAAAAATTTGAATTGACACCTTAAAATAACCTGCCAAAGTTGGGAAAAAAAGTAACTTTTATTCCTGAAATACTGTAGCAAAGCTATCTCAAATTAGTACGTTTTAGTACTGCTGTCCAGAGCTATGAGGTAAGGAAACGGTAACTATTAACTGTGAATTTTGGTCCAAGTTCATGGAAAAGCTGGAGAGTTATTCAGCAAGGATAGATGCTCTGGGTAATTGTTTGGAAATGATAGTACTGACTGAAAAAATAAAACCATAATCTTCTGTCACATTAGGGGAGTTTTACTTTCCTCAAATAAATAAAGGCAATTTGATTATTCTATACAAGAGCTTTTCAAGAATTTCTGGTGGGAAACTATTTCGCATATTTTATTAAAGTTGCTTTTTACGTTGCATTTCTGAAAAAAAAA
>WKFP01015229.1:479168-490513 GCA_011057875.1 Pterocles orientalis
CTTCTACTTTTTAAAAAGTAATAAAAATGGTAGAACAGAATTAATCATTTGCTTACTGATCCAAACTGATTGGAGCCATGATTAGTTGGTTTCAAAATACCGAATGGCAGGTTCATCAAACAGAGAAAGCAGAGCAATAGGCTGTCTCCTCCCCAGTGGTTATGATGGTAAATTTGACATGACATCGCATTTGTAAACACTTTACTTCCCCAGCATCCTGAGCTGACACAATAGAAATAACTTCTACTGCACAGGAAATACTGCTGAACGCAGAGCCTGGATCCTGCGCAGCTCAAGTCAGAAGTGTTCAGCATCCCGGAGTGCCTTGCTCTAGCTGGGGTTACCTGAAGTGCCAGTGCAGTTCAGTCCTTGGGGCAAGGCTAAGGAGGGGAACAGCTTTGCTGCATTGTGCATTTTCCCGGTGAATTGCTTTATATCGGTGTATTGCTGCTTCTTTCACTTTCCTGAGCTTATGAAGTGTGACTGCCACTTAGCAGCACCTCGTTGTACAAAGAGACACACTGAAATACAGGGATTTGTTGCAGTAAGCCAGCAGTCTTTGTGAGAAGAGATCCAGGTCCTTATTCATCTTCATAGGACATTTCCAGATAGGGACCATTGAGGAGCATTTCTTAGTGTCACAGGGGGTCCGAGGTTGGTCAAAGCTGGTCCAGAAAACTTCCTGCATTGTAAAATGTCACCGCACACACCATGGTCATTATTATTATTATTACTACTGTTGTTATATTTATTCTTCCCATGAAATATAGAGCTGTGAGCTATGTGTGTGTTCATGGTACAGCCACGGCTACCACTCCTCTCCTTACTGCTCTAAAGCAAGCTGTGTGTGCTGAAAGCCGCCTCCTCCTCCATGATGAAAATGTCACCAAGACAAAACAAATAAATAGACCCCCCTCCTCTGGTGAGGCAGAGCCAACAAAGCTGTCAAGAGCATGGTGGAAAATTACAGTAATAGGATAGTGGAAAAACTCCAGTTAGTGGAGAATACAGTCTATGGCTTCGACATTTAACAGCCCTGTGGAGAATAGGAACAGCTTTTCTGCTGAAAGATTTGATGTCAGTGCCAAAAATTTGAATTGACACCTTAAAATAACCTGCCAAAGTTGGGAAAAAAGTAACTTTTATTCCTGAAATACTGTAGCAAAGCTATCTCAAATTAGTACGTTTTAGTACTGCTGTCCAGAGCTAGGAGGTAAGGAAATGGTAACTATTAACTGTGAATTTTGGTCCAAGTTCATGGAAAAGCTGGAGAGTTATTCAGCAAGGATAGATGCTCTGGGTAATTGTTTGGAAATTATAGTACTGACTGAAAAAATAAAACCATAATCTTCTGTCACATGGGGGGAGTTTTACTTTCTTCAAATAAATAAAGGCAATTTGATTATTCTATACAAGAGCTTTTCAAGAATTTCTGGTGGGAAACTATTTCGCATTTATTAAAGCTGCTTTTTACGTTGCATTTCTGAAAAACAAAAGACAAGACAATGCATCAGTGTCTGAATGCCTAAATTAGTCTCATACATTTTGGTGTTTAGACCTGCAGTACTTAAATGACCATTAATACGTTTGCATCTGATTTCTTTCCAATAGAGACAATCATATGTAGGTTTTTAATACTGACAACAACACTGACAGTGTATATTTCTTTTATACTACAATTAAAAAGAGTGATTACATCATTTTATGCAGGTTGCCTTTGCATTCAGTACCTATTTTAGTTTGAAGAAAAGTCTGTAAAAGAATCAGCTGCAAATATAGGAAGAAAAATGAAGCTGGTAGGATAATTCTATCTTGTTTCCATCTGTTTCCAAAACAATAAAAGTCTGTAAAGCAAGACCATCCAGGTCTAATGAAAACTCAGCGGGTAAGTGGACCTGTAAAGAGAAAATAAGGCTGTGCAGGGCATGCCTACCAGTACTCATGCAGTGAGTTTATCTTCCTGGCATCTGTTCCAGAAGAAAACATTTGCTTAAGACTAGGTCTTAATCTACTGGGATAAAGGAAAAGGTCTGGCTGGAGACCCATCACAGTCCCCTCAGCATTCAGAAAATGCAGTGCCCTGTATAAAACATTGCTATCTTTTGAACACAATGAGACAGACTTTGCTAGTTGCCATCACTTAGTAAAACTTAATACATGTATAGATACAAAATCTAATCTTTTGGCCAGAAACTAATGCGACTAATTACATTCTGCCATCTGCATTTCCCCTGAGGCGTCACTATTTCCTGCCTTCTTCCCCATAATATGATTTCTAATAGTTATGTAATGTGTTATGAATTTAAATAATACACAAATTATATTTTGGTTTCTCTGGGGGAGGAAGCATCACCATCTCCTTTAACATAGTGGGAAAAAAAGTTCAAAATTAAAAAAAAATTAAATTTCAAATTAGGTGTTTATAGAAAATCAGCATTAGTGCACAGGTTAGATTAGTTTTCACAAGTTTTGTGTGAATGTTTTAGGTGCAAAATTTATTTATCAAAATGCAGTTTTGGGTTCTTTCAACCATTCTATGACTCTAATATGTCATAAGACCAAAATGAGTACTTAAAAATATTTATTTAAATATATTATCTATCAAACATTTTAACTTGAAAAGAAGTTGGAGACCAAATCTGTCAAATTTACTCAAACCTATAAAGCAAAATGAGGGAAGAAACAGTGAAACCTGAAGTATAAAAGACAGTGTGAATTTATTTATTTTTTTTTAAGGCTGAGGGCAACATTGGGATTGACCCCAAATGCATTTTTTTTGCATTTTCAGTTTTCTTGGCTGTTCCATACCGTGTGACCTCAGCTCATCCATAAAAGCCAAGGGCAGGGAGGAGGAGGGGGGCATTTGTTACTGTGTTTGTCTCCAGGAGCAGCCGTTACACACACTGAAGCTCTGCTTTCCCAGGAAGTGGCTGGATATCGCTTACTGAGGGGAAGCAGAGAATAACATCTTTGTTTACCTTTTGTTTCTGTGCATGGCCTTGGCCTTTGCTTTATTTTGCTGAAGGGGGAGGGATAGAGGGGCCTGGTGGGCACCTGACATCCAGCCAAGATTAACCCACCACACCAGGACTTACTTTTTTCATCTGTAGTGTCTTTTCTTCTTGTCTCCTCAGCGTGCATCTCTCGTTGGTGCAGTTCTCACAACTGCTTGCACAGAGGTTGCTTTTGGTGAACATCTCCTATAACAGCTTACAAAATCTGAGAGACTGAGACGGCGTATCTTTTTGGCTGTTGTCTGTCCTCTTACTCTGTGATATCTATTTGTTGAGGTACATTGCTGGGCGAGACCTAAGAAGCCTCTAGTGTTGAGTCCCCCACTGTAACAAAACGTTTGATTTCTTCCAAAGTCCTGCTCTCTTAGAATAAGCTATTGATAAATGTAGGAGATCATTAAGCCACACTGCCAATATTTTTATTCAAATACCTGAAAGTTAGTTAGTTGGAATATATATTATTAAATTAATGATCTGTTTTCCAATATTTGCTGCTTTGACTGTATGTATAGCTGTGTCTGTGACCACAGTGTCTGTAGCCATGATCACATCGTGTGGTCATTGCCATACTGTGCCATAAAACTACTAAATCATTACCGTGGTAAGTGCAGTGAGCTCTAGTGTTTGTAGCATTTGGAAGACTATTTACAATTTATTCATTCAAGAATTTGGAGCAGGAAACGCAGAGGAAACATAGATTTGCTCCATGTAGCCTCCCAGAATTTAATAGGATTAAAAAGTACCTTACAGCTGGGGGAAGGCTGGCTCCTCTCAGGGCTGTATCCCCGTTGAGCAGTTTGGTACAGCACTGGACTGTGTTCCCACAGGTACTGTAAGTTCTTAGGATTCTGTTGTGGAAAATCTTAAAGTGTTATTATTTTTAAAAGGCACTGTATAAATAATATAAATACCATATAAATACGAAAATAAGTGTAATGTTATAATTCATCACTCTGCAACCGTGCTGCCAAGTCAAATGACTTTTGCGTGTGATACCGTCCTGCTATGCTCCATCAGACATCCTACAAGAATGCATTTTACTCTGCCAAACAAAATGATCCCTTGCCAAGAAACACACAGAGCTTTTAAAATATTTCTTTTTCTATCTTTATGCAGTTTAGACAAGAATGGCTTAAATATTTGATGGAAACGGGTCATTAATCAACACTTCCATTGACAAATGGTCTCCATCTTTGGTGAGACAATTTTATTTGAAGTGTTTTTTGGGTCTACAGGAGTTAACTCTCACGAATTTCTTGTCTTACATGAAGCCTGTTGGTACCATGTTCTGCAAGAAAGCAGAGGGCTTTAGAGCCCTAGTCTAAAGCGTAGGGAAAGCCCAGGCCCCTTTGCTTCCCAGTAGTTGCAAATAATTTTAACTGATTTAATGCCAGGTCTGTTTATCTGATGGCTTGTTTACACGAGCAGTAACCATAAACCAAGCTAAAATGTGGATCTACAGTACTCTAACGGTTCCCTGGTGAAGTATGCTCCCATACCCAGCAGTGCATACATGGCGTGCAGCCTGCTCCTTACTCTCCTTTTCTCTCCTTCTTCCCCTTCTGAATCTTAAATTTACAGCAAGGATTCATATAGTCACTGTTACCAGTCTTGACTCAAATGGTTTTGTGGGGAATTTCTTTATGTTCTTTGCCCTAAAGGTTTTATCACTACACGTCATTTAGTGTATCCGAGCCCTCCCAGGTAATGGATTTGTAACATGAAACCAATGAAAGGGTTAACTGACTGTTGCAGGGACCAGTGTATGGATGGACAGATGGATTCTTTGGCACTGGGTTGCAGGAAGGGACTGAATGGTCACTGACATGTTTTACTTAAGTTGTGACAGAAAATTTTTAACAAAGTAGAGTAGTTTTCATTGCAGTTCAGAAATATGAAGGTTTTGTGCCTTATACAAAATAAATATACTAAATAATAAGGGTTAAATAAATATACAATTTTAAACTACAAAGTTTTAAGTAAATATAAAATCGAAGTAAACACAAAACTTTAGTAAATATACTAAGAACTAAGGTTTTGTGCCAATCAGAGTTGAACTCCTGTGTCTGAGGACAGCTTGTCTCCTGCTTTCACATTATTCTTGCTGGAATTTGTAACCTGTTTCTTTTTCTTCTGAAGTGCATCTATTTCAGTGTTTCCGCAGAGGAAGAGGTTGTAGGTAGCTATGATAAATTGATTATCATGCAGCTGATTTAATATATGTTACTTCCAAAGTTCTTATAAGCTAAACTGATCATTCAAAAAGCCACATAGAAAACTCCCAGTGCTGCTGGGAAAAGCTCAGATTCAGATGCCGGTGACTGGAAGAGTTAGTATATAGCACCCTGTAAGGGACAGCTGAGCCAGTATTTATAATGATAGTACCTGCAAATGAACTTCTTCAGACAGTTTCTTCCATGATCCTGTCAGTGTTTCTGTGGGAAAAGATTATCAACACAAAAATACTCATGTCTTCGATACCTGTGGTATGAAGAAAGCCATTATCATTGTTGTGGGTTAAGTAGAAGAGAGTTATTTTTTTTTTTCTTCTCTTCATAGGAATCATCAACCTCTTTGCAAGATCATAGTCACTTCTTGAAACTTTCCTGTGAAACATTTTGAATTCACATACGAAGGCTGAAACTTGCTTTGTACCAGACATGGCATTCACTTATTTTAATTCTCCAAAATCAATACTGCCTCTAGAACAAGTATTCCAACACAGCTAGTGGAGTAACTGCGGTGTTATGCCAATGAACTCAAAATTTATCTTAGGACAACACAGATTTGAAGTGCAAGATTGTTGTGCAAGGCAACACAGATTTGTTGCAATGTTCTCTTTGTTAAATGTCTTACCCTCCAGGGTCTCCCTGGGCTTTTGTTGTCAGTAGGTTCTGTGGGCTCGGGCACTAGATGGCGAGGTTAAGTAACTGTGATCGTACTACCAGCTCAAAATAAAGGAGTTAAAAATAATCTGCAATTTAATTTAGGAAAAAACAAAAAATCCAACAACAGAAAATGTTCTCAATATCCCTGGGATGTGGAAAATTGCTCGGAAGTCCTACTGGCAGCCCTCCATTCTCTACAGCTTCTCTGAAAGGTTAAAAGGGTGGTAGCTGTGCACCCCCTTTGCTCCAAAGTGACCGTTCTCCGACAGAGCTTCTGTGCAGAAAAACAGTCACTGAGTAGCTTTCAGTGGTGGTTTTCAGCCTGTCCCCTGTTGAGTTTACAGTCCTTCTCAGCAGAGGTCAGGGAAGGCGCTATTGTGATGGAGCAAAAGGGATTATTTGGTGAAATAACCTTAATGCACTAATTGTATTTCCTGTACAAATTACTGCTGGACTTCAGAGGTTTTGACGCTGTGCTTGGAGCCAGAAAGGGAAGGTGGGAGCTAGGACTCTTCAGCACATCAGTTCTAGTTGCACCGTTGACCTCCCCTGCCTTTCCTCTCTGCTTGTCAGCATCCACTGCGTCTAGTGCTGTCCTTTACTAAATAGCAGGGGACACAATGTCAGCGTGGACTTGCAGGGCATGGAAAACTTGGAGAAAAATGGCACTTTGGTCAGTAACTCTTCCTCGTCCTGTTGCTTCTGGACTGAATCCAGCCTTCACACCTGGAGGTTTTGACAGAAGGAAAGTCCGTGGGTGTGCACAGCTGGAGACAAAGGAGAAAACATGGTTCTACCAAACTGGGTTTTTAGAAGGGATGGGAGCTGCTAGAATTTGCGAAGTGGTTTGAAATTCCTGGTGGTGTCCCTGGTAGATGGGTTAGGGACGCGAGTGCAGGGTGAAGAGTTGAGTGAAAAATTAAATCTATCTAATGTCATCACAAGGCTCTTCAATCTACGCCACAAGCACCACAAATTTGGATGATATATCTGTATTTGTGACTATATCTGTATATGCATGAAAAATACAATGTCTCTAGTCATTAAAGAGAGCAGTGCTGAGATATTTTGACAGTGGCTTTGAGCAAAACCCAGTGAAAACCTCCTAATTAAGAGTTGTTGTGGTCCCATGGTAAGAAGCCCTCAGACAAGCCCATCGAATGTTGCTCTGCGCACTGCTCTTTGGCCAGGAAATAGGCAGTGAATCAATATAGAGCACAAAGCTCGAACTTCCCAGAAACCAATTGGTAAATCACTCAATCCTGATACTCTAGGAATTGCACTTCTATTTTTTCTGGACGTGGATAGCCACTGTCAGAAGCCTAACCCATGTTGGGCATTTAATGGATTTACTGGAAACATCTTTAGGACTTTTTTTCACTCGCTAGCACCATGCTTTTTTTTCCCCCCTTCCTATTTTTGGACCTCTTTGAGAGGAGCATGGCCAGCTCTGCTCCTGTGTTCCCGCTGGAGATACGGGGACAGATGAGATTGCTGAGGGTCAGTTATTTGACAGCACATGAATGTCACAAAAGTCGCCAGGTCCTCCTAGCTGCCACATCTGGCATCTTTCATGAAGAGTCAAGTACCTGCCTTGGCAGTGCAGTGAGCAAAGAGTAACCCGCTAACAGAATACTCTAGAGGCATTTTATTCCTCAAAATTTCTCCTGTGGGACTTTCCATAGCTGGAAAGTCTTCTCTGGTGCATGACAGCAATTGCTTTGCTGACAGAGCAAAGCAGAATGGGGAAAAAAGCTGGAAAAAATTATTGCTCCTTTCCCTACACTGACCATAACATGTACTGCCTGGCCTTGAACCAAGGGCCGAGAAATGATGCATTACCATGTAACATGTTCAGCTGGGAGAGTGCTCTGACATTTAAAGGGATGTTTTAAAATCATCTCACAAACAATTCTGTTGGGGAGCAGCAAGAGGGATGGCAAGCTGGGAGGTGAGGGCAGACACGCAGCAAGCCAGGCAGGACAGGCAGGGACAGGCAGGGCAGGCAGGGACAGGCAGGGACAGGCAGGGACAGGTAGGGACAGGCAGGGACAGGTAGGGCCAGGCAGGGACAGGTAGGGCCAGGCAGGGCTGCCACAGCAGAGCACAACCCACGGCACCAGAGACAGCCAAGGGCTCTGAAAATTCCTTTCAAAAAACCTGTACTTAGATTTTTAAGCATCCAGATAGATCCACAGGCTATGTATTGAGGACTCTGCTGTTAGAGCTTTTGTTCGTCTTCAATGGGGGCTTCCAACAACTGATAAATGCACTGGCTATTGGTGGAAGTCCTCAGACAGAAATTGGCTGCCACTGGAGCCTGTAAAGAGTTTCTCCACCAGAAAAAACACAAGGGTATAGTAAACATTCTGTTTTCCTCTTCTTACACCTGTCTTCACATTTTTTAACTGGGAGGATTGATTTCAGCAACAGGCTCTGGCTGAGGTTTGTGTCAGAGAGCTTATTCTTTACGTAAAGTAAGAAACTAGCAACGATTGATTCTGCTGGTGTTGCTATTTATGACCTTAATCAAAAGCTGCTGTAATTAAGCTGCTTCTAGAAACACCAGTGCTCAGACAGTCTACTTGTTTTCTTCTTGGGGGAACTGATATTTATGAAATCTTTCAAAGGAATAGCTCTTGTTCTAGGAAAAAAGTCTTGAAACCTTCTGCACTCCTCAGTTCTTGTTTTCTTGTTTGCATGCTTTGCTCCTGCAAACTGTTGTTCAGAAAGTGCCTACCAGGGCTGTATTCACGTGGGGATGCTGCTGACGGCTCCACAGGGACCACAGCAATTCATACCCAGTGACTCCTGTGGAGAGAGTGACACATCATTAACATCCTCCTCCCACTGTCAGGAATCTTTTGTTCTAGGTTGTCTAACTTCTCCCAAGGCCATAGTAGGGATAGCTAATGCTATCATTTACATGTTCTTCTGGATTGATCATTCCTAGCGGCTTGATTTGGTCTGTGGTTTACCTGTCCTTTGATTGCCATAAGGTTTTTTCAAGTGACTGTTTTAATGATGTGGAACTGATGTTTGTTTCCTTTGTGTGGGCCACCAGTGCAGACTGCCTGTTAATTGTGGTACTTCTAATCACTTAATTGTTACGGGAAGAAATACATATGTACATATACACCGATGTGGTTTAGTAATTTTAAAAAAATGTAACAACAAAGAATGTAAAGGGCCAACATTCTAGACACAAACACTTAGTAAAAAAGTCAAGGAGTTAGTTTAATCAACACAGTATTGTAATTAGCAATTAAGTACTTACTAAGACATGGTGCTGATTCTTACTTAGACAAACTCTTTGTCAATAAAAAAAAATCTATGCAAGAATTGGTAGTATTCAGATAAAAGTCTTCGAAGCAATAAAAAAGGAACGGTGATTACTGTGTAATTCTGAAGGAAATTATCAGTACCTTTGAAGTATTTATGGCATCCACAGGCTCTTAGAAGTAGGTGAAGCTAGTAACACTACGAAAGAACCAGGACTATTAAAAAAACTGTTTAGCGGATTGTACCATTTTACTTTTTGCTTATTTCTGCTGAGTTCTGAGAAAGTAAAATATCCACTCTATTCTCTGAAATATTTTTTGTAAGGAATGGAACTCTGGCACCCATGGAGGTTTCTATTAGAACTTTATGTTGGAGACCTAGGGGTTTATTTCCACTCTCCACTGTGGCCTTGCAAAGGGAAATGAGAGATAACACATACACATTACACAAATGCCAGTGGCTAGTTCAAAGCAAAGCCTGCTGCTTGTGAAATTTCTATATGGAATCATGCAAAAGAGGACATACGGGTGGTAAGGTGACAATTAGCAATTTCCAGTGCAGGTTCACTAACAGAAGCTCTGACTAAAATTATGAAATGTGGATACTGCATATGGGCAGCAGCCTCTGCTGAATCCAGACATCTTCAAACTTTTGCTCTAACAAAAATTATTAGTTCATAGTGACAACTATTGTATCTCTTTTGCAGTTCAGTGTTCTCCCTTTACTAAGACACAGTATGATGACAATGACAGTGCCAATCATAGCGAAACAGAGTATCTTGGGGGTTGGATAGGATGTCCTCAGAACACCTTCCCTTTGGACCACAGGTGTGTTGAAATGTCACATTTTTAGGAAAAATAATGTTTATGACATGAGTCACCTACTTCTGAGTCCGTATTTCAGCTTATTTGATGAGCAGCAGCCTCTTGGTTAAAAAATAAGAATTTGAAGTGTGTTCCCTATGCCGTCTTTCTAATTTGCTTATAAATGACTTATCCATTGCTGGTGTTTTGACCGCAGATTTTTTTCCTATAAAAGTACAAAAGAAAGAGATGGGCAGAAAACAAATATTTACTTTTGAACAGAGAATGAAGGGCAGCAAGAAAGCACAAAACGTAAAAGAGATAGTAGTATTATATGGTAAAAAGTTAATGTGTAAAACTCATTGATAAGGGAATGAAAATATCCCAATGACACAAAATAAGGAAGTTTTGCAATCTAAATGCAGTGTTTTCTAAGGCATTCTACTTTTTTTTTAATAAGAAAATTGGCAGGCCCTAAGATGTAATAAAAACTTTGTCCTCTCATTTTACTTCTCACTCTTTTCAGCACTCAGAGGTCTAGATGTGCAAACTGATAGAAAACCCTTGTACCCTGCTGCCAGCCCGACACATCAGCACATACGCTCTAACAGGTAGCTAGTAATTAATCTTGTGAACGCAGGACAAAACAACATGAAAAATGTTGGTCCTTCTAAAACCTTCAGAACATTTAATGAATATCATTGCATAAACCCAAACAACATCTGCTGAAAGACAAATCCCTACAGGTGCTGTGCACAAGTCACTAACTTATGTTGTAAAAGTATCTCCAGCTACATCCAGGATTTCTCTGTGCTCAAGTTACTGCTGTGATACTCAAGGTATTGAAACTGATGCATTAAGAAGGTCACTCCAGGCTTCTGCTGGAGGCGCGAGCGTTCAATGGGGGTCTGCTTCCATGACTCATCCAGGATGGGGCCTGGTCCAGCTCCCAGTGAAGTTAAGGAAAGAGTGAACTAAACCTCGGGATTTCTCTCTTGCCAAGGATAGTTTTACAAATGAGCCTGACTCTCGGACAGCTCCACAGAAAAGATAGATTCAGGATGCTGAACTATAGCGATTTGTGCAGTAGTAGAAGGTTTCAGGTTCATCTTTACAGTGAAATCATTCTTCACCTAGATATAACGTAATGTTTTATTAAAATATCTTGAATCCTCCCTTATAAAGCTAAGAACCAAAGAAAAATCCCAGAGTCTACTGATTATATAAGGAAAAATAAACTTCTCTTAGTTTCATTTATTCCCTTTGAAGAGACATTCTAGAGGTAGTGGATTATTTCCAAATCATATGGAATTATTTAATGGTACAAGCATCAAACCTCTTTTTTTTTTTTTTTTTTT
>WKFP01015229.1:496908-508182 GCA_011057875.1 Pterocles orientalis
CAGATTTTTTTCCTATAAAAGTACAAAAGAAAGAGATGGGCAGAAAACAAATATTTACTTTTGAACAGAGAATGAAGGGCAGCAAGAAAGCACAAAACGTAAAAGAGATAGTAGTATTATATGGTAGAAAGTTAATGTGTAAAACTCATTGATAAGGGAATGAAAATATCCCAATGACACAAAATAAGGAAGTTTTGCAATCTAAATGCAGTGTTTTCTAAGATATTCTACTTTTTTTTTAATAAGAAAATTGGCAGGCCCTAAGATGTAATAAAAACTTTGTCCTCTCATTTTACTTCTCACTCTTTTCAGCATTCAGAGGTCTAGATGTGCAAATTGATAGAAAACCCTTGTACCCTGCTGCCAGCCCGACACATCAGCACATACGCTCTAACAGGTAGCTAGTAATTAATCTTGTGAACGCAGGACAAAACAACAACATGAAAAATGTTGGTCCTTCTAAAACCTTCAGAACATTTAATGAATATCATTGCATAAACCCAAACAACATCTGCCGAAAGACAA
Source organism: Pterocles orientalis (assembly GCA_011057875.1). NCBI lineage: Eukaryota > Metazoa > Chordata > Aves > Pterocliformes > Pteroclidae > Pterocles > Pterocles orientalis. The sequence continues at coordinate 497,434 of WKFP01015229.1, forward strand.
ATCCCTACAGGTGCTGTGCACAACAGTCACTAACTTATGTTGTAAAAGTATCTCCAGCTACATCCAGGATTTCTCTGTGCTCAAGTTACTGCTGTGATACTCAAGGTATTGAAACTGATGCATTAAGAAGGTCACTCCAGGCTTCTGCTGGAGGCGCGAGCATTCAATGGGGGTCTGCTTCCATGACTCATCCAGGATGGGGCCTGGTCCAGCTCCCAGTGAAGTTAAGGAAAGACTGAACTAAACCTCGGGATTTCTCTCTTGCCCAGGATAGTTTTACAAATGAGCCTGACTCTCTGACAGCTCCACAGAAAAGATAGATTCAGGATGCTGAACTATAGCGATTTGTGCAGTAGTAAAAGGTTTCAGGTTCATCTTTACAGTAAAATCATTCTTCACCTAGATATAATGTAATGTTTTATTAAAATATCTTGAATCCTCCCTTATAAAGCTAAGAACCAAAGAAAAATCCCAGAGTCTACTGATTATATAAGGAAAAATAAACTTAGTTTCAATTATTCCCTTTGAAGAGACATTCTAGAGATAGTGGATTATTTCCAAATCATATGGAATTATTTAATGGTGCAAGCATCAAACCTCTTTTTTTTTGTTTGTTTGTTTGTTTCAGTTACACTACCTCTTTAGTCTAATCATCTCACAGCAAAAATAATTTGCTAGCAAGGCCATATCCTGTGCAGCAATTGAAATGAGGATGTTATCACTGCTCATTCTTACCACATTCTTGCATGTGGACCACAGCAAGACAAGAAAGAGTTTGAAGAGGCAGGTCTTTTGAAACATCCTGGCAACTTCACTAGGGAATATGGGTATTTTGAGTTTGCAGTGGCTATGCTTCAGCTATCCTTTATTTATAAGTCAGAGATACTAGTCCACAGGTCTGAAAAGGCATATGGCTCTTGGAGAGCATAAATGAAGGTCCTAAGCTCGGGTATGTCACCTCAAGGACAGCAGGAGCCAAGCTGGCACAGTGGCTGGGTATCTGAACATTGACGTGCTGAGGGGGCACACCAGCAGACTGGGAGGGAGGACACAGTTCAGTTGTTCCAGCACATCTCAAACTGGTGGTTGTCATCTGCCAGGAACTGTCAGAGCCAGAGCCCTTCTCCTCAGCTCTTGGCAGAGACAGACGTGCAAAAATGCCCAGGCTCCTCTGCAGCTCTCCAGCCAATTATGAATAATTCATATCAGATCAGGAGGGGAGCAGGATTTTGGTCACAAATACTGAAGTTCCAGAAAATTCAGAGTGGAAAAAAAATTGAGGATAGATCTCAAGCATGGACCAAACTCCTCATAAAGCATGTTTCACTCCTAAGTCACAAAGCTGAAGTATTTATTTCTCTGCCCAAAACACCACTCACAACCGGTGTAAGGAAATCAATGACTTCCGTGACAGACTCTAGGGAAGCCGGTGGACATAGTTCATTGCTTCCCTCCTAGGTTCTACTAGAGTATGTAAACACTCACCCAGCGGCTGTGCACTTTGTTCACATCCACTCAGCCCTCATGAAGCACAAAAGAATAGAGGGCACAGAGTCCACAGAAAGGAAAAAATTCCAGTGAAACCATCTCAGCTAACAGTACAGTAAAAATAAATTAGCAAAAATGGTCCCTTTGTAAGCCTGCAGAATAAAGATGGCCTTTGCGCTTTTGAGAGTTTTATTGGCAGATTTTTTTTTAATATAAGTACTGTCTGCAAGAACTAGTCTGAAGTTAATTTCTACTTGGCTGAAAAGAAATGGTAATATTTGAAAGTAAATAACAAGGGGTTTGAAGTAGCAGATAAGAGGGATAACAAACTGATCCAGGAAGGTATTGCTTCTGTTGAGGCAATTGTTATCATCATTATAGCAGCATCATTCAGCCCTGAACTTCTTTAGAATTAGTTGTTCTTTCTCTGGTAAAACTGGCCTTAATGACATTTTTTATTTTTTCGCCTTAGATGGGTTCTGTGGTAATAAAGGTAGTGGTTTTCACACTACACTGGGCATACACTGCTCTTCCTAGTGAGGACTTGACCTTAAATCATTTCGCACTTGGTGCAGTTGGAGAAGCAGGAGGGGGAAATGTCAGGAGTTTCAGTTCTGTAACTGTGATTCTGAATTTTCTCTCTCTCTTTTTGTGAGTTCTCTCTTCAGATGCTAAATATTATGATTCACTGTGCCAGACTGGGTTTGCTGCTTCATAGCTGTAAGATTGATAGAGGAATTTTAGCATATGATTCATTAACAGAAATATTTTAAAATTGAGATTTGTAGGAAATCTGTTGGGACCAAAGAGGAAAATTTGTGCACACATAAAACCAACATAATCTTAAACATTATCTGCCTCCTTGGCCCTTATGGAATTTGCCAATCTGTCTGCTTGTCAAAAAAGGGAAGTAGATGTCATTTGGATTAGCTGTTTTCACAGTTTGTATTGCATGGATGTTTGCATGGTACCTGCCAATAGAGCTGTTTATCTCTGACTGTTTTGAAGAATCCCTAAAAGGCACTCTGAATAGCGAATAAAAACTATTTGTTAGATAAGGTTGGTGGTATTGAGGGGTTTAACCTTTCCTGTGCTAGATATGCAAATACATGTGCTATGTTTTGTTTTTTTTTTTTCAAACTGCCAATACTGCTGTTTGCATTGGTAAATTCTTTTGCATTACATTTTCCCTCTGTCACAGAGATGCCTTTTTATGCTGTTACATCTTATTCTCATTTAGGAAACCTATTTTAGAAGGTTAATGCAGTGACCAGCATAGCACAGACGGATACTTTTTCCTCATATTTTACTAGACATGGAAATACTTTCAAGGACAGACCTTGTTCAGCTGCAAGAACTTTAATTCAAGAAATGAAAATGGACTCCCTCATCCAAGCCAGCTGCCACTACTTGTTTTCCCACCATCTCCATCTGCCACCCACCCCTGGGATAGCCACACACATCTTACATGTGTGGTTTTTTTTTTTTTTCGCCACCACCTGCCCCTCCCTTAAATGCCCAGAATCTAACCTACATTCCAATTTGGTTGTTGCAAAAATCTGGCTTCACCTGACACAGATTCAATGTCATAGGCAATGCAACAGCATCCTCAATGGATATTTTCTGGAGACCACACTATGATGGGAGGTAGGCAACAGGGTCTCCATCAAGGGAGAACATCAGCAGCTTCATGAGGGATATCAGATATGGGATGTAGCTTCAGAGGAAAAGAAGCAAACCCTTGAAAGGATAAAGGTCCTCTGGAAAGCTGGGTAGGTGCAATACACCGCATGCTGCTACACCACTCTACAGTGCTGTGCCAAGGGAAAACAGCAGAATCTCAGCCACTGTCAGCAAAGAATTTATGGCTGTGGAGGATGTTTATCACTAAAAGGGTTACTAGTTGTGTATTGAGTATGAGGAGAACAAAAATAACACAGAGGACTGTGATGTTTTGATGTACATTTTAACTATTCTTAAATGGAAAACACTATATAACAAGAAATGCTCATATTATTTAGAAAAACAATTCTCTGGCAATTGAAATGACAACAGTGACTCACCTCACAGCAAGAGCAGTTTCATTGGTAAAGTCTCACAGAGATCTACAAACGATGCAATCAAAATACTCCTCCACTGTAAGCTGAAGCCTAAGTATGGAGGAGAAAAATGTTATTTCTGATGGCATAAGAAAAAATGTATTCCCTGTTAACAATCTGCAGACTCTTTCAAGTGAAGGGTTAGGTTATTCAGTTGCTTGCAAGAATAAATCACTCAGCAGCACACATTTTCTGAAGTTACCTGTGAAGCTGTCAGGAGGCAAAGTCAAATTGCATTGAATATTGAGATAGTCTGGCACACTCTTTATCTGCTAACATAGCTGGATAAACTGATACAGTCCTTTGCCTCCAGGAAACTATCAGCCCCTGGGCAAGACATGGTGCTGAGCACATTTGCCCTTGTGCAACTGGCTTTGCCAGGAACAGTGCTGGCAGACTAGTTCACTGCATAAATGGGTGTGCTGCTCCACCTCCACTCTTTGTATCAAAGTCTGGAAAAAACTTAGTGTTATGATGACTAAGTAGATGACAGTCAGTGTTGATACACCTTGCATAGTACATGGGGAAATTGGAGCACAGCACCGAGGAAAATACATGTACATTGACAAAGAGCATCTGTTAGAGAAACAATGAGCTGGAAAGAGAGGGAAGAGTATAGTCAGCACATAGTCAGAGAAGGACAGAAGGTGGGTCTGTACGTTGGTAGTAAATGATCTGTGGAAAGGATCATACCACCCAGCCAGGGTTAAAGGTGGGTTTTCATCCTCGTTGAAGGGAGCACTGGGAGGTGTGTGTAGAGATTAGGATTTCATCTGCAGAGATAAAATCTAATGCGGTAGATGAAAGAAAGCCAGTGAAGGGATTTGAAGAGGGGCTTGAGATTTTTGAGACAGCTGAAAAAGTGTTTAGTTTGGTTTAGGCAAATAGGTTAAAACAAAGACACCTTCAAATCAATCCTTCTTTAAAATAAAAGTCAGCCATTTTTTCAGAGCAGTTTCATCTTCCTTTGGTTGGAGCAAAAGGTATTGAATGATTTTTGGGGACGAGAAGCTGCCCTTGTACTTTTCCTGATAAATTACAGACTAAAGAAAGCGTTTGAAAGTTTATCAGCTCGGTTGTGTTATACAGTTTAATCTGGATATGTACAAAAAAATTCCAGTAAAATAGGAAGCTAGCTGGTGGCTGCTAACTACATCATAACTTTATTCAGAAACAGAAAGTTAATGTCATAATTCTTTTTTGAACTGCTATGTGCAACTGTCACAAAATTTCAGTGTAAATTGCCTCATTTTGTCTACTAAATTACACAAGAAAATGAAATGTTAAAACATTTAAAAATGTTTTTACATTCATTTTCCTGTCTTCTGGAGGACTGTCTTAAGAATATTTTCCAATTTGTTTTCCTGCACACAAGAGTTCTAATTAAATGCTAGAACAGCAGACAATTCCTCATGTGCCTGTGATGAATTAGGCTCACTCTGAATCGACAGCTTTCCTTTTATTTCCTCCATACATCTTGTTCAGTTTCTGATCCCCTACTCAACTAGTTGAAGGCAAGATAATCACTTATGCTTTCCACTTCTAATTTTAATTTACCATCTTGTAATTGATAAATACCACTTAAAATACCAATCTGATATATATCAAAACAATGACAGAAAATTGCAAAGCACACATAGCCATGCAGGAATAATGAATTTTGTGTAAACCCATTTTTATGCTGCTACACTTCACTAAACTGGATTCTTGCAGTGCAGGAGGTCTGCTCAACCCTGGAGGAGAAAACGGCGCTTGGAGCTACCAGCTGTCTTATGTGGTTCTTTCTGGTGTTTGCTAGAACAGCCAAGAGACCATTGGAACAGACACCACTGAATGCAGTCCACACTGGGAGAAAGGAGCCAGGACACGACAGCAGGTCTCTGCCCCACCTTTTCCGTTGGCACAGAGTACATTAAAGATGATCTGGAAGTCAGAAGAGCCATTTCGCTACTCCCACGGCTTTCAGGAAAAAAAGAGCACCAGATCAGGAAATCTGAGTAGTGGTAAATGAAGGGAACACGTGAGAAAGCAGAGGTCAGTATCTCCTGTAATATATCCTGAACAACACATTAACTTCAAAAAAAAATAAATTCCTAAAATATTTTTCACAAATAAAAACTATCTTCTGTCCATCTCCATCTTTGTCTAGATTTGTTGCAGGACTTAAAATTTGATATAAAATCTGCTGTATGAAAGTATGACCACAGACAGAAGCTGGATGAAAAGCAAAAGCCAGAATATTCATTAACACTTATACTCCAAAGATGCGAAAATCCTGCAGGATTTCAAACTGCACACAACCTTTGGGCTGGATCCCATGTTTGCAGTGCTGTTCCTTTGTTGATTAGGATGATGGCCTTATACACAAAAAGAATGACTTGCACTTAAACCCGGAGGTTTGTAATAACTAGAGCAAAAGAGATGTTCTTATTTTTAATGTTGTACAGAAGGATATTTATGAGTTTCTTGCCATTCAGTTGCTGGACTGAGTCTTTTGAATAAATTGCTTTTTGTTCCTTCTCTTGTGCTTAATTTCTAGCAGGGGGATTTAACTTGGTGTTTAAACCACTCCTTTTCCCATCTGTTACTTTATATAATATTACTCAGTTTAATGTTCAGATTTTGGCATTCTTAGCCCAAGCCAAGGCTGCTATGGGTTATAGATGAATTAACGAGAGTATACACCAAGCAGTTCTTCAGAACCTGAATTAAATATCAGAAAAAAATGATCATATCCTTAATTACGTGTTGTTTCTATATCTTCCATACATGATTAGTTTCCACTTAGTTATTACCCAGAAAAGTTGGTTTATATTAACTAACCTTGGACTCTATGGATGGAATTAATTCTTTAAACCGAAGGCACTGAAAATATGTCTTTCATGAAGGAGATATTGTGCTGATCTTTAGTTCTGCTTATAGCACAGACTTGATTGGATTCCATATTAATATTTTCTCATGCTGATGAATTTAAAAGAAAAATAATTTATTCTTTCTGGTGGGCTCAGTTTTTGATGTAATATTTTCCATTTCACTGTTTACAGACTTCCCCATGGAAGAGGAAGATTCAAAGCTCCACAAAAATTCAGAAATTTTGTTGGCAGTGTTATACCTCTTGCTCCTCTGAAAGGAAAGTGCATTCTTGAGGAATGTAACAATATGGTTATCTCGAAGTACAGGGGAATCTGGGAATTAGCTTTAATTAATGCTGGCAATTCAGTTTTAGTTTTAATTATTTGCAGACAAGTGAAAGCAGTGAATTTTCTCCCAGAACCAACGTTTTACTGGAAACAGAGCTTCCTTTTAGTGTCTGCTGTTAATGATTTTTACTGGATGTGGGAAGAACTTGTTAACTTCTGCTTGGGTTGTGTTGCTTACCCAAGATATGAATAATGAAGTACAAAATAATGAGATTCTGCTGTTTGTAAAAGCACCATAGTGTCTTGCGGAGTAAAAAATAAAGTGTATTTCTGTGCTCTTGGCAAGAATCTGAGCAGTTCCTTCTAGTTATTTTTCTTTCCAGCTGCTTTTTTTAAGGTTCTTATCAGGTAAGGATTCACAAGTTCAAGTGGCAATCTTAATTAACATTTTCACATCTAAATGCCTAATAATTTTAATGTCTCAGTGAATAGAGGACCATCCCTTTCTCTTGGTAACAAAACTTTATGCATCATTTACACAAGGAAATAGAATAATTAATTGTATGATTATATAGCTTTTATCACTACATAACTTGTATCAGATACGCTGAAAACTCCTTAATAGGGTGGAACAAATTCTTCCTTTGAATTATTTTTAGTCAGCCTGATAAGTGTATAATTGCTGGAGATAAACAGAGAGGGTACAGATGAAATCTGAAGCACCTTGAAGTGAACAGGCTCTCAAAGATGCTCCTGCAGCTGCCAGAGATGCGACAAAGGAAAGAAGGTGAAAATGATAAAAGTCACTTTTCTGTTTCCTTGCAAGCTCAGTGTTGAGCGTAGCTCAGATGAATTTGGGAAACTGATCTAGCAAGTTTAAGTTTTAAATAATTTAAATATCACATGTTATTTAAGAATAAAGTGGGTTTTTTTTTTATTTGCAGAAACCTGCAAGCATTTAGAAATTAAAATAACATCGTGTCAGACTGAAACACGTGGTAAGTTCCTTAGTGATACTATCACAAACTTTAAGCAAAGCGGCACTGACTTTCTGCACTAGTTTATGTTTCTATAGCGCAGTCCACTTTTCCTGTGGTGCTCTAACACTACAGGAGAATAAGTTAGATGTCTGATAAAAACAACAGTTTCAAATCTAGCCTGGGCTTTTATTGTTTTGCATGTGAAGTTGTAAACACTCAAGACCAGCATGGTGTTCAAATGTTAATCTATGGCATCTATAGGTGGGAAACTGTTACAGTTATGTTTTATTTGAAAATTTAGTACAATTTTTGAGATTTTCACATCATGTGTTTTCATCTGCTGAAGCACAGTGAGCTAAATTCATTATTCATTTATCAACCTGAGAGACCTGAGATACTTTCCTTCTAAGGATGCTGGAAAAAAGAAAGCTATGCTTTCTACAATTAGAGTTACCGGTTGTATTTGCTTATGAAAATTGAAGTTTGATGTTCTTCATCAGAAAATACCTTGAGTGGCTGAAAAAAAAGTGTGAAGTGGTCACAATTTAATTTTGTACAGAAAGTGAAAACATTCCCAAGTCGGTCTGAATATGCTTCTATTCTTGCATATGAATAAAATAACCAAAGAAAACTGTTTATCATTTCCTCCCAACATGTGGCAATTCCTTTGAACCTGGAGCACTTTGCTTTTTCACTTGATCCAATTCTATGGAAAAATCAGGTTTATAGTTAAAAATGTCACACTATTGAGTGAAATATACAGTGGTTGGGTTGATGTTATAAGAAGAAAGGAAAATTTCATTCTGCTTTCTGAAAGTCTAAACAACCCAGACCTTATCTCAGACTTTGCTATTACAGTTCAGAGAACTCTGCTGAGCCAAAATTCGTGACTGTAATTTAGTTTCGGGCTTATGATCTATATAAATGAATTCAAATAATTTCCTCTGAAATATCGTTCATAACATGCCAAACATTGAGTTATGTTTATCAGTTTGGTGGCTCTGTATCTAGGTTACAGTTTCCATGAAACAGGCAAGACACAATTAAATTCTCACAACTCAGAAATATTTGGTACCGCGACAAATTTTCCTTTACAGTGCTGCTACATGGGTTAAATTTTGGTGGGTTCACCTTCTTTTGTACCTTACCAGCATCTCTTATGAAGTTCCTGATAAATAATATAACTAATTTGAAAGGAAAAGGAGATCTGCTAATTTTTTGCTGCTGCAAGAGAATGTGTTATTTCAATATTAGGCACATTTTCAAGGCTTCTCCAAATATAATAATTTAGATTTGGGTAGCAAAGGAGATCAGGTTAAGTCTAGAGACCTGACTGCGGTAGGCACAGAACAAAATCTAAAGAAAAATAGGGTTCCTGCCCCCAGTAGAGAATGCATGACGTGCCCAGGCAGATGGAGAAAAAAAACAAGAGAAATGGTATGAGAAAGAAATGTTACCAGATCAGCCATCAGCATGCTCGTAGCATAACTGTTGCTAATTGCTTTATTGGCATCTAGACAAAGAAAAAATTTAAATAGGGACATAAAAGGGAAGAGTGGCAGAGTTGTGTGTGTGTTTATGGGGAACACTTTCTGAATGTGAGAAGCAGCATAGGAAAAGGTGTGAGAATGCTTTTGTGGAAATGTGTCAGGAGATGTTGGAGATGGCCATCATGTCAGGGGCTGGTCAGAGGTGACAAGACACCTCTAGTGTCAGGTGAAAGCAGTTATGCACAAGCTTCACTACAGCCTGAGCTCCCAGTCAGGAGCCACTTTAGCTCCATTAACAGGGGCTTGTGTGTTCGTTCTCCTGGAAGACAAGACACTCTGCATGGGTACGGTTGTATCCCTGTACATCCAAATGATTGTACTTCACATGTTCTGTCCACTGGTGGAAGAAGCTTTTCACCTTTTGCCTATGTAGACAAGCTGGCAGAAACCAGTTTAGGTTTGTGCTGTCTGAGGAAGCCTGAGTTTAGGTGCCGAGGCCTGAGATACAGCTTTCTCTCACTGGCAATGCCACGGTCACCACAGAGCTCTGTCTTAAGCCCTTGAAATTGGTGGTTTTTAGCTGCACAGGTATGTCACGTTGTGAGCAAGGTTGAGACTATCCCATTAACTCCCATCTGCACCCAGCACCAGGTGTTTCGTTGCCCTTAGCCACATGGCAGCCCATCATAAATTCCTCTTCCCCCAAAAGTGCCTGCTTCCGGCCGGTTCCCAGCGCTGTGCCTTGAAAAAGGCTGCTGGAAGAAAGCTCTTTCCAATATTGCACAAATGGCTGCATTTTGGCCATTTATCCTCTTTTTACACTGCCACTCTCAGCGACTGTGTGTGTATGTAAGGTCAGAAAGTTAGGGTGGTGATGCAGAATTTGGCAAGGTAGGAAATGAGTTTTAAAGAACAGTCCCTTGAACTTTTTCTTCCTTCCGATTAGAATGGTAGACTTTCCTTTCTACCCCACAAGGTAACAAACTAGTAGCTGTTTTTTCTTCATTTACTACTTTTTTTTTTTAGGCTATGGGGCGCATTTGCTGACCTATTAAGTCAACCATTTTTTTCAGAGGAACTAATTTTCCTTCGCTTTGGCAAGATAATAGATAATTACATGAGAGATAATTGAACTTCTCTGATGAAGTCATAGCTTAAATTTCAAAACAGGTTATTAAAAATGGTTGCTAATATACAAAAATCTTGTACAAATAGAAAAGATCCAGTAAAATATGGCCAAATTATAATTTGAATATTCATTCTAATTTTATTAATCACGGAAATCTAGTAATCATAAAAATAAAATCTAAATATGAACATAACATGATTTTCTCACAATATCTGTTCATATACAGCTTATTACACTACTAATCCTTACGTGTGCTTAGTATCCCTACTTAATAAATATAATACTAACTGTTCTTCTTCAGAGGCAATTATCTTTCATAAGCAGATCAATTAACTTTGTCATTATTAATTTTATCAGAAATACAAATTTTACATGCTAATATGATTCTTTTGGTCTTAAATTCTTTGTAATTTTGCATAACAG
>WKFP01015229.1:519143-544300 GCA_011057875.1 Pterocles orientalis
ATATTCATTCTAATTTTATTAATCACGGAAATCTAGTAATCATAAAAATAAAATCTAAATATGAACATAACATGATTTTCTCACAATATCTGTTCATATACAGCTTATTACACTACTAATCCTTACGTGTGCTTAGTATCCCTACTTAATAAATATAATACTAACTGTTCTTCTTCAGAGGCAATTATCTTTCATAAGCAGATCAATTAACTTTGTCATTATTAATTTTATCAGAAATACAAATTTTACATGCTAATATGATTCTTTTGGTCTTAAATTCTTTGTAATTTTGCATAACAGTGAAGTCCTCAAGGCAACTGATAAGAATTTAGTATAAAGTATCGATAATAATTTTCCTTAAAGCTTGAGTGGGTGTAATAACACCAGAAAATGTTTTATAAACTTTCTTTTGATGTTGGCTGTTCACGCCTTGATCCCAAGTGGATAGGCTGCTCATCCTCTTTCTAATAAAGATATAAGAGTTATTATTGCTATTATTATTATTACTGTTATGGCACTGGAAAAATAAGCAGATGGAGATGAGAAAGAAAATCTATATTAAACAGCAATACAGTACACAACGTGGCCTCGTGTGGCCAGAGCTGCTACAACCTGACAATATGAAACACCTTGTGACACAGATCTTTAATGATTTAATGCAGGGAAGAATAATCTAATTTTTCATAATTGTATCTTAGCTTTAACTGGTGGTGACTTAGAACAGGAGAAAAAGCATATACCAATGAGATAGACTGTGCGGAAGTTTCCTCATTTGCAATGGAGTAGTGTATTTGTCCCTTACCATTCTAATAACTAAACATTTGTAGAAATATAACTTCATGAATCTTCATGCTATAAAATTCTCTCACAGGAAGCCACGTACTAAGTTTCATATTCAATTTCTATGCTTTTTATTTTCAGTCTTTTATTCCTACAGAAGGGCTAGGAGTGAATGAAAAAATAGGTGCAGATTCTAGGATCTGACCACTTTTTGCCTGGATGACCTTGGGATCACACTAAAGTAGTAACAGCACAGAAATCAAGATCAACAGAAAAATTTCCAAGTTGGTTTTCATCTCCACCAGGCAGTCAATGGGGAATTTATTTGGGCCCAAATATGTCACCAGCACATAGTCTGTAAGCAAAGTGTGTTTGCAATTGGGAGCAGAGCCCTGATCAGCCCTCTTGCCAAACCTGTGGGGCTGTTGGAATGCTTGTACTGGAGTTGCTTGAAGTTGTTTGCACATCTCTGCAATATCTGCAAAGCACCTGCTGGCAGCAGGAGGAAGAGCAGACCTCTCCAAAAGAGAAAACTGCTGACACAAGCATGACGAACTGAAGAGTTGCACATGATCCTTTTCTGAGCCATCACCATATTTAATTTTGGTTTCCTTTAAACTGAAGCTGTTTATCCATTTCTAATTGCCTGCCTTTTTCTCTCTGCCTTCATGCATTCCTCATGTCTCAGCTTCGGTCCTTACACATCACTTTGACATGCCTGCTTTCACAGGCCCAGGATGTGGCTTGATACTCGCCACACAAGATTTTCACAGCTTTTCCAGAAGGCCTTAACACAGATTCTAGGTCTGTAGAAGCAAAACTTCAAGCACAAGTGTTTGTTCAGGAACACTTGATGATCCTGGATGTGGCTTTGGGCAACCTGGTCTAGTGGGAGGTGTCCCTGCCCATGGCAGGGGGGTTGGAACTTGATGATCTTTAAGGTCCCGTCCAACCCTAATCATTCTATGATTCTATGATCCTTGAGGTCTTTTCCAACCTTTATGGTTCTATGACTCTATGACTGCCATTCGAAAGTCAATAGAAACATGTAAGTGCTGCGCATACAAAATCCCACATGCAAATTTTTAGGTCCAAGCAGAGGTCATTTTAGTTTATCATTACTTGAAGTGCCGCTGTGAAAGGGCAGTTTCATTCACTAATTTAGTTAAATGGCATTTTTCTAGGGAAAAGATCTGAAGCTTATTCTGGGTCCCAGTCTGACCATGGGTCACCAGTGCCATTTCCGGGGGTAAGGCAAACACCACAAGGTGATGTATAGCTGGGGGTATAATCTATGTAGCATATGAAAGAATCATATTCTATTCAGCGCATCCTGGGCTTTTAGTGAAAAACAGTTCTCAATGTCAAGTGTCCAAATTTCAAGAAACATGTGGGCTAGTTCGTCAAAGTCCAGGCAAGATCCTTGTGGGAAGCTGGTCAAAGGATTAGAGAGTATATTTTTGTCAGAAGTGAATGAATGGAAGTGAAAATGGAGGAAGGAGAGTGAGAGCAATCTAAGTATATAAGGGGCAGCAATAATTAGGAGGAGAATAAACTGCTTTTTGTGTCTGCTAAGGACACAACAAAAAATGATGGGCTTAGATTGCAATGGACAAGACTTGGCTCACACGTTAAGCCTTTCTACTAGTAATTATAGCAAAGCATTGGAGTGTGTAGCCTGTGAGGGTGGGGGAATCCCCACCATGAGAAGTTTACTCAGCAGACAAGTGGTGTAAGTATAGTTCACCCTGGCTTCGAGGCAGTGGGTAGACCTTCTAGATCTGTGAGTCTGTAACCATCTCTCTGATTGCATTAGATGGTAGCAGTACAGAGTTAAAACAAGTGGCAGCCTAAAGCAATTAATTGTATTTCTCTGAATTGTACAATAATGATGACTTTTACAAAGAGCATATCAGAGTATGTAATTCTTGCTTTCACACCAAACTCATACTAGACACATTCCTTTCTTTTGATTTGTTATGTCTTCCTCATGCTCTACTGCCTATTCCTGTCTGCATGTGTGTGTATAATTAGCAGAATTAAAAGACGTACTGTTGCCTTCTTCCTGCTGCCTAAAAAAAAGATATAACACACATTAAATAATTAGATGTTTTGGCTGCTGTAATATCTACAGAGTATGACTAATGTGGGAGAAACCCAACATCCAGTGACAAAGAGCTCTCCACAAGAATGCAGCTGTTGCTTGAGGAAGGCAGTGTTCTTATTGGTGGATTATTTATTTCAGTGTTATTTAAACCAAGATAAATTTTCCCCTTTCTATGAAAAGTTGATGCCTTTTGCTCTGCAAATCAGTATCAGAGTATGTTACAATGCTTAGGATGGTGTTTGCTGCAACTAAAGAGTTGAACTAATTGCCAGTGAACAGAAAAGGTTCTGACAGGCAGTGTAGCTGCACGCATTTCCACATGGTATTTACTCCACCGTGTTTGGAGAACTGGGGGAAAAAAAAGTAACATAAAATAGTTCTCCTATATAATCTTAATGGCAAGCAAATCTACTTGTTTGAACGGGGATGGTTGTACCTACTTTAGGGTAGATGTCATGCATGTGATCGTCTAACTGCCATATCCTCCACATTCTTACTTTCTCCCGTTACATAGTCTGCTTTGTCTCATCTTCAAAAGGTAACACTTGGGGACTTCCTCTTCTAGCTCAAAACCTCTATTTATTTTTTTCTACCTGCCTTGGATGTGGCAGTTTGACCACCAAACTTTACACATTTTTCAGCAATGACCAAAAGAACATAATACAGTGGTGTGACAGGACATTCCAATGGTATTACACATTTGCCCAGGCATCATCACACCTTTTTAGATAAAAAATACCCACATCTCCTAGTGAAATCTCTATGCCAACAAATGAAGAAATGAAAACCATGCTGCGATGATGCTGACTGCACAAAGAATTCAGTCATTAGTCTTCCAAACAATTTTTCTCTTGTAGCTTATTACTTGCCTGAAGGTAGCTGGTAGGGCAAGCAATAAACGTATCGTTTTCTTTTCTTTCTCCAGTACTCCAATCGCCTCTTTTAATCTATCCAGTTGTTGCTGCGTATCTCAAGGTACTGCTTCTGACTGGGGACTCACTCTCTAGCTAACAAACACTGATTAACAAGTTGACTGAAGGGGTGATACCAAACCAAAACCCAAGGGGGATAATTATTTGGAGGGAAGGTTTTTGTTGTTTCTGCCTCTGAAGATGTAGGAGGTCCACAGCAGGCCCATTAGTCCACTCTGAGCAAACTGGGCTGTGCCAGTATGGCAATCCTCAAGATTTTGTTGGCAGCTTCACAACTCGTACATTTATGACAACTGCTGCAGTCATGAAATTAATGAGCCTCAGATTTCATTATAAAGAAGGAAATTTTCTAGTCCTCAGAGCTGCATGGAAAGATGGCTGAAGCCATGTAAAATATGCATCTGGAGACTCAAATCAAGAAGCACACAATTTGTGTATTTTTAATTAAGGCAAAAATCTATTGAATGTTTAAGAAAGTTCAAGATCTGGGGATTTTTCTTCAGTACTTGGAAACACCCAGCTTCCCTCAGTCACATTAAATAACAATTTTCACAAATAAGTCACGCTGTGTCTCTTAAATAGTGAAAACCAGTCTTCGTTACAACTTTAGGTTTGTAATTTTGTATTTTTTAATATGTGCAATAACTGTAGACATAGATCTAAGGGATGCATTTATACAGACTTATAAAATTATATAAGTAATCAATAGACGGTACATGTGTATGATTCAATAAAGAAAGCCAAGATGGCATTTTGCTGTCTTCCTCCCCATGATTAGAAGGGCAGAGTTGTCTGTCTTACACCACAAGTCTTAAATGAATTAGTAGAATAACAATGTTTTAGTTGTTTCAAGTTCATTCATCTGCATAAAGCTTACAGTAAAACTGCCATTTAGCTGCAGAGAAGTTATTTTAATTAACATATAACCCAAAATGCAAATTGTTATTTTAATGAAAACTGAAGCTAAAAATAGCACACCCTTCTGTGATGTCTGTTCTTGCTTTCATACTTACTATATTTTTCTTTAAATGACTGCATGTCTGAATAGCCATTCATAAAGCTTTTGAAAGATCATCTATTTTTCATATTCTAATTTGGCTCACTGACTTCATCAAAGGTTTAATGAGCATAAAGAAGTGATAGACAGCTGAATACATGCTACCTTTCTGACATAGCAGGGTGGGGATTATGCCACACAGATGATTTGATGACAGACTATACAGGGCAGTGGGTTGCATGTCATGTCTATTTTTTAAGAGAAAAGTGAGCACTTCACAGCAAGCTGTCTAGCTGAGTGTAAAAGAAGCTTTTGTAATATGATTTGACTGGCAGAAGGAGAGAAAAAGGAAAGTTACTGCATCAAAGAACTTAATTGCAAAATACCAAGTTGGATTATGTAGGAGTACCTGAGGAAGCAGGTACAATGAAAACTATTTTAATGAACATTTCCTCCAAAGCAGTGTGTTTCTATTTTGTTCAAGACAAATTAGTCTGGCATGGTGCTTGGGGTATTCTACGTCTTTGCCATTAAAATAGTGCAGATTAGAGAATGAATATAGGAAGTTTGATCTCTTTGTTTTGAAGTTTGAAGAGTTTTTGGTAGTAATTCTGTTTTTATTGAAGGTAAAGTTGTACTTCATATGCTCAAAACATCTTTCAGAAACTTTAGGGTTTATGAAAACCCTAAGGGTTTGTAGTTTAAGAACACCATCTTTAGGGTTTAGATGTACTTTAGCTGTCTGAAATGGATGAATGTGAAAAATAGCTTCATATCTATTCTGTTGGCTGAAAAAAGTGAATTACTAACTCAAGCTCAAAAAGCAAACCAGGAACCAAATGGCAGGTGACCTCAGTTTTAAAAGTTGAATCTATTGAACAATATATCTCATATAAAGCATTGAGACAACAGACATTAATTCATAAAAAGACTTAGATTTCTAATAGATGGCATTAATGAAAAGCTTTTCAGTACAAAATTAAATCCTCAGTAGCCTAAATCAGCATCAGTTACTGCCTAAAATTTTGTTGCTGGAAAGCTGTATAATAAACCATGTCCTAAGCTAAGCCTAATTACCAGGGCCCAGATCTCTCTGCATCTGGAGCAAAGACTGCGTACAGTTTCATGCCTCTCAGGACAATGCATACCCGTTGAACTACTGGGTGTTCTTAGGTGGGATTCAGTTTCTTTTGCCAAAGTTGTGCCATTTTGTTTAAGTTTATAAATCTTCATCTGGAAGGAGACCATCAGAATGACTCTGATCCAATGTCTAATATTTGACCATCATGGTTTGGTTCCAAATTCTTATTTGGGGAATATTTAAATATTTTATGCAAAGCAGAGAAGCCTCAATAGTATTTTCTTAGTACATGTAGAAAAAATTCACAGAGTTAGTTTATTAAGAAGCCAGTTCTTCCCTTCAGCAGTGTTGAGTGAAATTAAATCAAGAGGAGTTGAAGGTGCAATGGGAATTATCAACCGATTGCTGTATCGGTCTAAATAACCCCGTTGGTGTGGCTGTAACTGACCTCTCCAGTGCTTTCCTGTAAGCCAACTAGAAACTAACAACTGAGTTTGGAAACCATAAAATATTAGGTGTTTCCCTTATATCGCTTGTTTACACAGGAACTGCAATAATCAGCCTTCAAAAGAAAAGATGCTGAACAGAAATATGTAGGGAGAATGATTGCTACTGAGTTATTAACTTAAATCAATTGAGAAGAAACTATGGCTGGAATAGTCAGCCTCTACTGTCTGTAGAAAGTATAAACTAAATTCCAGCAGTTCTAGGCTTTCTACAAACTTTTTTTACTTAACATTCAAGGCATGTAAAAAAGCAATAATACATCACTGCAAATGGTAGCTCTTTCTTTCAACGCTATGACTTAATACACCTCTTCTGTTAACACGTCACATGCAGGACTCTTGTTCAACTAAATAAAAGAATCACAGCCTCAACACTGACACACGGTTAAGAATAAAAATAATACTGTTATTCCATATTTTTTGAACCCTTCAGCTCTTTCCAAAGAGTTCCCAGGCTAGAAGCAGTTATCTTCTTCAAAGAAAGCCAGGGGATCATTTACATTTTTGGTTATATTGAACAAAGATGAACTCTTAGCTTTCTCCCCCACCCAATAATATTCCCATTGAATGCATCTTCTATTCTGGGTTTAAGCTCTGAGGCACAGCCTGTCTCTACTGTGCATTATGAAGTTATTAGCATGGTGGTTCATATTCTGGGTTATTTTTGGGGCATTATCATTACACAGATCTATACTACTGCTAATACTGATGTTACCTCCAAGAGTAGGTCTGTGGCTTGTCCTTCTGATGCATTCCCTTTTTCCTCTAACGGACCTCTCCCTCCCATGGAATAATTGTCATCTGGGGAAAGCTGTGAACAGAGAGAAAAATGTTGATTACCCTTCCGTCTCGCATAATTGTCTTGTACAACTTTAAGTGGAAGAGTAACTTAAGATCTTTCAAGCACCTGTGATATTCTGGAGTGTTCTCTATTAGGACACGAAGACTCCCACTCTAAACTGACACCCATCCACCTAAGAGCAATGACTGCATGAATCAGCCCAGAGCCTTGGTGGACATTTCTAACTCCATGACGCCTTGCATAAGAGATAACCAAGCGACAAGGTGAACGAAGGATGCCAGGTAACTGTGGAGTCTTAGCGGAGGAAATACTTACAGTGTGCAATTTAAGTAAACCAGATATTTGGTGAGATTGGAAAAAAAAAGTGTGTGTTATTCTTTTCCCATTTGGTGAAAGCTATAGAAGATGAATCAAAAATGGATTAATGTCTCCTGCAAAAATGAAAACACTAAGCGCTAGGATTTTCAGACAGAGTTGTATAAATCCAAATAAACATTTGCAATATGCCTACTGTGAATTTTCTCTCTTGCTGATAATTTTTGGAAGTTAATCCTACCCCAGCACTCCATGTGTGGAAGAATGATTAAACATGAATAGAAGTTGAGGGTGGTAAAGTCTGATTTTATTGCATGTACCAATGTATGCTCATGTTTGAACAAATGCCAAGCTTCCTTTCTTGTTAAAAGGTTAAATTCTTGCCTATTAAAAGGGTCAGTAAACCACTAAAGTGTACTTCAATAGTAATCAAAACAAAGAAAATGTTATATTTTGAACAAATAGAAACTATTACTTCAGCAGAATGAGGTATGAATATCCAGCTGCAGTGCTTCCTTTAGGGAAGCAGTGTTCCACCACACCACCCCTGGGGAGATGCCACGGGATACAGAAAGCATGAAATATGTAATTCCAGGAAACGGCAGTTTTCAGAGCCATTCATAATCAAATAACTCTGCCCCTCTACACTCCAGGTGCAGGAGATTTAAAACCAAACTGTGAAACAGCTTAGTGGTGTCAAATGAAATTAAATAAATGAATAAATTTTAGGTATGACTCATTCTGGCAAAATCTGCCAAAATTTTAGCCACACTAATCTGTCAGCAGGCACAAAATATTCGATCTAGGAATCTAGGAAGTGCCTTTATTTTAACTGAGTGCATAAAGCACCAGTCTAATGTGTTTCTGTAAAGTCAATGAAGCATAATATTCACTTAAATTCACTAGTAAAATATTAATCTTGCACTGTGGGTTAGTTAGACTGCACAGTGGATGTGCTCTGTTGTCAGGCTTTCATTCTGCTGAGATCCAGAGACGTTTGAGTCTGTTGAAGAGTCTTTCACCTGCCTTGGCTTGAGCCCAGGCCCCAGGTGCTCTGTACCTACCTCTGGGGCCACGTTCTCAGAGCTGTGCTTCCAGTCAGGAAAAGGATGGATTTTTGGCTAAACTTTGTACTAGGACTTGACTTATAAATAGTTTATAAAAGATAGCTAAATAATTAATAGGTACTAGAAGTGTGTTACGGATATAAGTAGTCTGTATGGTGAACGTTAAAAGCGCACAGCCAAAAGGTGAGCTGGACCAGACAATCTTGGGAGGTCCCATCTGATTCCAGCCGTTCTGCTGTTCTGTGCTGAAAGGATTTCCAGGAGTAACCAACTGTACCTCTCAAAACCAGCACAGCAACTCGCACCAGCACATATGTCTTGATTGCCGATTCACTGTGCCTACCAAAAGAGCATACTGCAGGGGAGACATCCCACAGGGAGCAAAGGGGACAGCCCACACTCCTCTGAAGACAAAATGAGCTGCACTGACTGAATGTTGTGTCGTTTTTACTTGCAAGCAGCTTACACGGTCAAGACGTTTCCAGACATTACTCCTACCCTTGAGAAATGTCCCTGACTGAACATGAAAATTATCAATTGCAGTGACTGCAGGCCTTTCAGCCTCTTTGCATTTTTTACCCTGTGTATTATTGACATTTTCCCTGAATGTTATTCCTTGAGTAACATTAGTTTCTATAGAACCATTTCTCAACCTGTATTTCTGAAGCAGGCCAGCCAGCCAGGGCTGCATGTACTGTGGTTAGTCCCAGCCCCTCTTGCACTCTTCAGTCTCCACATGCTGACCCCCATTATGCGACAGAAACGTTTTGTGTTTCCAGTCCATAGCCTGTAAGTAAAATCAGTTTCCTAAGAGTTACCGGTTTTCACCAGTTTTCATGGTAGCACATGCCATTAGTTCTCATTCATAAAGGTGAATTCTCAGCAATCTTGTCAGTGTGACTCTAGAGGAGGTGTATGGGGAAAACACAGTGAGGCAGAAACCAAAATGTGATTAAAAATTATGTTTAAGAGGCAGAAACTCACTTCATTGCCTCCAGGACACAGGAATGCTTATTATATTCAAAATAGGTAAAGGATTTTAATATTCTTAGAATTAATCTGAATTATTTGCACTGCACCATAAGTTATTGCTTAATGATGTGAAAAGAAAGTATCATTAGGCTGATTACAATACAATCAAAATAAGAATTTGCCTCTTCTGTCAGGGTTTTTGAAAATTATTTGCTTAATAGAAAAATCAGAATATTAAATTTATTTTAGGATTGTAAGAACTGCGGTAAGTAATATAATTAGCCATACGTTGATCACATTATATTGACATGTAATGAATCACACATTGGCATACCTATCATATGTTATATGCCTAGCTCCTTTGCCCTGATGATTTCCCCCCTGATTTTTTTAACTTAATCATGAATTTGCATTTAGCAAAACAGATGTTTTTGAAACTAGCCTATTATAATTGGTTATTTGGTATTTAAAAAGTGTGCTTGACCTGTTTTTTTCAAGATTCATTTCAGCAAAGGACTAAACAATGATTTCACTCACTGAAGTTCATTGCAGAGTTCCCTGAAGAGACATCTTTTTTTCCATGGAGCTATTTCTTTGGGATCAATATATGATGGTTAAATTGCAAATGTATTTGACAACTGATAGACGGTAACTACATAATACAAAGTGGTTTTAGATCCGATGCTTTGCTTTTCAACTGTTACAGATACACTTCAAGGGATGAACATCAACAGAACTCTTTTATTTTGACCTTATGTTTGAGCAAAGCTTATAAGCTCCTATTGCATTT
This sequence comes from Pterocles orientalis, assembly GCA_011057875.1. Classification (NCBI taxonomy): domain Eukaryota; kingdom Metazoa; phylum Chordata; class Aves; order Pterocliformes; family Pteroclidae; genus Pterocles; species Pterocles orientalis. The sequence goes on from WKFP01015229.1 coordinate 529,493, forward strand.
CCACATTAATCTAAGAGTGTCTGATTCAGTTCTTTTTAAATTGAATGCCTTTTGATAAAGATAATAGTGTTGCTCACGGTAAGCTGGGTTTAATTCAGCAAGCTGTCTGAAGAAAGAATGCCAGTCTTTTAAAGGAAATCCATTTTGTTCATTTATAAAATTTGAGCATACTTGAATATATAAAGCACCTGGATGTGTAAATGTGGGCTTGTGTGCACAATTATAATCTACTATACTTTTTTTTTTTCAATCTTCCCTTTCTACAAAGTACCATGGAAAACTATTCCAAGACTTTCAGAGGAACCATGGAGCCTATTGCCTGCTAGTGGACTCCCGGTGCCTCCGAGGTGTATTTGTAAGCTATTTGTCATAAAGGGCCACAGTATTTTAGAGAGGTGGCTTGAGAGATGCACTTCTTACAGCATGTCATGGATCAGAGGGAGGTATAAAGGCCACCTTATCCTTTTACCAGATAATCAAGTCAAGTGTCCTCCCAGCCCTCTGTGCAGGAAACACAATTCCTCAGCGTCATCTCTACCTGATGTATAAGGGATCACAACTGTGTCGTTGCTTGTCACTCATGAAAGATTTCTCTTCCCCCTTTTCTAAATGGTGCCAGAACTAGTTACAATCTGGTCCTGCCCATCAGCATCATCATAAGACTTTGTGCAAGCAGGAAGATACGTGAGCGTATACAACACAATTTAACACATTAGGCTGATCTCAGCAACTGTTGTTTTTTTATCTCGTGTCTGGCTGGATTTTAGCTAAGGCAGTGTTACAGAATTACTCCATTCAGCTTCTCAGCTTAGAAGTCAACCTGAAATCAATAAGTTGAGAGGAACAACAACTTAATATGAACAACTATGAGCAAGTGTGTGCTGTTACCGTCTTCCTTTCCAATGAGTAGTGCTCTGTGATCAGGAAGCCCTGAGCCCAGGGAAGAGCTTCAAGGTGCACAATTCACTGCTTACCCATCAGCCACAAATCTGATTTTCAGACCTGACACTGCTGGAGGGTGCTCAAGGGTTCTGTGTGAAAGTAAGAGAGATATTTGCAGACTGTTTGATTGATGTAATACTTACGGAATACAAATTTTAAGACATTTGCAAGGTAGAAAGCTTGCTTCTGTTCAGCTTAAAATGTTAGATAATGTGTCCAGATCCTGCCACTTTTACACATCTGCATGCTCATGTGGGTGCTTGCTTTATATAGGTATGTGAAAATGTACACAGCTATTCATGTACCAGTTTGGCAGGGGGAATATATATGCAAATTAATCCATAGTTTAGTAGCTTAGTAACTTGTAATTAATAGGCTATTGAAACATCTGTTTTCTTGGCAGAAAGATGAAATATTATTTTGTTTTTCAAAGTGTAACTGTGATCCCAGTCTTTAGCATAACTTTGGATTTTAATATTTGTGCTTTAAATTTTTCTACCAAAAAAGTACCTATATTACAATTATTGTCCTTGAAATTCCTAGCATTGGAAAATCTCACCAAGAAACATAAATCAGATGAGATGAATGGAAGTCTGGAAAAAATTCTTGCAAATGGAATTAATGCACTGTTGCTCACTGAGTTTAGACAGTCATACAATTAATGCGTGCTCAGTGACAGCAGATCTGCAGAGTTTCTTACAGACATAAGATTAATGATTTTGGTATTAGGAAGGACAAAATACCTGAGGAATTCTGATTAACCAGTCTAAAGGTACACTGCCATATGCTGGGCCAAGATAAAGCTGAGGAATGTATCTTTACACTGGCTTTCTCAAAAGTCTAAGATAAAGATTTACCTGATTGAGGCAAAAAGAACACACACTTGTCTGCCACTTCAGTATGACAAACATCCATGTCATTAATGGAGCAGAAATTATAATCCCTGTAAACTGTGAGATCTTTCAAGCAAAAGTTAGAAACTTGGGGATAGGTCCCTGCAAGTTCTGATTATTCCTTAAAATACGTAAAAATGGCAGTTTCCTGTGCAGGAGTTGTGGTTACCCAGTGCCTGCCAAAGGGATGTCAAATGAATCTTGGCCCTGGATCCTAGAAGCGCGGTTCCTCTCTCCCTCTGTCAGAAGGGTTGTTAGAGGGGTGCTCACAGCTTTCCTGCTTCTGGTTCTCACAGAAGAGTGAAGGGTCTCCTGACAGAAAGCAGGGAGCTAAGAAAGCATGGATTTTCTGCTCTGGAGATGCCTTCTGGCTAGTGTCAGTGGGAGCTGGAGCTATAGGATAGGGTTGCTGAATTCTTTGTCTGGCAACAGATATCATGCAAACAAGATAATGAGGGGACAGTACAAAAACTGTCCTGCCATAATGTCTGTCAAATTATTATTATTACTGTCATTATACACAGCTGACTAAAAGAAGCAGCTCTTTTTATCTGTGGAATAGTAATAGCTTTTCCTCTGACATTTTGTATTTAGCTTGATTACAGGCATTGCGAGCGCCCTTCCATACATCTGTTGGAAATAACCTGCAAAGGCACCAGCCCTGTGTTTGCTATTTTTCTCTTTCATCCTCCGCTAGCTGTCCTTCCCCATTTTATCCTCAAACAGAGACTAATAAGAACTGATTCTATGATAGTTTTCTGCTGTACTGTGTTTTTCAGTGTTTCTTCAAACACTCAATGGCACTGGAAAAGATATCAGTGAGAGCCTCCTGACCTGTCAACCTCAGCAATGCATAGGATAAAGGGAAAAAGTACACCATAGCCCAGATTTAATACAACATCCATAGCATTAGCTTTTATTTAGGTGCCTAATTAATTTCAAGAAAAATCTTAAAGCTTAAATGTTTTGCTTAGCTCTGGTATTCAGATGCTGAAAAGTCATCCATCTGGGTATCACCCCCGGAGACTGTAAATATTGGATGCATAGTCTCTCATTCCTCTGTGTACACCTATATTTTGATCTGGCCTCCATATTTACAGTGGTTTAACAATTGATTGTCTAATTTTCTGTGCAATGGTCCATATGCCTCATATTCCACAGACAACATTTTTCTTCTGGTCCACAATTTCACACTGTGATTTAAATGGGCTTATAAGTAGGAAGGAAGGAAAAGAAACAGTTTGATTCTTTTAATTTCTGTGAATCAAGATCTTTAGTTGTGGCAAACTAATGCAAACTGTGTTAGTGCCAACATCAGCAGCCATTGAAGTGCCAGCTTCCAAGGAGTCATCTAGATTTTGGTGAACACATGCTTCACCGAGTTGAAGGTGTTAATCCCTGTTCATAACAAAGTTGATAAAAAATGCAGGCACTCATGGCTGGTATATTGTACTTATTGATGTTATTCTGCCAGTTTTGTTCTTTACTTTTTCTTCATTAGAAAAATTCATTAAAATCGCTGAACCAAAGAAACTAACTGCAGGGAAAAGTTCAGACATAGTATGTGAATAAAAAATTACATCCTTTTGATTAAGAGTATGACTGATGAAAATGTCCTCCAAATAAACTTGTGACATTCTGGCAAAGAAGTTAGGAAAAGAACCTAGCTATGACCCATGTTGGATGGTGATGGTGTGTCTAACTCTGGGAGGTGTTGAGTATCTTCTGTTTAACTTGGGCCAAAACCCGATTCCCTCCTCCAGCAAGTTTTCCTTATATCTCAGCATACAGCTATTCCGAACTGTGACCATGGAAAACAGTCATCTCCATAGAAAAATAAGACTTTTTTTTTTTTTAAATCAAATGCATCAAGAATATTAGGCTGGGTCTCCCAGGTGACCTAATGCAGTCTCTATGTTGCTGTCATATATCTTCTTAAAAGATTCTGCTCCATTATTCTGCTGGCTGATATTTATTTCCCCTACCATGGTGAATGAAAGGCAATTCTAGCTTCTAATAAACAAGACTTGGAATTCCTCTCCTCTCCATACTTATTTTTCTCTGCATTTTTTCATACTGAATTCATGTTTTGAATGACAAGTATAGTACCCATATTTGAGATAACGTTTTACTAGAGCTTTCTACAGTGTCTTTAATGGCCTTGCTTTACTGTAAATGTCCCCCTTTGCCTGTTCAGGCATCTCATTAGTCTCTTTCATGGCAGTAGCACCTTAGCAACTCAGAGTAAAGGATTAATTTTTGGTTAACTTTTTAAGAACTGTAGAATACTCCTCAAATTACTCAGAAGTAGCTCTCTCACAGCTATCTACTCTTGTACCTAATGTACTACTCTTTACCTAATCTCTCCTTGTTTATACAATTTAATCTAGCCTGCTGTATTTATTTGATCCTGGGTAGTTTGATCCCATCTAATTTAACTTATCCTTTCTAGCTCATGTTACCTTTATGGCACTGATATTAAGATCTCATAACCTCTTGCCAACACAAAGTTCCTCAAGGAGAAGATCCAGCAATAAGATAGCTGCTGAGGTATACATTTGCATTCTCACTTTCTACTTGCAATCGATACCACTGTCAATTTTCCAATCCACTGATAAAGGTTCAAAATAAAGGCTTTATTGTCTTTTCTTTCAGAAATCCCAGGTAAGGAAAACAGATCTGGCTCCAGGCAAAGGAATCTAGTTATACTTTCTCTTCTTCCTGAAAGGCTATGAAAACTAAAATGAGCGATACATAATACTATCTTTTAAAAGGTCCTGTCTTATCTTCTTTTCAAAACAGATTTGGAAAATCTGCCAGCAACAGAAAACAGCAAGAGCTAAGAGGGAAAAAGGCAAGCATTGCTCTATAAATCAGCTGCTATACTTCTGTGACTTCAGAAGCAGTTGGAAAAATAATGTAAACCATTCTTCTAAAAAACACAGGAAAGGCACATGGATGTTCACAGAGAAAAATCAGTAAGATGCAAGGATATTATACTGATTAAACATACTCCACAGAATTTTGGACCCCTGACACTAGAAGAGCTGGAAAACATCTTGCTAGACAAGAAGAGGGGGACAAGAGGGAAGATAAAGTTTTTGGCAATGTTCTTATGTAAAGTGTAACAAAACTGAAAAAAGTGTTTTCCTGCTACACATACACTCTTACCTCTTGGAAACACTGGAAAGGAACAATGTCTCATTCAATTGCATGGGATATCAAGGACTCAGTGATACCAAATTGTGCTCCATTGGTCAATTGTTATCAATGCTGTTGGATGTAATAGGTGGATTTGTATCCCTTCTGTACTTTAAGGTGTATATCAGCACCCTAACAGCAAACAAGCTGTGTACAGGCTTTTTGAGTGCTATTCCTCTGTCACACAGATGACCAGCTCAGACCAAATGAAATCCTGACTGTATTGAAAGCAACAACAAGACTTCTCCTGCATTCAATTTTATCTCGGCATCTTTTCTTTTTACTCCAGCAAGCTCAACACAAACACCAGTGAATAAAGAGTTTAAATGTGTGGTGTCTGTGCACGGAGTCTCCTGGCTTCCGAAACTGCAACTTCCCAGCCACATGACCTGAATCCGCCATCAAACTGGTCTAAAGAACGAGGCTAGTCTGAAACCAGTTGCTAACAGCTTCTGTGTGCCTCTAAGGTACCATGTGCTACTTAGAAATATGAAGTTGACATTGAATAACACGGAGTTTGTAGTACTCAGCTTTTCCACTTTCCCTCCACCTTTGTTTGTAAACTCCACCCTGCTCCTTCAGTCCAGTCCAAGGTGTCCTTAAAGCCAGCATGAGCTGCTAGGGTTTGAAAGATAAGAGACTGAGGCTATTCCTTCCATATTTGCTGTTTGCTAAGCAGAGCTTGGAGTGTTTTCCCCAGCACTACAAGAAATCCGGAGTGAAGACCTCATTCCACAGAGATTTCCACTTTGCAGAGTTGTCGGGGATTTATTTCACTTTAAACAAACAAGTTGTTCTGGTATATCTGAGGATTTGCACAGAGCTTAAGCTCCTTGCAGAACTGAATGGCATTTGTGATTAAAAGGCAACATTCAAAATGAAGTGAAAACAGATCCACCCACACTGGAAAAAAGAGTATTATAAACCTTTGAGGGCTGTTCATAAAATCACTACACAGAAAACACACCGTAAAACAAAAAAAACCCAAAAAACACAACCTAAACCAAAATGCAGAATAAACCAGTAATAAAGACAAACTGTATTCTATGTGCTGAACTGTTATTTCACCTATTTAGCATTTGTGTGCTGATGGTACTGATGTTTCCTCATTCTGTACTTACTAGTCCCTACACACCTGCAGTGCCGCGTTCATCTTGATGGAGGTTAGCATGGCTTCACTGCCACAGCCCTGGTGAGCCTCCTCCCATCTGTCACAGTGAGAGCTTTGCACCAGTGGGCAAGTACCAGCCTGAGAACACGTGCGGGGAGAATAAGCAGACATGGCATGAAGTGTACCACATGCCTTGAACAAAAGCTGCAAACTCCCTATTGTTGTAGGCAAGATGATCTCTTCTGGCTCTAGGCCAAAAAAACCATCTCTCCCCATCCCATTTCCTGTCAAAATGGCAGAATGAAGAACAAGGACTAAATTATCTGGACCACCCCAGAGACTACTTTAACCCCTACCAGGGTCTGGGCCAGTCTAAATCTGTTTCTGGCTTCAAGGAGCTGTGTAAAGCTTTTCTGAGTCCTTGTTCACACCTGCAGAAGGCTACTCCTTCAACAGGAAGAACGAGCTTCTGGATGGTCAGTCACTGCTCAAGCAGTAGTAAAAGGGTGTTTGCAAAGGGCAGTCCACATAGCTGCAGGCCCAAAAAATGACTTGTTGGTACTGTCATCAAGGGGCTTTCTGGTGCAGTGCGCCTGCCATCTGTTCTGTGTACTTGTTGCAGACGGAGCCAGCCTGCAGCCAGGATTCAGCCTGGTGTCTCCCAGCAGGACTGTGCTGTCCTATATCACTTACCAAGGGACATCAGAGAGGTCTCGCCTACAGCATCTGATACATTCCAAAAATCCATCAGGAGCAGGACACTGGCTTGTGTGACAAAAAGATATGTGGCTCTACAAACACCTGCACAACAGGATCTCCTTTCCAGCACTCTCTCACTGTATCAATAACGGTCTGTACATGCTGCTGCTCTCATCTATGTACAGGAGAACAGAAAAGAGAAGAGTTCCTAAGAAGAGGAATGAATTTCTGTCCCTATCTGCATCAAGTTCTGATAAGTGCATAGCTGCTGATCATGGCCCGCAAGCAGGTAGAGAAATGAATAACCTTAGAGATGGTACTCATGATGCAGAGAACATTAAAGAGCAAACAATGAAACTGGATGAAAGCTACTGGCTGAACATTTTTCTGAGGCAGAAGGTAAATTATGAAAGATACAACTGGTGGCTGAGGCAAAACATGCATTTTCTTGATTGCAAAATTACCACTGTTGTCACAGTCTCCAGTTTTTCCTTCTGACACTCATAACAACCTCTATTAACCATTTAGAAAGAACTCTACAACAATAAGACAAAAGAAACAGAAAATCAGGAATTTAGCAAAAGTCCTTTTTAAAAAGAATATGCAAAAACCAGTGGCTGGTTGTAACAGTAGTTACCTTCCTGTTGATTAGTGGAAAAGACTCCTTTGTAAGATGCACTGACAGAGCAGCAAGAAGAAAATGAGGAGAGGACAAGGCTAGGGAAGCTAAGTTGTCAGTGGTCTTCAAGACACTGAGAGACAAAAAGAGGGTATGGGAAGATAATCAGTTGCACGGCTTGGCTAGGAAGAAGGTGTTGGAGCATGTGTGAGGTCAGTTTCAGTGGAAGGTCAGGGGCTCTGGAGGGAGGAGACACCACAGATAGTGAGGTGGCGAGTGAAAATAAGTAGTAGAGTTGCACAAAGAGAAGAGGTGATCCAGGTCTTTTTAAGAGGAGAAGGTGTGGTGTGCTAGATAGTCACGACTGCTAAATAAAAAAAGAGGGATGGGTAGCAAGAGACTATTGAAAACAACAACAAAAACCAGTCAGGACCCAGAATGGGTCACCAGGGATAGGAGGTGTGAAAAGGTGCATTTTTAAATCTGTGACCAAGCTGGAGGGGTGAAATCAAGAAGACTAAGACAGATGCCATTACTAGCTGGGCAGAGGAAGGAACTTGTCAGAAATTGTCATGGTCTTCAAATTAGGAGGTATACTTCTGAAGTTAACTGCTCCATTGTGAAAATATGTTTGGAGTTTTATTTTGTTTTAGAATGCTGTTGGTGCTATGAGTAATTTGCTCCTGTCCTTGAAATAGAAAGAGACTCGTTCTGATGACCCTTTTCCACTCAAGAACTGAAAAGTGAAGTCAGGCTGCATTCCCATGTTTTTACTGTGACTAAAAATGTCTGAAATAAGATATCCATATACATCCATCTGTCAAATATTTTCATTTGCAATTTTTTTTTTTTTACTCTACTTTTAAGATTGTACTTGCAAATGGATCATGCGGTATTGTTAGGTGGCTCTTACCACAGTCATCTTATTTTAATGAGTTTTTAATAGCTTGTCAAGTCTTGACTATTATGCTGGAAATAAGTCATAACCATGTTCTTTGAAAATTTCTGCTTAGGTTTTGTCCATTTTGAAGGTGGGTCTTTCAGTGAGACTGAAAATATTTTACTAAGGGAACCTGATTTGAAACACATTTCACAACTCCATAGCAGTTAGAAAGAGAAATGCGGCAGTTAATTTATTACGCTGCTAATTTTTTATTAAGAAAATAACCTCTGTGTATTAAAAAAACCCCAACATAGTTCAGCGAACAGAGCAAGTGATCTTTGCAAGCAGTCATACAGTCTTGCTAACAACTATAGATTTCTCTTACAGTAGGAAAGTCATCAATCAGAAAGGGAAAGGCCAAGTTATACTGAGCTCTGTTCCTCAGAGTTCACGCGTCACAATCACAGAGTGGAAACCTTTCAAAACTCCTTTCCTTTCTCCACTATAAATCCAAGCTGGTTAATTATAATCTGCCATGTCATCTAGGTTGGGTATCTGTTTAAAGGGAATGGTCTTTTAAAGCAGGGTCCCTAGAGAAAAAACTGAAAGTATTCTAGTCTTTTGATCTCTGTATGCTTCCTCACTCCAGCTGGGGTAGACAACATCTTCTGATGCGGTTACAGAGTGCTTGAAGCAGAATTTCTACTAAGGCTTGTAGAAAATAGCATTAATCATACCAAGACGCTATTCACAAAACTTGGGAGCATAGCAGACACATACTGCACTTCTTAAGGTTTTGTTCTCATAGAAATGTTGATTGGAAGGGACTTCTGGAGGTCATCAAGTCCAGCTTCCTACCTGAAGCAGGACTAGTCCCAATCCTAGATAAGGTCAGGTGTGGCTTCTTCTAGCCATGTCTGACACTCTCTAGGGACAGATTTTTACAGCCATATTTGCAGCCTATTCCAGTGCTGCAATAAATATTTTCCTAACATCCAAACTGCACCTCTCAAATTATAACTTATGGGCACTGCCGATTGTTCTGGCATTTGCCAATACCAGGATCCATTTTCTGGGGAGTTTGGATCGATTTTCTTTTTAATGTTCCCCCAAGGAGCTAGGGATACCACTCTACTTCCTCTTCTACATTGGTCTCCTTGTCTCCAAATGAAAAGATCCCAACTCCCTCAACCCCTCCTCTCTGGTCAGGCACTCTAGGGCCTCTCACACCACTCTTATGGACACTCTCCAATTGCTCAACAACCTTCTTGGACCCACTGGACATGGACTCTAGGTGATGTCTCCAAGACCCGAGTGTCCTATAGTTCCCTGAACAGTTATTCTGGACTTATTAAAAGATGGGCATAAAAGTAACCTCTTCTCTACTGAAAATCATTGTGGAAACACCCCAGCAGCTAATAGGACACAATAATATATCCTCATAAACAAATGCATCTGATTCTATTACTTAGATGAGTGATGCTTAGCACTATATCACAGCCATTTAGCAAAATGCACTTTTTTTTTTCCCTTGGAGTCCAGAGACTTAAGCACTTCACAGGAGCCAAAAATATTATAAAATCCGAAGTATTATCAAATACTTGAGAGAGCTGCTAGGGTACCTTCATTTCTTTTCAAGACTTCACTTGCTTTTACCTTAGATATTTCTTTGTCTATTAGGGATGTTGAAAGTCATACCATTTGTGATTAAAATTTCCCTATATTAGGAGGTGTTTCCTTTTTTTGGTTCTGGTAAAGACAACAGACATGACCTAATTCTTGATGAGGCTAATGAAAATAGTTTTGTTGCACTTACACAGAGTTAGAGCTTTCTGGGAGCATTTCCATTGATGACAAACAGTTGCCCTGCATGTGGCGAGGTTAATCTTCAGACCTTTGTCTGTTTTGGGAGGGATATGTGTGTTTTCTGGATGGTAGTGTAGGCAGGACTGAGGGCAGGGAGAAGGTATGTAAAAAATGAATCACAATGAAAGAAGGAAAAGATAATTTCATGGTCTTACTGAACACTAGAAGAGGGTATTTCCTTGAGAAAGAGTATGTGAAAGAAGGTAATCTTGTTGAGGGAGCACAGGACAATGCAGTGTCTTCAACAGGATTTTTACAGAACCAGTAGCATTTCTGAAGCTTAGAAGAGAAGAAAAAGAGAGTCTAAGTTCTTGCTTGTGTCTCGTCAATGCTGCATGGTTTGCAGTAAATAGATCAACCAAAACTTGCAAATTAAAAATTCATGCTGAAATATGTTTCATGACCTGAGACTGAAAGAAAAGGACAGTACTGATGAAGTGTTTGGACTGGGCATTGTACAACATAAGGTGTTCCTCTTTCATACTTTACAACATTACAGAGGTTTCGATATTCCAGTTTTATAAAAGGCTAAAAAAGCTAATGAGAGCCCCAGTTCCTCCCTTCTACCACCCAGTACATTGCAGGTTGAAGTTCTGTGTACAAAACATACACATTTTCTAATATATAAACACAAACCTTGAAAGACAGTAATATAGAAAATAAATCCTGTAGTGGCTTGCTTGCTTGGATAACTCTCACAAATTCAGAGCTAGAGATGGGCAGGGAAGAGGACACAGGGGTGCAGGCTATGAGGTATCAGGGAGAAGAATCTTCCACGTAAATGAATATCTGTTTGTATTAGCTCTAACTGCACAATCACTGTTACTAGATCACCATCCTGTCGTTTCCACTGTGCATCTACATGTATGGAAACACAGGACACATTTTTCCAAGAAACACGGTAACCAGCATTTCTGATTAAATTTTCTGGAGAAGCACCTATGAAGACAGGGGCTGCAGTGTTCATAAACCATCTGAAAGATCACAATATTCCAGATGTCTTCATACATAATCTATTTAGTAAACTACTCAATACTTTAAAAATGCAGGAGCTGATCTAGCCTGAGAACTGATGAATAGTGCATTACCTCTAAGTAACACAAAAGACGACAATAATGGTTCAATTTCTTTTAGGTCCTTCTCCACCCCTAAATTTGCATGTTCTTTCTTTTGTTCTGCACAATGAGGCATAGAGTTTACAATAACTGCTTGCTAATCTTTTCAGAGAACAATCTTCACTAGCTACAGCAAAATATATGAAAGAAACAGAGGTTATTTAAATGTGCATCTGAAAAGAAAACATTTTGAAGTGAAGATGTATTTTGGATATTAAAAAAAAAAGATTTGAAGTCGAAATTTCTCAGAATGTATTGCCATTCAAGATTAGAAATGTGCACTGTGTGCTTACAGGGGCAGAGCTGTTTAAGTGTTTCGTCTTTCATCTCCCATACTTATTCCTGTTAAGGTCCTTTTGTCAAGAGTGAGAACAAAGATCTGGTGATGCATTTTTCTGTTCCACAGGTGATATTCTGACTTCTGAAAATTAAGCTAAAAGTGTGATCGGTTTCAGGGATTGTATCTATGCTTTAGAGTGCAAGCTGTTCTGTGCAACACCCTCCTCAATACTCACCCTGGTACGGGTTCAGCTGTGCTATAAGGACCCATGGCCCTTGCTCCAATGGTGCCCAGCTGTGTAACCTTGTCTCAGACTTCTAAGGAAAATGTTAGGACAGGAGGGATCTGTGTGAGTGTCTGCAGAGCCACAGGCAGGATAAAATGTCAAACAAGTAGGGCTGGTAAGAAGATGATTATGAGTAGCTCAAGAATTCAAGAGAAAAAACACTAGAGTGGAGAGGTATGAAATGCTAAAGGAGATAAAACAGAGTTAGTGGAAGATGGCAACTCAGCAATGTCAAGGATTTGTTTCCAGGAGAAGTGGAGGCTGATCATCCTCCTGACTGATTCCTGCCTGACCAGCAGAAAGCTGCTGGGAGTGCTGCTGGAGGTGGTGAGCATACTAATGCTTATTAAATCTCAGCTGTCTTTTGTTCACATTCTGTACTAAATAATTACTGTATGGTTTTAAGCTGTGTATGTCCCACCTGAAGAATCTTTTTTTGTGAGCTGAAGGTGTTTGAATGAAGTAGCTCAAGGAAGGTGGTCTATAAGGACATGAAAAGTCTCAGCATCCACTATGGACCTGCTCCTCAACTGTCCTGTTCAGCCTGTCCGAAAATAGAGCAGGGGAGTATGGTGCTGATTGGGTCAATGAAGAGTCATTGTGCAGACAAAACAAGCACCTGAACCCTGAAATGGTATTCCCAGTCCTTCAGGTTAGACATAGCCTATGGCAGAAAATAGCATTGACATGTATCAACATCCTGAAATACCTCCTGCAAATGCTTGCTGGTGAAACTGTGTTTCACTCTTACAAATTGCAGATAACTACTGTTCTGCTGTGATTAGAATGTTTATGGTCTCAGCTGCAGTAAAGTTATGAGATACTTATCTCGGATAGGATGTTTGATAATAATCTATTCTTTTAATATTATAATCTATAATGGTAATGTATTCTTTCAATATTACATCTTGACAGATGCATTTCTCTCTGTGTGTGCTTTCTCTGCCATTAACTGTGAATGAACTGTTAAAGCTTTTGGAATCTATTCCATTACTGCACTTTCATTATTTAACAGGTAAGATTCATTGCCTCCTCTTCAAAAGCAATGAGACCAAATAACTGTTAAACAGAGTTAGAAAAAGCTTAAAGTTCAGGTCCTAACTGGCTTTTGGAAAGCCTGCAAAGCTGGCCTTGCCCACTCCTTTTTGGAGTTAAACAAAATGAAGTCAACCTGAACACAATCCATGCTACAGGTAAATGTTTCAATAAAAAGAGACCTGAGCCTTCCCGTGGTGTCACTTAAAGGTCCCTTCAAAAAAGGCTGAGGAGACGTATGAAAGGCAATTACTGGATATCTTATAAGTGATTAAACACATACACAAAAGCATTTTATTCTCTCAAGTATACTTGCTTGAATTTTTGCCAGTGAAATACGTGACAACACACTTAATATTCTAGGAACAATCAGTGTCCAGAGGAGCACTGTGCAAAACGTGCACAATGAACTTTGAAGAGACAGGAGATGACTTGTTAGCAGTGTTTAGCACCATTCCTGCACCATTTCTTTACAAAATACCCTCTGAGGAGCCATACTAACTCATATTTAAAACCCTTGTGAAACACAAAATGTCAAATACTGGCACATACTGAAAACTGATGACTGTTAAACACAAGTCCAAAAGCAATGATATGAAAGACTGAATGAGTTTTGTATGTGGAGACCAGTATTAACCATGGCCGTTACCATTAATTTTTCTTGTGCCTAGTCTGCATTTCATAGATGACCATCATGAAGAATACAGTTAGTGCTTTAAATGATGCTATTTTCCAAGTTGTCTGTAGTAGCAATTTTAGTATGTATAACTACAGGAGACTGTTGCTTATTTTATATAAGATATGAACATCCCCGAAACTTAATTCTTCTATTGCTTAGGCTGGAAGTTGTCAGCTGTTGTGTAAAACATGCTGTCACGTTCTCAGTAATGGCAGACTCGGTCCGTTTGGTAGTGGGAAACTCAGGTTGTGACCTATAGAGCTCATAAAGGTGACCCCATCCCTGACTGAGTTGTGATGGTGTTGAAGCTACTCACTCACTTCAGTAACTCCCTTATTCTGACTATCATTAACATCAAGTGGCTCTAGAGAAATCACAGAAGGTATATACCTGTGACCTGTATGACTGTAGCTAATGCCATCAGTGCTGTAGATAAAAATTATTCAAAAAGATACAACCTCTTCTGGTAGCAGCTGTTTCAGCAGAAGAGACATAATAACTACAGCAATCCTCCTTCTTCATTTCAAATTGCAGCAGGAGAGTGCAAGTTTGCAAAAATAAATGAAATTGCTACAGAGGAAAGCTTGCTCTGGCTTGAATTTTGATACAAAGCTCAGAAAAGTAATAGAAAAAAACTGGTTCTCTTTCAGTCTGAAACACCTAGTGAATCCACAGATTCAAGATTTGGGAGAACTTGTAGCACAGTTTGAAAAAAAAAGGAGAATCCTGGAAGAAGTTAAGACTCCTAGAGAAGTCTCTTAGTTACAGAGTAATTATGCTCAATTATGTCAGCTTAACAGGTTTATTATGACCAGACACAACCTAGCAATTTATCTTTAAAAACCTTTTAATTCCAGCTGTCTTTACATTTATCATAGAGTGTCTATACACCCTTGAAGAACAGTTACTGAAGCTCATCTTACACGGACAAGTTTAAGCTCTGGTAACTGATGGAGAGTCAGCCCATAAATAAAAGGAAAACAGATACATTCCTACACATCAGTGCTGTCAAAACCCTATCGTATCCAATAGATCAGATAACAGATAATATCCCTGCTCGGTGCTAAGTAAATCCTAGTGTGATATACTGCCCACTGAAGTAATGTGAGAGACTTTACTGACTTTCACAGCCTCTAGGTCAGAATCTTATTTAACAATCTAATAGTCATCTAAATAGTATAATGATAAATATACCTGAA
>WKFP01015229.1:555189-601087 GCA_011057875.1 Pterocles orientalis
AGAGTGTCTATACACCCTTGAAGAACAGTTACTGAAGCTCATCTTACACGGACAAGTTTAAGCTCTGGTAACTGATGGAGAGTCAGCCCATAAATAAAAGGAAAACAGATACATTCCTACACATCAGTGCTGTCAAAACCCTATCGTATCCAATAGATCAGATAACAGATAATATCCCTGCTCGGTGCTAAGTAAATCCTAGTGTGATATACTGCCCACTGAAGTAATGTGAGAGACTTTACTGACTTTCACAGCCTCTAGGTCAGAATCTTATTTAACAATCTAATAGTCATCTAAATAGTATAATGATAAATATACCTGAACCATGACTAGAAAATATTAGCGAAAGAAAGAGATTGCAGTCTTAGATTAGGTAGATGAGCCCTCTCCTATGTTTGAAAATTGACCAATTTTAAAATCAATGTTCTATTTTACCACATTGAAGTTCCATTTGAATGGGAAATATCTGAGTAGCAAGCCAGGGGAAACTGTGCAGCTATTCCTTTTGCGTGTCTGGACATCTACCTGAAAGCTATTACTGTGGGCTTGTACAACTGGGACAGTAAAAACCACAAACAAATAAGGCATAAAATTAATGATACAGTCAAAGGAACACTAACAAGCAAAAAAGTTAAACAGATGGTTATTCTTTTCTAATGAATAGCTGCTAAAGGTATTGCCCAGGGAAAGTCACCCCAAAGAATTACCCCCTCAAGTATGTTGTTTTATACTCCCACTTCATACACTTTGCAAACATTTTGTTAAGTGTGTTCCCCCAACTACATTTGAGTTGGTTAAATAACCACTTATATAACTTCTACATTAAGAGCATTAAAGCAGTTCTGTTGGTACAGCGTAACCCTGCAGCCTTCTTATCAAAACACCCCTGTGACAAACCAGCCCACACACAGTCCAGTCAAGCAATCGTGTCTATTCACCCCCCTCCTCTGGAGCTCTATCAGTTCGCCTTGATCATCCTAACTGTAAAATGTATACCCAGTAGACACAAGTAACTAGACTTAACACCCTCAGCATAGCCAACCATATGTCTTTTCAGCTTTGTTGATAACATTTGGGGTCACTTTTCAAAGGCTGAATTAAATCAGATGTCTGTCAGCCTTCTACCGACAATGTATCTGAGCTATCTCCTACCTTTGAAGGACAAACAATAACTCTCAGCTAATTACTCTCTGTTCTCACACCTCTGAATCACAGCTAATGGCAAATGAATTGATAGAAAAACACAGGATTTAAGGGACAGGACATAGCTTCCCAAGTAGGCATCCAATGCCATTTTAAATGCCCAGGGATACCTGGCATACAGCTGCGGCTGCAGAAGGGCGCATATGTTGTATGTCATACCCATCAGCTCCTTGCAGATGTCTTAGGCACTCAAGGGAATCTCAGGTTAGCCAGTCACTTAACTTTGATATCAGAAAAATCACAAACAAGTGGACAAAGCACCCTTCCAATTTAATGCTTACAGGTATTACTGTTTCTGGACATTAACTGGGTTTTAATACTAGAGTCTTCTGAAGTTCTTACACATTTTCAGAGTCCTGTGCAAGGTGTTGGTGTGAAATCTATTAGAACTAATGTTATTGTGTGTTTAATCCCACACACAGTGTTTTGAAACTATATGGGCTGATATTTCATGGTACAATAAGTCCAAAAGCTCCACATGTTTTATGGTTTAGCTGCTGTTACTCTGTCAGACCTATAAAATACCTATAAAATAAAAAAAACAATTTCACATTTTAAGGATGCAGAACTGGTTTCTAGGAAGATACATCAGAAATACATCCAATCCCTAAGGTATGATTTTAGGCTGGAAATTAGGATGGGAATGATAAATGTAAGTATAGATATATAGGATTCATTTCTCCATTTCCTATTACCTTCATTAGGACTTATGCTTGAATAAAGAGTAATCATATACAGAGAATAATAATCTCACTGAAATCAATCTTTCTGTATGCAAACACGACCACAGTGCAAGTGAATTGGGACACCAGGCAGTGGCTCCATATGAAGCATGACTGAACCGGCTACATCTCATCCATGCAAGAGAGGAAGTGGAAAAAGGTGCATGTGAACAGAGGTTGTTCCAAAGCTGAGAGAAATCCAACAGAGCTCGCAAGAAACTTGACATGGCAGCAGTGATCTTTGTGGAATCACAACACCATTTTCCACCAGGTCTGTGTGGCAAGGACAACTGCGTACAAGACTCACAGGGACGGCTCGGGTACCCTTCCTTGTCACTGCTGCTGCCTCTGGAAGCTCGTAAGGAATCGTACCACAGCACAAAGGTCTCACAGTCACAGATACAACTATATTAAAATTACTTTCATGTTGCTGTTTGTCTACAAGCCAGCGTGGGTTGCATTGTGGAGTGCATACATTTGATCAGAGGACTTGAATTCTCATTCAGTTGAATGAGACAACACAGATGAACAGAGTGGGTTTGGAGGTGCTGCCTCATGATTGCATACATTCCTGCTACAGGCCAGTCAGAAAGGAGTTCATTTTCTTCCTTACCCTTATCACCCCAGTAAGTCTCCCAAAACAAGCCTTTAGATTTCCGTTCCCGCATCACGTCTGGCTGTTTTTCTTAATTTTGTTTAATCTTTTTTTGTTGTCAGTAGGACCAAGAATATAATTTAGTTCACAGGCACAGTTTATTTCCACTTCACCAAACAAATGATGTCCAAGCACTGCATGGGAAGCCTCTGATTAAGACTCATACAGTTAACATCAATTATGTACCATAAGTTATTAAAAATAAGCTTTCAGGATTCAGAATAATGCGACAGTGAAACAAGCCGAGTGTTCACATTTGCCTACTTCCAGACACAGGCAGAAATTGACCTTTTTATTACCTCTGTGAGCTTCTGTTTTATATATCCACAATGATGGTAATCTACAACAGGAGCCAGTTTTGGCAAATCCTTAACATTTTTGGCATTACTTGATGGCTTACAACAAGCAAGTTTAAGAAATGGATGCAGCGAAGTACAAGTCTTATTCAAACCTCTCTAAAATAACAATTCTGGAGCCAAAATTCAATTTTCAGTCCTTTCTATGAAACTTTCTCTTTTTTTTTGTGAAAAAAGTTACTTAATTATCATTTTTGCAAGTAAAAGTTTCATTCATCAGTAAAAGAATGGGATACATTTACCAGAAATATTTCCCATTATTTCCCACTATAACTGGAAGATCCTCTTTTGTATAATGTCTGCTACAGATTGTTGTCAGTAACATATGCAAGTGGGGTTTTCTTTTGGTTAAATTAGGAGCATGTAGTAAGACTTTAAGGCATACCCCTTCCTTCCTCTCATTCCCCATGATGATTTTAACCTAAAACTACTTAATCAGCAGACATATAAACAACTCTTTCTGCTTTAACATTGTGCATTAGAACATCAAAACTATTTGTGAAATAATTATAAGAAAAGCTGTTTCATGCACTAATTTTTTTCCAGTAGCAAGGCTCTGTTCCCTGTGTGTTGTGGGTGCTACTGACTGCGCCCAGGCCTCCTGTAAGACAACACGTAGTCTGCCCCAAAAGAAAACTAACAAAATTATTAACAGGAAAGAGACTACTCCCTTTCCACTCCTCAAACAGACTTCAGAGAGGGAAATGTGAGCTGAAAGCTCATTTTTTGCTGGAGACAGAAGAGTCCTTGCTTTGACTTCAGCACCAACCAAGAGAGAAGGGGCACTACCCAATACTGATCAAGCCTCAAGTTCTTTACAGGCTCTGAATAAATCGAAGCAACAAAACATTTGCTGCTGTAAGCTTGCTGAGAAAGTTTAATCATGAGCTATTCAGAGCAGTTTCAGGAACATGCCGCTCCCAGCTACCTGTATTTGCTATACCTCCTACATCTAAAACCACATCCAGTCCCACTGTAAGTGGCTGTCTTCTCTTCCATCTGCAGCCCAGCAGAGTCTCCTCCCACAGCACCTGGTGCCTCAGCCTGTGGGGGACTGCCTGCTGTGGGTGCCACAGGAATCTGACAGAAGGGGACTTGTCACAGCACTTGGGCTTGACACTCCACACCAAGGCAGCATCTCTCCTGAGTCATGAGCCTCAAGAATGAGAAGAGGCAGCACGCAGGCACTGCCCCCGCAACATTGTGAAGCAAGCCCTTGAGATCAGCAATGTTCCTTGGGCTGTCTTACAGGGTTTTTTTAATTAACCTTTTGTCCAAACACACCGTGAAGAAAGAGGTCCAGCATTTCAGAAGATCCTAAATGAACTGAGAAAGACAGGTTTTTGTCCTATGCTACAGCAGGAGCACTCCCCACCTGCCCACACATCCACTCATAGCGGTTAACATGGTTATGGCTCCTTACCCACACACATCAGTCCACCACAGCTCCTGCATGTGCCTACTACTTGCTAAAAGCTGCCTTAGACAGGTCAGTGTATTAAACAAGTCTCACCTTTCAGATTTTTCATTTTCTTTCCACAGGCAAGAGGCAGAGGGAAGAGCAAGAATACCACAGCTTTCTGCCCTGGAAAAAAGCAAAGCAAAAGCTGGCTGCTTTTCCTTTTATCATCCATCAGGGTAAGGGTAATTAGGTTGCTGAAGAGAGACTCTCCAGAGCAGCTGCAACTGAGAGCCTACAACCCCAGAGACATGGTCAGCCAGGCAGCCATGTGTGTCTTGCTCCATGTGAGCCTGAAATCTCTGAGTGCATTTGCATATCAGCCCTCATCACATCAACAGCTCCAGCTGCCATCCTCTCCCTCGGAACAATTTCATAGAAGTTGGCAATATTCCCTGGGCCTCAGCTACAAATACCCCTGGTTCAGTTCCTGTTTGATGTTGGTTGCATAAAAGAAAGTATCTGGAGCTGTCTTGTTGGAGGTCTCAAGCTGTGAATATGCTTGACTCATGTGTCCCTAAAACTAGCCATCTGCAAGCCAAACTTGAAACTCAGGTTGAGGGCAGAGACTGTGGGGTTACAGCTACAGCAATTTAGACCTAACTTTAAACTGTTCCTAGATTTCAGCAGATAAATACATGTAGCAGTGCACTGAACCATGCTGTCTGGAAGTTTGAGGTGACTCTATGCTCTTTTACTATGAGTTGGGGATGGTGGGAAAACCTCTAGTGCAAAACCTCTACCTGGTGGGAATATACCTGCACCTTGTGAGAGCTAATAGAGCTAAAAGTTCGTGTCTTCTGCTCTGGCAAGCCCTGTGGTACCACAGCTATGAGAGGAACCACTCCATGCATGCAACAGACACCTGGGAATGTAAGAGTGGTCATGCCTGTGTCTGTAACCTAGGACTAGACAAGGCAGCTGAAGCAGCAGTTCTGGAGGTCTGCTGGAGCAGACTTGGGAAAACCTCCCAAGCCCAGAAAAAGCTACTGCTCAGATTACTTCTTCCTGCACAGGAGCCAACAAAACAACAGAACTTCTCTCGCATTTAAATACCCTGTCGTTTTTGACAGAGCTGCTGCTTGTAATAGGTAATATAACGCACACAATAACACCTTATTCGCAGCTCACAACTATTTTATTATCCTCACAAGACAGCTGATAAAATCCAGACAGGGGAAGATAAGGTTACCCTGCCTGTGGCCAGCTAGCATATCAATGGCTATGGCAGAGATAGTACCGTGTCTGCTCATTCACAAGCATTATCCTCTGTCAGTGATTGTGATGCTTTCCAACTAACTTGGGTTGTTAAAACTGAAGGTGTGTAACTGGAGTAAATTGTTATCTACACTATATGGCTGAAAAACAGTGTGTTTGGAAGACTTTATCCTCAGGTGAGGACCATTAGTGAAGGGAGAATCTATTAAAAGAAATCAGCTGAGGATCCAGTCCCCACTCATTAATTTTCTCTTTTAATTTTATCTGTAAACTGTATTAATTTTTAATTGCTAACATAATTTCCTTGGTTGTTTTTGAGATGATAAATTAGATGTGACCAATCCTTACATGCTGCAAAGGCTAATGTTCCTGGGTTTGGCCCTTAATGAAATTATTCAATAATACTGCAATTGCTCATGGAGCCACCATCTATTATGTGTCTTCTGTTTAAAAAAAAAAAAAAGATCTTCTTTGACTTAGTGTACAGGAAAGAGGCAGATTATGAGTTACAAGAGGTGTCTTTCAAATTAAAATTACATTTACCTGTTCAAGCTAACATGGTCTGAATTCCCAGTTAAATCAGAACCTTTTAAAGGTAGCTCATGTATTGAGAAAAGTCCTGCCCCTCTCCACCACTGACCTATGAATGTATGAGCAGGATTCCTGTACCTTCTCCAGTCACCATGTATTCTGTATTTTTGCTAGGGTTAGGGCTAGAGTTCACTGTCTTCCTCCTTGTCCTGTAGGTTGCTAGAGTCCATTATCATGGTTAACTTCACAGAATGTTAGCATATGCTTTTGTATTCTTCCTTCTGCTCCCCAGCATCATGAGTACCAGAGCACTGCTTGAGCCAGGCAGGACCCAAGTAACCTGTTAAGTAAATACTTGTGACGTGTTGGAGAAACAGCAGCAAGGGTTAGAATTCAACTTGGGTTTCTGGAGCTTCCTGCAAGAATGATACTGTTTTGTTTCAGCAAGTGGATTTGCAGCAGACTCCAAGTAATGTTTTTGCCACTATTAGTATGTGATGAGTACAATACAGGAGTACTCTTAAAGACATAATCTATTCCCAGTGAATGAAGAAAACTGTTGGCCAGTTCTCGTGTGATGTAAATCCCAGAGTTGAAAAAAAATTTTTCCACCATTGAAACTCTCTCAGGATATTGTCCTTTACCTGCTTCTATTGCATATGCTCTAAAGGAAGGAAAAGTTTTTTAAAAAGTGTATTTCAGTTTGGGTATAAGATGGAGAATGGGTTGATTCATGCCAATTTGTGTGACTTTTATTGCATAATATTCAATTGATAACTTCTCTCATGAGATTTAGCTTTTTTAATAATTTTTCACTCATGCTTGTAAATTGACTTTTTGAAAAGTTTTAATTACGCTGACCTATTTTAATAGGCTTTTCTATTGCCAACTACTTATATATTCCAAAGAACCTAAAAGATGTTTCTGACTGATAGAAAAACGTTATATCTTGGAGCATGACTGTAGTTCCATCTGTCTAGTTTGCACGTGAAAGATGTGTCCTTAAGAGTTGCTGTAGTTCCTATTTGATATTTGAAGCAGTTGTAGATTGACAAAAATCATATACATTTGCACAATTTTAAGGAAAAAGACAGATTTTATGCAAAACCATGAAAATATTATCCTTTTCAGTACACAGGACCAGCCATTTATTTTGAATGCATGGTAATCTCTTGCAGAAGTATTCTATACCATCAGATATGATATATTGTTTCCTTAAATATTTTCCATTAGTATCCTAGAAGGTAGTGCTGCAGGGATTGTGTTGTAAAGCTTTACCGAGGAAGAAAAAGCATAGGGACAAACTAGGTGCATGTACTTGTTCATTTTTCTGCTTTAGGCTACTGATTTTTGCTATTACTCATTTAGTAACAGTAGGATGAGAAAAAATTCTTGTATTTTGTGTTTCTTTCAATCACGTTCCTGTTTACTCCCCATTTCCCTGACTAGTCATCCCACTTCATGCATGAAAAGGTGTTCAGCAGCTGACAGGAATCAGCAATGCCTTGTGTTGCTAGGGCAGCTCTGTGCAGCTCTGACCTGCTCTCTTTTTCTAAAGATAGCCCAGTGTTGATATCAAAATCCATTGCCTGTTATTTTAAAATGTCATTCACAACATCTACCTTCTGAATATTTATATTCTGAATATTTTCTCCTGTTGATTTAATTGCCAAAAGATGACCATTTGCCCTTTGCTTCTGTCATGCTGGCTTAATTAAACTTCTGTTAAAAGATGCATCTGGATTTGAGCAGAAAACCGGCCAATGAACTGGAATGAGCAACTGTGCTAAGTTTTCTGACAACAAAACATGGACTTTACCAAAAGAATAAGTTCATCTACATTTAAGCACTAACTTGGCATATACTGCCAATCAAGAAACTGGCTTTTTATGTCCTGTGATGAATGCACTATATAGGTATAATTGGATTCATCCTGCGGAGTTATTGCTGTTGGAGGCTCCCATGGAAGGCAAAACTTATCCAGTGTTGATCTGTAGCACTAACGCAGTCCCAGTGTCGACAGAGGAAATTATTTTTCACAAAGGCAAAGGTGAAGTAAGTTCTCTTGATCTAAATGAACTCATGTGATACTGCGCGGACCTCCTCCCTTCCCTGTTGCTAAAGAGGAATAAATATTCCCTTGTAGGATGACTTTATCACCTCATAGTTCTTCAAAATATGAAGCTGAATGTGTTGAAAAATGATAAGTGCTGACCCAATGCTGAATGATACTAAAATAATTCAGACTGAGCCTTTTTCCCCTTTCATAGATTGCTCTAAAAGATTAGTTAGCATTTAATAACAAATGAGATGCAAATAATTCTATGTCTTATGTTTGTGATGGTTCAAACCTGTTTCTACTGTATTATGCACGAGTACCAAAGCCTTTCCCATAGATTTTGAACCAACACTTTCATCAATAATCATTATTTCAGTCTGGCTCCTGAACATTAAATTTCTTGGGTTACAAGAGCTGGGGATATCATTCTATACTGTCTTCAAGAACTGGGGGTTTCGTTAACGTCTCTGAGTTTAGACCTTTTCTCTCCAAAGAGGAATACTTTACTCAGAAAATATTTTGTATCTTTATGACACAGTGTGGTAACCGACGGTAATGGTGATTACTGATGAAATAGATATAGGAAGGGAAAAACAACTGTTCCAGCAAGAAGCTATCTGGATATTATCATCTATATGTGTAAGGAGACATGGGGAAGTACCTTCTGAATAATTTTCCACATGAAAAAAATATTTCAAAATTATTTTGGATAGAACACAGAAAAAATGTATTGCATAAAAGCAAAATTATTTACCTTCAATTTGCTGTTATTTCCAAATAATACAGGTTATCAACACTCACTATTATTTGCAGCCTTGAACTGGAAGCTAAGAAGTCGCTTATGCAGAGGAGGAGATTTAAAAAATGCATGTGTAAGAAATCACTAGTTTTATAAAAACAATCCTTAGCTAGTCTTTGCTTTCCTTATGAAGCTTATTTTTTTTTAATGCAGATGAAAAACTAATACTGCCTGGCTTTGAAAGACTGCAGTTATGGGCATCTGCTTAAAGAAAAATTACTTTCTGAAAAATTATTTTAACAAGAAATTCTCAGTTGTCACTGTAATAGAAACGCCTTGATTTACAGAGAAGCAGTTGACCACAAATCTTTGTCTTTTTTTTTTGGCACTACATTTATAATCCTGTATTTGAGAGATAAATGTAAAATATATATATATGTTTTATACATGAAATCAGCCCAAGCCCTGCATAACTCTATTCTGTAAACAATTTGGATGGAAATTTGAAAGAAGGATGGAAACTTGAAGAATATCTTCCCCATAAAAACATTGCAGTAACAGTCTGACTCTGAAGAAAGAAACAGATCCCTAGAGCAAAATCATAGTTACTATATCTTCATGAGCACACAGTAGCAAAATGTGAATTTTGCTACTGCTCATTATCTGACTCACCTAGAAATAGTTTGGTACAAAACCAATTATAATATAAAACATATGTTTATATGTAGCTTTGTGTATAAGTTATTAGGCACTGCTCGAAGTGATCCTTTGGTGTGTGTTATTTGTGGTCTCATTTGCAAACAGCATGCCTCATGAATAAGTCATAAAGTTGTATTGCAAAGCTGTTTTGAGCATTTATTTGGTGAGATTACTCCAACTATACGCACATGCATATGTCATTGCAGGGACACTAATGCAGCATTATGCTCACCAAAGCCAAGAGAAAAGAGTACATCCTAAGCAAACATAAAAATTCAAGAGTGACTATGGGAATGACAGCTTATATTTGAATACAGATTTTTGACCTTTCATGTTTCTGAGCCATTAGTATTCTCTCCACCTGAATTTACTCAGTGGAGTGTTCTGTCACTGTTCCTTGTGCAATATTATAATTTTCTGTCAGATGTCCCCACTTTTCCATTGTAGGTGGAATGGCAGGTGAAATCCTTGCCACACTATATGATCCCATAACTTTATTGTATATATACAAGGTAAAAACCTGAGTCTCACGAATGCAAGGGAGAAATTCTAGTTGATTTCAGAGGGATTCAATCAGCAAATGCCTTCAGTGCATTGTCAAAACAGCTACAGTGACGGCTGGGATATGCTAAGTTGTACCTATGTTTAAGCACCTGTTCTCTCTTCACATACATTTCAGTACTTCTTCTGAATCCCTTGTTTAAACTGTACATTGCCTACTTTGAGGATGCTCCTGCAAACATGTTTACAGTTTCTCGTGTGATAAGGGGTTGTAGAATATGACAACTGCATGGCAGCAAAGAAATTGATATCTTGTATGTTGTAAAGGATATTTACCACATTGTTTTACCTGTTGGAGTGAGCATTTTAACTAAAAAATACATTAACTAAAAATTAAAGGTACGGAAGATCTGGACAATATTTTTCACTGATTAAGAAATTTAGAGGGAAAAGTCATTTCAGGTGATCAAAGCTTTTGAGAATTCAGAGTAAGCTTAGCAAGCAGTGCTGGCCACAGAGAGTGGAGTTTTTTAAAAGTGTTGGGACTTTCTGTTTCAAATTTATTAAAATGAATTTTTTTCACTTTAGAAATTTCATGTGTTATTTTGAAATTAATCTATATTAAAGACAAAATAGAAAAGTACGCAACCAAAAGTAAAACTATCTGTTCAGAATTAAATGTTTTTCCTTTTAAGTTGAACAATGTATTTTGAATCAACCGGAAACAATTTTTTTCTTTATTTTTTCATATTTCTGAGATTGAAATGCTACACAAATTATTTTGGTTTGTTGGAGCATGTGATCAAATCTTACACCTTTCCATGGGTTTCAATAGTTCATCCCTATGTTTCTATAAAAAAAGAATTTTCCCTGCCTTTATGATTCAGCAACTGAATTGAGATCTGACTATTTCTAACTGACGCAGCTCCTCTGGAGAGTAGAAAAGCAATCAGCAAAATGGGTGTGCGAATGCCATGGAAACACAATTTTTCTGAACCATGAAAAATCTGAAGTTCTTCACAAGACTAGCAATTCTTCACAATATCTTCATAACTATTTAATACTAAATCTCACATTTAAAAGGTTACCAACTGGTTTTGATAGGCTGCATATACAAGGTCTTTTCTTTTATCACTGTAAAGTAGTTGCTGCGAGACAGAAACGGGCAGATTTGCTGTAGCGCAGCAAGCCGGATGAACAGTTCAGATCCTGAAGGAGAGGCCTTAAATAGAGAAGGCTTTCACTAGGGTGCTAGACAAATGCCTCTGTTCTTGTAAAAACTACCTTTGTATCTCAGAGGTAGTTCTTTTCCTGCAACACAGAGGCTGGAGCAGTGGTTTTTATTGTATTTCCTCGTGTTGTAAATGGTGGTTTAAGCATTAATTGCCTGCTTTCTACTTCCCCTAAAAATTCCATGACTTGGTTATTGAGTTGGTTTGATTGCACTGAGAGATGATGGAGAGTAGACGTGACAAAGGCTCAGTAGACAGTTTCATGTAATCTTGAAGCCATCAAAGATAAGAAATAATAGCAAGGCCCACATCTAGCTTCCATAACAGATCTTTTCTGAGTTCATGTTTTTCTGCTGCAAAGTTCCTCATAACTCTGCCATAATGTTATAAGCACTGAATAAATCCCCAATAATCTTGCTAAATTGGTAAAATGAGTCCAGTATGGCAGGAGAGCCACAAAGTCAATCAACAGGCTAAACACTTTAAATCTTTTGTACAGGGCATATGAGCATGTGACTTGTTGCTGCATTTCCTATCTCTGGTCTAAGATGAAGCAGTAGAATTGCAAAGGAAAGCTCTCTGTAGTTTCCCCAGTAGGAATATGGTAACTTCAAGATCAAATGTGTGAGCAGACCGCTCACATTTTCATGCACATTTGAAAGAGCCTGTGGTTTCCGTGGGGTCAACACTGTGCTCTCTAGGTTGTCAGTGGTATCACAGACAGTCAGTTCATTTCTTCCAGAACTCCTTTAACTTGTCACAACAAAAGCACTATTTGTCAACAGCATGTTTAGCCTTTTTTTTTATATTGTAATAGTCACAGATGTACACAAACGTCACATGATCATGTGAAGATCATGATCAGTCCTCTGTGATTTTCTGCAGCACATTGCATCGAAAAGAGATAGCTCCTTGGTAATGACTATCAAAACTATAGCACTGGCGTTTTTCTAAGAAAGTTCAGCCCTTAGACTATGCGTATAGTACTCATCTGTAAACACATATCCCTGTTGCAAAAAAATTGTTAAACATCTAACTGAATGTCAGAGATGCCTACAGAGACGCCCAGTGAGCCCAGGAAGGTGACCAGAGGAAGGACTCTGGCGCAGACCTAGCTTCAGCCTCATCCAAGAGATAAAATTCCCATAGAGAGGCAGAAGAACGGAACATATTTGGGCAGGCAGAGTATAGCTATCCAAAATGAACTGTAGCCAAGGAACTGGGTGTTAAGAAGGCTATACTGCTATGAAACCTGAGAATAAACACCAGTAAATAAGAAACAAGCCTTGAGACTCCCATAAATATTAATTCCCGCAGTTCAGTGCATTGGTCTGTGAAAGGCCTCATTTAGGTTTCTCTCTTGTTTTTATCAGTAATACATTTAAAAAGATATTGGAGTTGTCCTGATGTTCCTTAACCTGGTATTAAATTGGTATCATTATTTTTTCCTTATATTTCAAGCAAATACACTTCTTATAGTCATGGTGTTTATTTCTATTGCTAGCATCTTGGTTTTTTTCTATAATCTAGATACCTAAAGAGGATAATCTATCCTGTATTATTTTGCTGCTCAATTATATTTAAGTAATGTTTTCCTTTCCTGGCTTTCCCTCTCTCCTAAATTGCTTCCTTCCAAGTCACAGGTACATTTAATTTAACAGCTTTCCCTGAATTTCCCTAGTAGTTGCCCCATCCAATAAGGCTGTGCTGTTCTCTTCTTTCTCCACAGTGTTACCTGAAGAGCACAATTTAGGCTTAGTGCTCTGGGATCACTTTAAGAGTGTGGCAGAGAAACAGGAGAAATGGGAGAGGCTGGCTTTCAGTGTCACTCCATTACAGAGCGATTCAAACTTTTCAAGACAGAAATAATAGAGAGCAATTCACTGGAGGCTGTCTCCCTGTCCGAGCTCTGCCCTCAGAGGAAAATCAGTATATTTTTATGGTAGACTGATCCAGAAGGCTCTTCAGCCTAGTCCTGACCTCCACAATTGGAAGAGCTGGAGGAGAATCACAGCTGGACAGACGCGGGGTGCTGCAGGTCTGCCTCCTACCAGCAGAGCATCTTCCCTTCAGATGCTCTTCACATGTGGTGGATCTGATGTTCCTAATACAGAAGGGGAAACGGTATTCGCTGTGAGTGGTGTCTGCTGTGAGAGTCTGTCGGGGCTGTGTGCTTGCTCCTGTGCTCTTCTCCTCAAACAACAATATTTGAACTTTCCCCCACTCTCTAAGGGGAAATACATTTCCAAACATGAAATTTCTTCCTGAAAGACAACAGAACTGCCCCAAAAAGCAGCTTTTCCTGGTCGTTTTTTCATAGCATGCATGAACACCCGGTATTAGCAGAACTCACGTGGGCTGCTCCGTCTGGAGCCAGGCAGGGCAGGTCAGCTCAGTGCGGTTGGCTGTGCTAGTACCGAGGTGCCACTGCTGGGGCTTCGCTGGTGCTACGGCTGGGTCTTGATGCTGGCTGGTTGCTCTCCTCTGGGAACTTCCTCCACCCGAACCGCTTGTGAAGCACACCCTGCATCAAAATCAGAGGTGGTGGTGAGAACCTAAATGTCTGCAGCTACTGTACAAGTGTGACTCACCATTCACATGCACATCAAGCCCTCTGGCCCATAACCCTCCTTGAAACGGAGCTGGCAGGGAAAAGCCATGGTGTCACAGAGCATGTCATGCTGAAGGCAGCTTCAGAGAGGGGAGAAAGCACTGCAATCTAGGAGTTTGATTTTGGAACAAAAAAAGTTTGGACAAGGAGCTTTTGACAAGGCTGGTAAAACCATATTGACTCAGTCCCTGATCTTTTATTCCTCTCACTGCTTTATGCAGATGGTAAGTGTTAGAAACATGAAAGCAGCAGCTAAGCAAGGTTCGTAAGGACTGTTCCTCCTAAATTAGAGTTTGGTTTTCATTGCTTATGTTTAGTGACATTGCCATCCTATGATGGTGAATAGAAATACTATTAAAATTTACCAGGTCTGAGAATTTTGGTGGAGTCTCAGCCACGGGATTTAATGCACAGTAGTAACTTGCAGGGGATTAAGAGTCAGGTCAGGTACCTCCTGGTGTAAACGCCCACAGTTTTCTACAGATAAAATGAAATGCAGTCACAGGAGCAGAAACAGGACTGTAGAGCTGTCACCCATGACAAGGGCTGATTTAAATGCAACACTATGAGTGTAAGCACACTTCTGGCCCCACACTTTCTAGAGAAGCTACTAACAAGAGGGGGATTTAAAAAAAAAGGTTTTTTTTCCTTTCTTGCTGCATCATTACTTTGCTTGGTGTGAGATCTCTATTTAACAGTAAACGTGAAATGATACATCAGTGATCAAAATACATGATCCACAGGCACAAATGTTTTCTACTGAAGGCAGAAGCAGGTTTGGAGCTGTTCCTGCTCTGAGGTTCCTGCTCACTTCTTCAATGGACAAGCTGCAGAAGCAGGAACCTCACTTCTGCTGGATCAAGGGGATAACTCGGTGCTGACATTTTCTGTCACCTTCTTTACACCATGCAAGAATACTGATCTACGACAGTAACTAATCAGACTGATTCAGCTCCTGACAACACGATGATTACTTTGGAGAAATGACTAACTGGAAAGATTTGTTGGAATATCTTACTCAGCAGCAGCAGTTCAGGAGCATTGAGGAGAAGGTACTGTCACTGATAAGAGAAGAAACATGATTTCAGGTGGGGGTCAAAGAGAAGGAATGTTTTTCTTCTGATTCTTGCATGCTTCTTTTGCACCTACATGTTGGATGATCATAATCAATCTGCTGTGATTAACTAATATTTATCCACAGCTAGTTTGAGCTGGTCTAAAGACATCAATACTAGAAAGCAGTGGAAGAGAAAAATGTTGCTGTTATCTAGAGTGACATTAGCCCACATGAAAACAAAGTAGTTTAACCTGTATGTGTTCAGAACTGTGTAGAGCATTTGCAGGTTTTCTGGGCTCAAAATATAACCTCAAAATTTATCCCATAGACTTAAAAAAGATAGAAAATAAAGCAAAAAAAAGAAGAATTTATCTGATTAGTGACTGAGTTAGATTTTTACTACACACATTAACTTTTCAGAAGTAGAAGTGTGGATGTATCCATATCCTCTAGAGACAGTTCCTGACCTGCTTTACCATGCTGCATGCTGAAGCACTTTGATGTGTTCTGCAGCGCAAGATAGGATCCTCCACCTGCCACAGTAGCAAGAGATACCTTGTGAAAAAGCTATTCTATTGAGAGTGTAATGCTCCACAATTTTATATTTATAAGCCATGAATGATGGACCTGTGAATGAACAATGAGAAGATCTCCCCTGTGAAGCTAATGGTAAGCAGGAGTTTAAATTCCAGCTCATCCCCACAGCCCTTGCTTTTCTACATCATGTCCCTTCCCCCAGCAATACTGGAAGGTGTTTACAGACAACTTAGTTTCACCATCTGGAGACAGAACGTGTTATGCAATGTCCAGATTTCACAATGTTTTTTATTATTACTCTGTGTCTGCAAAATTGTCAGTGTGGCTTTGCAATGGCAAATAAAAGGCCCACTCTGAGCAGGATAGGAGAGAGTTCTGCTTATTTGTAGACACGGAACTGAAACATGTCAAAGGATTGAAGATGGGTGAGGTGAGGCATACAGCATCAAATGGGCCTTCTCAAATACCTCTTTGAATAGCCGTCAGACAGATACAGCACAAGAGAGACAGAAAATCAAGTTACTTTGGACTAAAATTGTGTTTCCTGAAGGCATCGTCCTGCAGCTTTCCATCAGGTAAACAGGACAGGCTCTTGATAGAGACTGAAGAAAGTTTTTCAGTGTGAAAAAATTGCAAATATACAGTTTTTCAGAAACATATTATCTGCTAGTTCCAGACTGCATAAAATTTTCTCTGTTATTTCCTCATGTTTTCTGTTTAGTAAATGCTTCAAACTGAGAACTGCAACTGAACTGTGAAGTAATAAATTGTATCAAGTGTGTGCTGGAATTATCTTCTAGTAAACACACAAATTGTAAGAAGTATAAATGTATTTGGACAGGTATACAAGTATCATCATTATCTTGGTTTTCCTCATTAGAGCTGAGGGGCTGCAGAAACTGTGAACTATGGAGTAGTGAGCTGCTTTCAGCATGAGCAGTCAGTGTGTGACACGTTCCTGGGCATTTACATTTAAGAAAATGCTTAGCTGATGTGTCAGAGCGTTTGAAAGGCCAAATGTGCCCACAGATCCAAAACTCCTAAATTTGGGAGAGTCTGAATCAGGATTTGGATCCCTGTGCTGGTGCCATTGAAACGCAGAGGAAAAACCACTTTCCTTACCTCCAGAGAGAGCAGAGAGAGCAGGGTCAGAAGGCATGAGTTCCTTTGATGCACAAATCTCTCACATCCAAGCTATCCAGTTACCACAGCAGTGGAAATGTTATCAGTCTCAAACTCGGCAGAACCCGACAGTTTTTTGGTTTTCATTTCAGACTCGATGTGTAGATCATATCTGAAAATATTCTCAGCTGTTGGCTAATTTTTCAATGGAAATCAATCAACATGGGACAGATTTGTGATTGTGCATTGGAATTGCCATGAATTTGCATTTTATTTCTTTGCTTTTGACATGGAAGCAGGTGAAGCCTAGTGTTTTTCCATGGATTTTATTCAGAGGTTCTGTGGTTTTTGAGCCTGAAAGAAATGCAAAGCAACAGTTGCATAAGCTTTTGTGAGACCTTTTACACCATTGGCAATATGCTATATCACAATTACTAATACGTAACATGTTTGCTTTGTGGGAATTTTATGGTACAGTAAATTCATCATTTCCTTAAAATAAATAATTTGTTAATATTAGTATAGTTTTGAAATAATTATAATTTGTAATAAGCCAAGCCATATGTCTAGTTTTCCCTTGTTTCTGCAGAAATCTGAAATCTGTCCTTTTCCACTTGGAAAGGACAAAAGTGTGCTACAACGGCATTAAAAATATCACGTTACTAACAGAAATATGTCCATAAAATGTATTCATTCTATCTATTTAAATAAAATGTGCTGGTTAGCTTTAAATAAGAAACCAGCAACAGTCATGTATTTCCTTAATGATGCATGTCATACATTAAGAACCTACAAACCATTTAGCTTCAAGTAAGAGACTCAAACCTTCACTGATTCATTAGCTGCTCTGTGTGCTTAGGATTCAATAAGCATTTTCCATATCCCTGTTCTAGAGTAGACACTTATGGTAAAGGAAACAGCAGGGAAATGAACGCAGAAGATAATTGCTGATGCCAACCATCTACAATTCTGTATCTGAAATGTGTAGGTACTCACGCGGTTCCAGCCTGCATGTAAGTTTTGTATGATTATGGCTTTACAGAGACAGGAATTTCTCATTTAAGGTTGCATTCTGCTCTTGCTACTCCCCCGAACAACTCTGTCTGCGGGACATAAACCAGCTCTGTTCAAGAGAGAAATCTGTCCCTCTCCACTTCCCCAGAGGTTTTTGGTGTCCAAGTCACTTTCAGTCTTCTTAGAAAACAGAGAATGCCACAAGCTGCAAGCTAAAAAAGTGCCTTGGTATGAAAGCAAAGCTATAAACCTTGAAACTAAGATGCTTGAGAAGAATTAAAAAATGAGAAGATTGTAAATATTTCTCTCATACAGCATTCCAGGTGAGGCCTCAAGCAAAACCCACCAAAGCAACTGGAAATACTTCCAGAAATGTATGAGGGATTTTGAGTGGGTTTGTAATGTCCAAAGCACTTGACATGAACTTTTAACACTGACAACCCAGAGGACTTTGATAACATCCTGGAATGAGCTGCAGTGTGAATCTGAAAAGATGCTTATTTTAATCCTCTCCACCAGCTCCCTCTGGGCAATATCACTGCTCAGTATCTCTGTGGCTCCACCTCGATGTTATCCCCCTGTCCAAGTTTGCAGGCCATGGCTTGAGGGAAGTGGTGGGAGAGCATCCTTGGCTGCAGCCAGGTTCCTCAGGGCTGGGGCAGGGTGAGGACAGGAACCTCCTGTGGGCACTCCTGGGCCCTGGTCTCAGTTTTGTTGTTGACCTGACTTGGTAGCAAGCGTCTACAGAGAGTGTGGTGTCAGAGACTGTCTCCTTCCTGCTGTACATGCATTTGCATGGCACTGCCCAGCACGATGGGATTCTCGTTCACTTGGCTTGCCAGGTACTGGCGGATAATAGTGTTGTAGTAAGATAAAGTCAAACACTGATATATAGTATAGGCAAACCTTTTGTACTGACTATATACCTAGTGCTATTTATCTACCTTTTGAACAAGAATAGCTAAACTAAAATGAAAATTTTTAATCTTATTATTGATGTTTTCCTCATTTTCCTGTAATACTTTAAGCAAAAGATTTTATAACTGTACTGTATGAAGCTTATTTTTTGTCATTTATTCATGTATTTGCAAAAGTTAGCTGTTCACGATGAGACATGTTCAGTGATTGGCGTGATTAAAGTAGCTTTTACTCTATGGCAGTTCTGATTAGTAAGTTTAATTAGTGCCTGTGTTTATTGCAAAGATTTTCTTTGATGCTGTGTACTTACTGTCCCATGCTATTACAGTGGCATTAATGATGAAGATGAACCTGTCAGAAATCAACCTGTAAAAAGCAGCATCATGCAGCAAGAAAAAAACTAACTAACCTTTCTTGATTCCAGCTAAAATAAATGATTTCTCAACGTGACTACCATCAGAAAATGACCCTCTTTCACTGAGGTTAATTTCTCTTTGATGTTACACATCGCTTGCTTGATTAGCTTTCAAATAATGGTCCCAGCAGCCATGGTCACTCTTTTTATTTTTTTTTTCTTTTTTTTTACTTTTATTTTTGGGAGGGGGTCGTTGTTTTTGTATCTAAACTAAACACTTTTTATTTTATAAATATTTTTCTTGCATTCCTGTCTGTTGCTGTGCCAGAAACCAGAAAGATCACCACCTGATCAATGAAAATAGAAACAGCATGGCTGTTTAAATGTCTTAATGACTGTCTGTGGAACAGCCATCATTGCAACAAAGGCATTGAAGTAAGAGTCTTGAAGAAATTGAGAAAGATTTGGTTCACGTATTCTGATCTTTCTATTACAAAAATGCAATGTGGCTGATGGTAAAGCTGCACGAAAAAGGAACACATTAGTAAGAAGAAAATGTATCTGTCAATATCTGTAAGAAAAAACATTATTTCCAAATAGCAGGGAAAAAAGAAAAAAATAAATAGAAAACTATCCCTCTGGAAAAAAAGATTTCCTGTCCCTAGGAGGATTAATAATTGACATGTAGTGGCTCCTGTGGTTGAACAGCACGAGGCAGATGGGTGGATATGATTATTCCCTCTCATATATTTACTAATGGAAACTTCACAGTACAAACATTAACATACTATGAGTTGCTTTATGCTCTTGAGATTTTTAGTCCCATAAATATTTTTAGCAGCTTGGCTAAGGGGATATAATTCTCTGGCCTTTATTTCATACTTTTAAAGCATAGTTTTCACATTTCCCACAGAGCAGCACACTGAAATCACAAAACCAAACTGTTGCCTCTTCTCTCCCTTGCTAAAGAAATGCATTGTATGAAGATTTCCTGACTCCACTTGCCCATGCAGCATAAGAGCAGGATTTCATATAATCACCTTGATTTGATGGAGGAGGCTCAGCACTTGTGCTAAACACTTGCCTGTGCTTTCATAATGCTGCCAATTTGCAATTTCTCTTGTATGCTAGATTTTCTGTGTTGGTCTATGCACAGGTAGATATTCTTCTCCAGTCATTTCCTAGCATATTTATTACATTTTGATTGAAAAAATCTATTCTAAAAGTCAGCAGCAAATTGCTTGCAGCTTTCAGTCTGCTTTGGTGGAAATCCATACTTCCAGAGGGAATTCTGCAAAAGTTTTTGCTAAATTCTGAACCCTTAGACATCCTCCGTCCTCTTATATGTATATTGCTGTTCAAAGGAAACCCAGAAATATTCTCTATTTCATTAATTAAAAACAATTCAGACAGTATTTGGCTACCTGTAAAATTACTATGGCTCCTGTGTGATCCTTTGTTATATCTCACCAAAAAAGAAAAATATATGGAGAATGTTTCAAAAGGCTAACTCAAATATCCTGATAGAAAAATGAACCATCTACCCCTCTGGCAACAGAGGCCTCATAAAACTGTGGGCAACAGCCTGTACTTTGACTCCCAATCTCAGGTGTACAAACACAAACCACAAGCTTTTGGTCTGTAATATTGTTTTCCTCCTATTGGCAACAGTGCTGATAAGAACCCCCTCTCAGCCTTCCTGCTGCATCATTCCCTCTTTCAACAACCAATTTCTCTGAAATACTTGCTAAGCGGTGGATTGTAAGGTTATAAATATACAAGCACCATGTGCAAGGGTAAATTCTACTGTCTTCCATAAAAACACAAGATTAGCTCCTTTCCCTGGTGTTATCCATCTACTCAAATGTCTTGTCTTTGATGGAGGCCAACACAAGATGAGGAGGAAGGGCAGAGACACACAGCTCTTTCTTGGGGCACGCACAACCTTTTAGTCTCTAGTAACTCATATTACAGGAACCTCATGTACTAGAGGTGCCACCTGGACAAATATTCATCTTAATTTGTTCCTTTAGTCAGAAGATGTTTGTTCCTTCAATCTCTCTTTGAAACACAATTTCTTTCTCATTGGATCACTCTTGTCTCTCTCTTCTGGGTTATTGTTGCTTGGCTCCATAGGAGCAGACACATTAATATGGTTTCTGAGCTATAAGGAGCTGGCATGCAAATATATCTAGGAGTTTACTAAAATCGCATGTGCAGTATGTTCGTCTGTTAAGCTAAATGCATTTTCTTCTCTTACAGAGCTTAGGGCAAAGCACAACTGAGTTCACAAAGTGTGAATATCCTGAAGACAGGAATCTTTAAGCTTATTCTCTGAACAAGAGAGAGGCCCAGATTATGCTGTGAATAATTTATATGTTTACAAATATCAGAATGTAAAATAGGGGCAGATTTTTCTCCCATCCTTCCATCTTAGAAAGCATGTGATTCATTCAGTAAAGGGTTATTACTCTGGTATTGATTCAACAGTTTTTTCCCCCTCTCCTTCACTCTTCAGCCCAGTGTTCCTACAACATACACTGGTGGGGAAAGTTCATACCCTGGAAGTTCAACCTTTCATGTTTAGCCACAGCAAAGTCAGGCTATTAAAAATTGGGCACGGGGCTTCAGACAGGAGCTAGCTTCAAAGATGGTAAGAACCTCAACACAAAGGTACTGTTGTTGTGTTTTCACTTTCAGATACTTTTCATGCATGTAATATAATTATTTGAAAGTTTATAGGGATTTGTTTTAATTAATGATTTAAAAAGCAAGGAGGTAATCATGAATCTGTGATCACAGGAAAGTCAGGTTGCCCTTCAGTAATTGGTAACTATAGTGCAAAAAGAAGAAAATATGGACAAACAAATACTGTTTCAATTTTGCACATTTCACTGCTTTCAATTCTTCTTGTTGTCGCCATAAACTAGTAAGTTATGTGCATGGTGCTTGGCTACTATTGAGGTGAATGAGTACCTGGCACAGACATTTTGTGGTTGGTAGTCAAGTAATCCATCTTAATAGATTCAGTTTTTAAATTGTGTTCATTTGAATTTCAGTCAGGCCCTTAACTCATGAGAGATTCAAGTCCCTTTTTTTTTTTTTTTTTGTTCTGGGTTTGGTTTGGTTTTGTTTTTCATTCTTTCTACTGAAGAAGGAAAAAAGAAAAGTAGGATAAAAACAAAACAGACACCTGTGAACAGAGGCATTTTAAATTTTCACATCGCCTCCATGTTTTTTGATGGTTTAATAAGCTATTTACCTGATTTTAAACAACTATATATCAATCTGTGACTGCAATGATAAAGCCTGATTTCTTTAAATGGTTCAAACAAACATTTTTTTCTTCTCTTCTTTGCTGCTTCATGCTGGCCTGGACTCCCCCATAACCTCTTTACTTCTGGCAACATGTACAGAGCAGATGGCATTTTCTAAGATGAGTGGCTGGATGGGAAACCTGTCAACCCTTATTTTTAGGTAATTCTTTAGGGGGGAAAAGAAAGATTAACGGTACTAGTAAAATCTCTTTTATGCAGCCCCAAATCAACATTTGTTCATCTGTGGGTACAATTTCAGGAGGAAAATTTTGTTTCTCTGATTTTCTTCTCAAGTAGGGCATTGTTTGTCAGCTAGTAATGGATCTACCTTTCCCACGTTTAAAATTCTTGCAGAGCTATAATCCCTTTCATTTCCTGTGTTTTAATGAATGGATTTTATATAACTGTTCATTAGTGTAATTGTTGTTGATTTTTATTTTTCACTTCATTATTTCTCCAACAAAACTTATGCCACTGTTACTCTTTTAGCAAAGCAGAGCAAATTAATTTCAGCATCTGGGAAAACTGCTTGTAGGTGAGCATAAATAAGTAAGACTCTTTTTTGTGTTAGAATTCTTGCTTATGCTTTACCTACAGAGCTCAGGATGCCTGAGGATAGCTTTAGGAGATATTTAGCTGACATCTAGAGACATCAAGCTCTTTAATCTTTACAAGAGGCCTCTTTGACAGGAGAGTCAGTTCATGCTAGTAGTGTTCTCTGAGTCCTAATTTTATAGAAATGGACCGAGAGCAGGGGCTTTGCTGTGCCGCTAACAAGTTCCAGTAACTATCAGCCTAAATGAGAGCTGAAATAACAGTCCTGAAGTGAATGACTCCAATGCTGATAACCTCAGTTATTCATTCCTTCTGAACTGATGGCCTTAGAAATAGCTCCTCTTAGCTTGAGCATCAAGCAAGTGCCATAAAAATGCCTTCTTCTCCCTAAAGGCTTGTTACAATTTTTCCCACTTGTTTTTGATTTACATATCAGTCACAGAGATGCCGGTGCTGATCTCCTGAACAACTTCTGTTCATCTTCAGAAGAGCTAAAAAGGATGGTAGGGCTGGAATAAAAGCAGACACTTCAAAGCTTGAATGTGAATAGCTGGGAGACCAATAAGATGAGGATATATAATAATAACTTTATGTTAAGAGATTTTTAAGCTTCTGTGACGTATTTATTGCACAGTCTGAAGTCCTTGCATGAGCCTCTTGTAGAGATGTTACACCAGCAGCAGAAGTTCTACTATGAGTCATGGCTGCTTATTTTTGTCAATAAAGGCCAGTCATGAATACCACGAATTTTACATTGTTGTTCTTTCTCATCTGGAGCACGGGATTTCAGAGTTTATAAATGGAATCAATTTATGCCTTTCTGGTGAGGCTATTACTATAGAAAGCTGCAATAAAATTCTATTTTCTGTTTTGTTTCTGTATTTTCTCCACTTTTCTCTCTATTAATTTCAGTTTCTACTGACTCATTCTCTTGTTATTTATTCTATGTCGGTGTCATTCACAAATATTATGCTGTTAGCTATCTTTACTTGGGTATCACACTACATCTGATCCCATGCCAAACTACCTTTCTAACCAGTAACATCTTCCACTGCCTCAAAAAGTTAAAATTATTTGAAGCAAAGCTAACACTTACTAGAATGAGCTAAGTATTCAAAACCTGAATATATTCCTGTCTAAAATATACATGAGTACTTGGTTAATCAGGATTTTAATCAAAATAGGATAGTTAATTTCAAAGAACTTCTGTCTGTTAAGAGGGTACGGTTAACCTCTTTCTTGCTGATCACTGAATAAAACATTACTTTTCAACTTTGAAAAGCTAGAGGATGGCGTCACAAAGGCAAGATACAGAAGAAACCCTTGCCTTATGTAAACTTTACAGGATGTCATTATTATGGGTTTCTTCTCCATACGAGAACAAAGAAAGGTAAGAGCAAAATAGAGAATTGAAATAGTGGAATAATGATCTTTGCCAGCTCTGCAGAGCACTGAGGTACAGTTCCCTAGAGGTGTATTGGTTGGTTGGGCTCTGGGAGGAGTGCGGGAAATGGCAGTGCTGGGGCAGAATACTTTGAGTTTGTTTATGCACTCCTTGATCTCTGTGGTGAGCACTTGCATGCAGAACAGTCCTGCTGACTCCAAAGGGCTGTGCTGGGCGAGAAAACACTCCCCACTGGGACCAAGGTTGGTGCAGCCAGTGAAGCTCATTCAGGACTTCCTGACAATGCAAACAAGGCTGACTGCCCCAGGGCCCTGGGGTGCGAAAGGCCTCCCAGGTGATGAGGAAGGGCTGGGGAGGAGCTACAGGAGGACTGTAGGGCCATGGTGAAGATGGAGCAGGAGGGATGGTGAGGAGGAATGAGTTTGAGGAGATGGGAAGAGATCATCGATGGCCTCATAGGTATGAGCGTGGGACTGGAAGGGGTCAGTGGAGTTTTCAGCTTCTTGGAGGAAAGGAATGGTAGTTCTGGGGGTCAATGAAGTTTGAAGAGCTCTGAGTGGAATGAAGGCAAGATTTCAGGGAGCTGTGGAAGCCCAGCAGGGCAGGAAAATTTCTTTTGCTCTTTCGTTCTCCC
The DNA here is from genome assembly GCA_011057875.1 of Pterocles orientalis. Taxonomy (NCBI): domain Eukaryota; kingdom Metazoa; phylum Chordata; class Aves; order Pterocliformes; family Pteroclidae; genus Pterocles; species Pterocles orientalis. Next base: position 580,089 of record WKFP01015229.1, read on the forward strand.
CTCCTCACCCATGTGTTGCACCATGCCTCCTTTCTTGGAATCCGTCTTCTTCCCCTCTTCCCTAAACTTGTAAGCCACACTCCTTACTCTCCCCATCCCAGCACCCAGCCCCATGCAGCCGCATGGCTCCACCGGCCACTCCTGCAAGACACAAGGGTCCCACTGCTTCCCTGCAGCCAGACCCTCCTTGACCTGCTGCACCTTCTGGTCTGGGAGGAAGGAAAGGAGCAGGGCTGGGATGCCAGATGATGGACATCAGAGAATGAGACTTTCTGCTGCCTTTATCCCCAAAGATAAAGCTGCGGCAGTGACACCTGTGCAAGTGACACCTGTGGCAGTGACACCCTACTTCTGATGGCAGGGCTGATTCTGGTGCAGTTCCTGCTGCCCCACTCTTTGGCCCCTGCCTTAGCAACATCCAGAGAACACGAGAGCTTTGTGAAAAGGAGTTGGGGATTGGCAAAGAGCAATCTGCCAGCCACTGAATCTAACTGTTAATGGGCCATTAATGTCAACAGAAATCAATGGGAGTTAGTCTAAACATGGGGTAAGCCTAAGGATGGCAATACAAAAACCTGTCAATCCTAAATGATTTTTCTCTGTATGATACTTGTGCTTAATGGGTCGAATATAATTGACAATGTCTGGATATCTTCTACAGTGTTATTTTCTATGCAGGAATGCCCAACTCAAAGGGTCTTTCTGATGTTACTAAACACCATTTTTTTTTTGCTCCATGCTAAAACCTCTCTGCTCAACCAAGGTCATTTTTGTCTTTGGAAATGGCTCACACTTCAGCATGGTTCCAAGAACTCATTGTGACCCAGACTTAGAAAGGTATTCAGACACTTACAGAATGAAACTGGCACAGAAAACATCAAAGCCCCTAACTCCCACTGATTCACTGATACATTTTTAAATTCCTCCAGGTCAAAAAGGCTAAATCAACCAAGGAACCTAGATCCTACTTGCAAATTAAGGTGTCTACTTTCAAGAATAAATTGCTATTAGAAATTTCAGAAATTCTGAGTAACTCCTTCTTCAGACCCAAGGTGCTTAAATTCTGCTGATTTGCATCCATGGCATCCCCTCGGTGCCTCTTGCAGTCTGGCATTCACAAAACTCTGGGTGTGCCAAGGAGATCCAGGTGTATTCACAAACTAGATACCCAAAATACTGTCAGACTAGTCATTCTCAGTCTGCACATTATTCAGACAAAAGAGAAGGGATGTGTACCTTCCACAACAGAACACTTCTGAGGTGACCCGGTCCTTTTGGCATGCAGGAGACAACTGTGTGGTCCCTTCCCTTGCAGAACTGGAACAGATGTTGAAGCTTCATTCCTCTTCATCCAAGTGAATACACAAACAACATGTCCCAGGCTGTAATTTTCTTGGGCTCCACAGTAAGGCTAGGAAAGCATCCATCCTGGGAGGGTTTCCCATTTAGAACTTGTCCCTCACCACAATGTCTTTCTGATTTTTGGCTGACTGGGTGGCTCCTAGGATTTTCTCTTGGTGCACAGTGTGGTTCCCACAGGTCACTGTACCGTTTAAAAGTCAGGCTTTGCAGCACATATTACTGAGTTTTCCATATCTCCTTCAGGCTTTTTCCCAAATAGCCAGTTTTAGCACTCTGGCTGCCTGAACTCCCAGCTGGAAAGTTTCTCAGGCTGGCTTCTCCTAGGCCCACTAAACCTGGGTGTGCCTAGCCCTCTCCTGATTACCAGAGTTATCTGACTGTGCTGACACAGCAATGCTGGAAGCCACCCACTTCTTCCTTCTTCCCCCTTCCAAAAAGTGAGACGCCCAGTGTGAGAAACAGTGCTTTGTAGCAACCCTCAGCACCCTGTGTGGGTGGGATTTAGGGCTTTGTCCTCAGTACCTGTGGGATTTGGCTACCAACTGTGGGAACTGATAAGCACTTCTAACCACTGCAGCTATGTCCAGCAGGGATGACAAGTCAAGGTGTTCTACCACTTCACGTAAGGTGAAATCGATGTGCCAGGCCATGAACAGTGCACATAATGTGCCAGCAATTCAATTGTCTCTGCCGTAGCAGCAATAAGCTCTGGCAGGGAGAAAGGACAGGCAGCTGAGGATGATAACCTTTCAAATTGCTCTAACATGCATTTGGAAAGCCTATAAATCTGACTCCCTAAAGACAAATTCTCTGCCATGAAGAATAACCACAAGTGCATAACAGTGTTTTTTCTGTATTGCAGACCGCTGAAGGCAGACAGCTCACTCACTTTTTATAGAGAGACAATTAAACCTTTAGACCTGTGGCTCAATGCATGATGCTTAAAAAGAAACTGATGGTGGTCACCATTAGGACCACTGAATGTGAAGACAATTTGTGGATCATAATCCTCTTCATAGGCTGGGTACATATTTCCTTCAAGTCAAACAACTTACAGCTCTCCCTTCTCTCATCTTCACTCCTTTGGGTTGGGACAATTGAACAACTTGCTCTGCAGTCTGGTGAATGGCTTTTTGTATAATTATATAATTTAAACTCTATTAGTAACTGAGTTATGTTAAGAACAATCCATGAACAGTAATCATCTTGCATTTATCTATTAGTCTGTCCATGTATCTGTGTGGCACTCAGATTGCCTTTGATTTCACTGCACAGAACATTTCTCATTCATGAAGGAGTACAATCTTATTAAAAATTAATTTAGAAGCATATTTAAAATTTAAACATGTTTATGAATTAGGGCTGCAATGATACAAAACTTAGAGAAAAGTTTTGGTAAGATATAAAATAACGTTGAACGTGAAGATCTCCGCTTGTACCTGTTCAGCTGTGAATATTTCTGGTGACACTATCAGCAGACCAGCAGATCTCTTCTACTGAATAAATTAATGCTTTGCTGTTGCTCCTGCTGGGTAAGGCAGAGGCCTGATTTCTGTCTAGATGAGGAATTCTACTCCGGAACCATTTCCAGAGAAATGTGCATTAATGGTAGTGTGGAGCTATCTAACTGCATTTTAACCTCACTAAATCTGAATTTTCATATGAGTGAGGAACATTTTGTTCTCTGTATGTGATGCATATATAGGTGTACCTATAAAAATGCATTGTGAGGCCCTGAAATTATGTCCTTTAAAGCAGTTTAACATCTCTTACCAGGACACAGTGGTCCTCTGAAAGCAGTGATCAGTGACTCTTTAAGTTGTCCCTACTGTTCCAGCCCTGAAATAAAAGGGTGAACACAGTGTAAGTGGTATAGATTAACACACAGAGGCATAGCATAACCCCATACAGGTGAACTACTAAACCATATTAAGTAATCATGCATAATTATTACTGCTTATTTTATTCTATTATTTCTTAATATGAATGGTACTAATTTCCAGACTTATTATCCGTGTAAATCAATGCAAAGATCTCCAAGAACTTAAATTTCTTTTGGGATAAGGCCCAAAGAAGCTGTTCTTCAACATGCTTCACACAATCTAGTACAATATTAGTAGTTTTACTTTAGGGCCAGTTCAAAAAATCAGAAATATCAGTGTTTCAAACTTTGCTTCACAGCTATAACATGTTAAAAAGTGTGGACTTGAATGATGACTTGAAAAAAACCACCTCTTTTAAAAAGAATAATAAAGATATTACTATTCAAGCAGTAGTTCTATTATTTTCCAGCTACAGCATACCAAGTACACACAGAAAAAACATACAGTATGGTTTTGTATTTAATGAACTAATTGAGTTATATGTTTAGGAAACTTGGGTTCATTTATGTTGTTTGCATTCCATTTTTATAATTCTAGTGTCAGACAAGTGTTGCTCTTTATTTCCCTTGAAATTGCTCATTTCTTTTGGGGTTTTATCACATTTTTGTACAATCTTTTTTTTTAAGATGCCATCACTATCTTCTGACTTGTCTTTTGCATATCTAAAGCATTTTTGTGATGAAAGACTTGTGTGACACAGTTAAGCCAGTGGGAGTTCACCCTGAATACAGGCTACTAGACAGGCAATCACAATGTTGTGCTTAACAGTTCTCATTTATTTGATTTTGGTTTTACCTGTCCAAAAATGAACTAACATATTTTCATTCTTCTGAGAGTCATTTGGATTTGAATAATTCTTCTCAGACGTCATAAAGTGCAATAAACATTTCTGATATGTTGTCCAGTCTAGGGGAATTGTTTCTGTCTCTGTTTTTATAGATGTTGATCACCTCCATGTAACAAAGAGATACAAAGTACTGCCAAATATCCCTGTTTCTTAAAGGGATAAAAATGGTCTTGTTGATTCTGTAAGGTCAAGCCTAGTCTCCAACAAACATAATGTTTCCCAAAGGCTGGAAGGACAAGCACAAACATATAAAAAATAATCATACCCCACATATCTCACTGCTGGTAGCTACAAGCTACACTCTGAGCTTATTCCAAACATCCATATTCACAGACATCTCTTCTGGAGGGATGAAGTGGAAGTCTGGGGCAGGTCAGTTAGTGTAAATGCAGAAAACCTCTACTATCAACATTTATCTCAGTGTATGTCTCCTTTAGTAGCCATCACCATTGCTGAAATAAATTACAAACATTATTGTCTTTAATGGGAAACATTGCAATCGGGAGGATGACCCTTGTAAGAAAAGAGTTGTAGAACAGAGGATAAGGTGTGTCCAAGAATAAAGTAGACCTCACTCCCACTGAGAGCCTGAGGAGCAGCTGGGAACCTCCTTCAAAGAAGGACTAACCCACCGCATGGCAGTTTATAGAACATTAACTTTATAGATGATGCTAGAGGCATTCTGAAAAAAGAATCTGGGAAATGGCCCAACTGAATGGTTAATGCCTCTCAATCCTCCGACAGGAGAACCCTTGCCCAGAAGTAGCCGAGTGCAGCAGTAGCTGACTGGCAGCTTTTACAGGGTATTGAATAGAGTCTGTTCCACGTAAGAAAACTGAGCTTCCTGAAAGTCCTAATAATCCTCATAGATACAGTGAACGTCTCCAACAACCTATATCAGACAGGTCTTTCAGTTTGTCTGGCCTACACCGAGATGCTTTCTTGATAGAGTCAAGAATATGCTGCTTAGTTTAATGTGAAAATTGCACTCTGCAGTAATTTGGGATGGTTTAAAATTGTGCCATTTTCTATCAGTGAAGTATTTACAGATGGCTTGCAAAATATGCTCACTGACATATTTCAGATCTGTCTACAGGGTGGTAATAAACATGCTGTAGCTTTTGCATAAATTGTTAGAAATAAATTGCTTTCTTCTAAAGTCAGAAAAATCATATCATGGTAAAGTTACTAGAAAGAGCAACGAAGATTATTAAGAAAGATTTTTGTGCAACATTATAATTATAAGCTGGATTTTCAGAAGTATCTAATTTAAGAGTAAAAATATTCTAGGTTTAAAGTGGATGGAAAAAATCTCGGCATTGACATGAATTCTGTCTACATAATTGAGTCTAATTTTGCAAAGCAAATAACTTCTTTTAGAGTCTTGCTCAGATGGTAAACACAGAAAGGTCTTGAATCAGAACAGTACCTGAACACAAAAGATTATGGTAATTCTTAGTCAGGACAGCACTTTCCTGCATTTTAAGCAGTATGCCTAACAGGGCTATTTTCTTCTACTGGATTAAAGATATGATGCACAGTATTGCCAATCCCATCTTCAAAATTCATGCAGTTGGAAAAACATCAGACTTGTTTAAAAGTTGTAAGATTTTAAGCTTTGCATTTTTTATTTACCTTCTATTTTATTCTTTAGGCTACATTTCTGAAGCAGCTTCAAACTTTTCCATGAGATCAGAAGGGCTCAAAATGTACTCAAAAATGAATATTTCTCTACAATTTCTTGCTGCTAGCATTTCGGGATTGAAGAAAAAGCATTAACAGTTGTGATACCTGCAGTAACATTACAAGAATTGTCAAAGCTGGCTCTGCCTCTGTTGAAATTTCAGCTTTTCATATTTCAACTTTTTCCCTCAGCCTAAAAACAAAAAGAATTGGGGAAAAAAGACACAAACCGTTTCATGTATGTGCATATATGTAACGTGTCTATCTTATAGGGTTTGCTTTTGACTGCTCTCAGAAATCACAGCTGGCTTAGCTTATGGTCCTCTATAACAGGAATATTTCCCTCCCTATATCCAGAAAAGCTATTTTTAGATGCATGTTTTTTTTTCTTTTTCCAAGATGCATCTTTTACGTTATGAGGGAGCTGGATAAGCTGTAAAGAGGTATGTTATTTCATGGCTTGTGTAAAAACTGCACTGTTGGAAAAAAAGCCTGTCTATTTCTTTAGTCATTTAAAGATAATGAAAGAGTGATAAAAGACAGCCATAGTAGAGGAGAAGACAAAAAGAAATAAAAGGAAGGAAGATGGGGATGACTGTACAATGGTTATATACTGACAGCCTGAGAAAACTGGGGCTCAGGGATCATGCAGAGAGAAGAGAAGGGAGAATCAAGTTTCAAACTGATTGTAAGGACGATACGACTTTACTGATCTTTCCTTTGGTTTCAAGCTGGGATTGCCGCTGTGGACTGAATCAAAACTAAACAGGGAACAGAGAGATGTAAGAAACTTGCTGACGCCCTGGATGCCCTACTGAGTCTGTGAGTAGATGCTGCCCAAGAGCCAGCCACCTCCCCTGCGTGGTGTCATCAAGGATGTAAATGCCTGTGCTCTTGACAGCTTCCTAACGCACTGTGCCAGTGCTGCTGGGGATGTAAAAGCTGGAGGAAGCTCAGAAAGCATCAAGGGGAGATGTTCACCACTTGACTTCAGTAAGGTAGCTGAGGTCTTTGCAATGATAGTTTAAGAGATGCAGCCACAGCTATGGATGCTGTCAGTCATACCTAAGAGCGTGAAGGTTAGTGAGCCTTCCGAGGTGATTTAAATACTGGATGCTATTGAATTTTTCCTTGGGGAATACCAAAAAAGGTATTTGTCAGCACTTATCCCAAGAGCGTTTGTGAGCAAAGAATGTGAAGGATAAACATTTTGGCCTCTACAGCACCAGACGTGCCACTATTCAGCTTCTGGGGTTGCTCCTGGACAGCTTAACATATTCTCTCTCAGGTTTCATGGCAATGCCGTGATTAATTTGGGCTGATGACAGAGGAAGATTTATGATTATATTTCTGGAATATCTAGTGCAGAAAAAGCACTGAAAACAGAACAGAGGAGTTTAGCTGTGCATCCCAGCAGTCTTTACTCCATCCCTTTTGAAGCTGAAAACAGGAATGGAGAACAGCTGCAAGTTGCTTCAGCTGAATTCACTGCGAGATGTAGGGAGTGTTGGAGAGTGGGTGAGCTGTTTAGCCTTGTTTTAGAGAATACCGGCTTTCAAATTTTGATTCCTTACCTCATGCTGGGTAGTGAGCCCTCCGTGCTAGCAACAGGAAATGTCAAGCAGCTGAGATCAATCAAGCATGGTCAGAATTATGATTTGATTGTCCAGGGAGAATGGCAGCATCACATTATAAGAACCTGTCAAACAAGAACACAAAAAAGTTTCTGCCTTCAGGGATTGTTCCTCAACAATCTTCAGCTCATCTGACCCCAGGTTTCAACACTAACACACCTTAATATATCCTCTAGACACCCACTAAACTTCACAGTGTTTGAAAGATTTTAGACTACCATTAAACAGAAACAAGTTCCCACCCTTTCCCATCCTTAATTATAGCAAAGCTTTTATTTTTTTTCCTGTGTATGGCTACAGTAGACAAGCTAACTTAAGGCTGATGCAAGCAACAACAAATTGAATGTAAAATCAGTAAGAGAATAACTGATTTTGATTCTTACTATTGGCGTTATAGAGACATACAGATTGTAAATTATATGCAGATCCCATTTCCATCCATTAATTCAAACGCCAGATAGCCAGTCTGTGACATTTTTCTCCCCCCCTTGATTAAGCTATTTGCTCTTCTACTTTCAAGAGAAAAAAAAAAGAAAAAAAAAGAATAAACACTTCTTTTCAACCTTTTGCTCAAATACAGCACATTTCCAGGGGACATGATTTGGCATTCTTCTCTCTGCATTGTGACACAGCAAATGGATATAAAAATCATGACCTGATGATTGTCTTGAGGTGTTGTGATACCTGATGAATATAAGCATGCCTTGGAACAGCTAAAAATGAATAAAATAACTATTTTGTCAGTATTTTCTGCAACATAAAACCACCTTCTGATGAGGGGTCATGGAGAGCTCCACAGCATTTTCAGCCTTTTCTCTGAGCTGGGAGAAGGAACGATGAGAAATGGTGAAAAGTAAAGACGGTAAAGACGCACTTTGCTGTGCAAGGTATTTAGAACAAGATGGACAGTGAAAGAGAAACAAAAAGATTGGGTAAGGAGAAGCTGCAGATTTGATTCTTATGAAATTCTCAAAGTAAAAGGGAATCTCTGCCGAAAGGGACGATTCCCACCTGAACTGTGCCCTGGCAAGGGGGAGCAGCTGCAGGATGCTCCATGAGCAGCCAGACTCCACTTTGGGTCCTGTATGGCAAGCAGGACGCACAGACCTCACGCAAGAGACAGATCCTGTTCCTCTGGGTGTGTGATGTAAGGAGATGTGACAAGGCAGGGAAAGGACCTCCTTGGAGGATGAGGGGGTTATACAGCCCCCAGGACTTCTGGTCTTTCTTTATTTATTGAGGACTAGTTTCTGATACATTTATTAAAACAAGTCCTCCTTCCTGAGAAAAATTATTTGCTCACCAAGCAAAGTACAATAGTCACAGCCTCAGAAAACCTGGGAATAAAATTCAGCTGTATAAATTGGACTCTGATTCAGAAATTTCAACGACTGTAGCAGAACAAAGATATAAAACTACATTCATTGAAAACAATTTTTTTTTCATGCCAAATCTTTTAACTCAATCTTTTTCTCAACATACTTCTTATTTGACTGGATTTACATCACTTTTAAGTTCTATAGATTCATATGAAAGATCCATATCTATTTAATGCTGTTTGTTCACCTCCTTTCATTTTTGCAGAGACCCATATTTTCCCTAACTCCTTTGAAAAAAAATGACATGGTCAAAACAGTGAAAAAAATTCCTGCCATTGATAATTACCACACAGCTCTTTCAGTTGAGAAATATCCTGCACCATTTACTGCCTACTGAGATGCAATCAAAATTAAATGGGTGGAAATAACTCTGAAGTGGCAGTTTTAAGCTGCAGCAAAGGAGCACAGGGTCTTATTTTCATGACAACACAGAAAATGGCCTTCTGGGTCAAACTGATCATCCATTTCATCTCCACCAGTGTCAATACAAAATGCTGTTCAGACACAACTCATGATCCTGCCTGTCTGCAGTTCACCCCCCCCCCCCCCCCCCATATTCTTCCAGCACCCACCATCGCACTGAGGATGCCAGAGAGCACATTCCTGCCTCTTTCTTCCTGTTTATGGACCTTATGTCCTGGAATTTGTCTGCTTTTGCCTTTTTAAACTTGCTGGTACTGTGGGTCTCCACAGCCTCCTGTAACAGCAGATTCCTGAAGGCAGACCAGGTAGTGACCTGTGAGATTAAAAAAGGGGCTTAAAGGTTTTAAAGTGGTCTCCAACTAGTTTCAGTTGCCTATAGGACACTGCAGGACTTGGCAAATAACAATCCTGTATTTGCTTTTCTCAGTGCCTTCATAATTTTATAAACCTTGACCATATCCCATTCAGCCTGCAGGGGAACATGATCGTGAAAGTCCCAGCCTTTTCTGATTCCCTGTAACAGCCACTGCTTCATCTCTTTAATCATCTTAGTTGCTTTTTGCTGCATTTTCTCTAATTTCCCTATGTCCTTCTTAAAAGGTGGAAACAGGATTGTACACAGTATTCAAGATGTGGATGCACCAAGGTTTCATGTTTTCTGTTTCGTTCTTACCATCCTTTCTGAGAACACCCAAAATTCTGTCGGCATTTTTGGCTTCTGTTGCATTTTGAGCACATGAGTTCAGAGACCTCCAGGTCTCCTTCCTGAACTTCAGCTGCCAGCTTTCAGTTCAGCACTGTGCAAATACGGCTTAGATTATTCTCCTTAGGTGCACTATATACCCAGGAACTCATCTGACATTTTTTACTGCACTCGCTCAGCTGTATATTGCCTTTCTAGGGCTCCTTACTATGCACATGTGTGTCATTTGATACCCTGAAAGAGTTCAGTATCATCTGCAAACTGAGATATATTTCTATAACTCTTCCTTCTGCAGGTCATTGATGAAGATCTTAAATAAAACTTTCTCTCTACAAGACCTTACTGCTTACTCTTCTTCATCCCGAAAAGAGACAATGAATCCCTTCGCTCCCTATCCTCTAGGCAGCTTTCAGTTCATAAAAGCATCAAGTCCAACGGCAACTTCTTTTCTTCAGTAGCATTCTGGTAGGCATCTTGTCAGGAGTTTTTAGAAAACCCGAACAAAATACACCTATTTGTACAAGATAACTTGTACAACTTCAGAAAGCTAGTGATGCAGAACTTCATTTTACAGGGTTTACTTAGTCCAGTGAAGGCCACCACTTCTATGCAGAAACAGTAGTAAATACTGGACTGATCCAAGTGTTGGCTGCCAGAAGCTGTTTCTGAGAAGCAGGAAGGTGAGAGGGGTGGCTACTTTCTATATCATATGCGTGTCTACACAGGGTGCAAAAGCTTGGACCTAAACAGCCCGAGGGAAGGGATGCTACAGAATCTGCAATAAATTAAAACAGATGTAATTTGGATAGACCAAAACAAAGTCCAGTGCCTGCAGAAGCCTTCTCCTAGGACACCTAGGATTAAAAAAATAGTAATAACCTAAAGTCTGCTGTATGTGAAGGTGACACAAACCTGATTTTTAAGTTTGCACCTTTTTTCTCCCCTTCATTAAGCTTGGTATTATTAATTTGACGATACATTAAAGGTTTTACTGACAAAAACCTGCTTTAGTATAAATGGATATCTTTCACAGAAAGGCACAATGCAGTTTCTATTGATATCTATAAATTAATAATTATATTTGACATGGGAATTATTTCAAAATAACATTTGATTTTATAGTACGCTATATCCCTGCAATCATATTTATAGATGTGTAATGTTGCATCACTGCACTGTTCTACCAAGTTTACCAGGAAAAAGTCAGAGAAATGAGTGTGTCATTGATATTAAACATATATTTTTCTTAACTAGAAGTGGTTCTTTCTATGACGCTGTGTAAAAGTTCACAAAGAAGCACAACCAACAAAGGGAATATTTTTCACCAGCAAATATTAGTACTTTGTGACAATACTGCAATAGTAAAGCTATTGCAGATTTCCTTAACAGTCAAACTAAATTGTACACCTCCAAATAAGGGTAGAGCAGGAGATGCACATGCCAACTGCATTTGGTAACAATGTGAGAGGTGATGGATCATGGAGACTGTGAGCCACTGCTGCAGCAAGAGGTTGAAGCCTTGACTTATTTTGCCTAAAGAAAAGTTCCAGTGTGGTGAAGCACTTTTGTCTTCACAATCATTGATTTATTGCAAAGCATCTCTGCAAAAGAATATTTGATGTTCAGGGTTCTTCCCAAAAATAGTATGTTTTCACTGCAAAAAGGTAAAGAGGAGACATACAAAGGTATGTTTAAGCTAGGTGATTTCAGTATTTCTACAAGGAACAGGTTCCAGGTTAGTAGCTCCTGGAGGCAGCCTAGACCAACCAGCTTCAGTACCCAGAAGTCTTGTTCTGCTTTGTTCAAACCTGGCATCAACTTTACCTCTGTTTTCAGAGGGAACAGAGTAAAACCTTTTACTCCTGTGTTCTTCGGAGCTGAGGATTGCTTAGCAGCTCTTCACATTTCAAGGAGCAAGCTGCAAGCCTCATGCCTCCATACAGAAGGTACTCTGATGACTCCAAGAGAGCAAGTAAATGGTTTGCAAGGGAGGGTCAGGTTTTTTTTGCACTGATGATTTTTTTGTAACTTTAGAGCACACGACCACAAGCTGGCCTGAAAATACGGCACAGAAGTTCCCAACAGCAGCTCCCACTTATTCTTGGACTTGTGTAGAGGTCAGGCAGATTCATGCTTATTTTTAACCTAGCAATACCTTTTTTGTGCTGTGCTCTGCATACTTCGTAGCTTGACATTTGTTTGTAAGATTGAAGGGAATAAGGTAAGCTATTGAAGTAAATCTGTTCTGGGGAAAAGCAACCCCTTGATATACAGAACTGACCGGGTTTTTTTTGACACGTGAGTGTCTGTTCTGCTCAGTTGCTGAATGGTCAGAAATAATACTTACCTGAGAAACTATCAAATGTAAACCTCTGTCAGAGTAAGAATAATTTAAAACTGTGAAGCTAGGATTTTCAGTGGTGGCTGAGAAGACAGATACCCAGTTTGTGTTAACTTTAAGGGAAAGTTAATTTCCTTCAGAAACCTGTCAGTAGGCTAGGGTGTAAGGGTCATGATGATACTTAGCTACACAAGGTATAAGACAAAATGTTCTGGACTGCTTGGAGAAAAAAATAAGTTATTTCATTCAATGCTTCTGCTTTTTGTCTCTGACAAGACAAATCAGTTAAAAATTGACTTTTCATAAGTATGATTTCTTTAAAATGTCATAAGGTGGTAGAAAATCTAATAAAAATTACCTAAGAATTTATCTTAATTCCAGTTAATGATATTCACTACTTTCCAACTAAGTAGGACAGATATATTTGCACTATAAAGAAGAGGACCATAATGCTAAAAACATGCAAAACTACATGGCAATTCTTCTTTGCTGAGGAGAGAAATGAGGAGGTATAAGAAGCACTGTGCCAAATTTTGCTGTCAAATTTTGCAGTGAGGCAAAGGTAAAGACAAAGATAAAGAAGATATCTTTTCTTCTCACACACAGACATTAACACCATCTTCTTCTTTTTCTGATGGTGAACAAAATTTGCTATTAGAAGAGAGAAGAGTGCATCTGATACCCCCAGGAGGGGAGATCAATAGCAGAAGCAGGTATGTATGGAAGCTTGTGGGTAAGATGATGGAAAGAAGGTGATCAGAATGAAAGAAGGTAGAAATGGATTGGAGTGTCCTGTCAGGAATCCAAGCTGCAGGAAAGCTAGAATCACAGGGAAGATTTTGGAATACAGGGGAAGGGTGAATTGGTGGCAAGACTCCCAAACTAGATTTTTCATACATAATAGAAAAGCCAGGTTGAGACAGGATGCATAGAGATATACAGAAGCAGAGTAGTCTCTAGTCACTCAAAAAAACTCTGCTGCACAATCCATAGAGAAATCTGCTTTTCCTGAATCTTCTCATGGGAACCTGTTGATGGGAATGTGTCTTCATGTAATGGCAGATCCATCTAAACCTTCCATCAACTACACTGTTAACTAAAAAAATGAGGGAGCTGTTCAAAAGTGTAAGATTGCCAAACATGACAGAAGCTTATATGGAGGTCAGGATGGGTTTACAGATGAAAATAACCAATTTTTCCCCCATGTCTGACAATCTTGGTCTTGTCATATAGAAATTTTGTTCTGGAACACAGTAAATGATATTCAGGAGAAAGGGAATCTGTACCAGGAACTTCTCTGGGAGAGCTATTTGGACCAGTTTCCCCATGCAGACAAGCCCTCCCAGTCTTTCTCCACCACAAGGAGAATATCACACAGAGATTCTGTAAGGACAAATTTGATATAACCTGCAAAGAATTAAGGCCCAACTCCTGTACAATCTGTGTACCTGAAATCAATGAACACTAGGTGTTTGAATGTCCTCTGGGGGTCTTAGGAACAACTGCTCATATACTGGATTCCAGTCCAGATGCTGATGGTGAGAAAATTTACTCACATGTCACTATGATACCAGGAGCGACAGGTGGAATTCCTTTCATTCAAGTTTAGGTAATCACAGTGTACAAAGAACTAGCTGCTGAGGTTCCCTCTACAGTCAGAGGAGATGTTGGAAACAGTTGATGGTGTTTAGGGTGCAATTCATCTGACCAGACATAAGTGTCTGGTTTAGGAGGGGAAGAATCAAGTTCTAAACCCTACTGCTTAGAGTAACAAGCTCTCTGCTGACTACAAAGGAAGTATAGGACAATTAGCCCAGATGCAAACACTTCTGCCATAGACAGACACACACAGCCTCTTGAGATGCTTTTACATTTCTATGGGAGATCATATATCTCTTACCATTGCCCAGGAAGTTGAGACAATCATTCTGCAGGTCGCAGGGCAGTGAGGTGACACTGAAGAGCAGTTGAACCTTCCCAGCTCCAACCTGCGAGAGCAGCACTGGAGGAAGAGCTTCTTGCTGAAGGAAAGCTGTGCCAGTTGGATGTGCTGGGTGAAGGGATTAGATCTTCAGGGAATGGTTGCAGAATTTCACTGGAGCTCCTAGCATGAAGGAGGCTTTCAGCTGATCCAGAAAAGCAGGAGCTGACACATTCCTTTGTGCTGAAGCTGGGCGGTATGGATAAGCTGTGTGCGCAGATGGTGCTCTGGCTGCTGATCTCGTAGCTGTGTGCAATCACAGAGCAGTTAGCCTTCCAAACACGCCAAACCCCTACCCACTTTTCCCCAAGCCTCTTCCCATCCCCTCTCCTCCATCCTAAAATACCCCAAGCAATTAAAAAGCTATCAATCTCTGTGAAATTCAAGTGTGAATCACGGGCATTAACAAAAGAAAACTAAGAGTTCATTTAGAAAACTGCCAGTTCAATTCTGAGTGGGAGACAGACTCTTTATAAAAGTATCAGAGCACTTTTCAACCTTCCGAAGCTAGGCTGACAAGCTTAACTTGCTCACAGACAGTGCTGTCAGTCAAAAAAGAGACAGTGAAGTTTCATTATACTAGTAGATATGCCACCTGTAATGGAAAGTATCTTGTTGGTGTATCAGCAAGGAAGAAGATGAAGTGGTTGAAACTTTTCAGCATTTCTGGATGCTAGCACATGAGTCATCTGATTACAGTTCAAGAAGAGGGCTGTACAGGTTTGCTGCATTTAGCCTAGAACAGATGTCCTTCAGAAGTTCTAAAACTGTGACAGAGAGCACAAAAGAAACAGTAAGTACTTCATTTTTAAAATGACTTAAACTGATAATAAGTATGGAAAGTGTTCCTTTTTCACTTCAGCAATTTCTCAAGTAATTTCTCAAGGACAAAAAATTGCTTACAAATGAAATCCATTAATTTAATGCCATGTATTGTTAGCAAGTGGCTTTTTTCTATAAAATGTCACAGACGTACAGAATGACTCTGGATGAAGCCACTGAGTGATTTAGCACAGCTTGCACATTCTGTGTAAATGTGAAAAAAATGAACTGAAATAATGTGCCAAAAACTTATGAGAATTTAATTCACTTTCAACAACGTGTGGGAAAGATACTCACTTGGCTCTTAGCGATCGTGTCACTGCCCCATGAACTGCAAGTGAAAAAAACAGTTCTTTATGTCAGATGACAGTTTCATAAACTACTGAAACTGTTTTTAATTGCATCTTATCCTTATGTGCACAATGAACAAGATGGGTTTTACATGGCACTACATATCAGACAGCATTATCAGAAGGGCTGTCTTTATTTATGGATGTCATTATTCAACAAAATAATTTAATTCGTGATGGACTACCCTATCCATATTGAGTCTTCCAAGCATCTCTTCAGGACCTAGATGTCAACCATACCAACAATCATTTGCAACTTAGTGTAGGCTGGCTGAGCAAGGGTCAAAAGATGACACATTCCTTGAGCTTAAGAGCAACCTGAGAAAGTTGCTTTCTAATGAAGAGAGTATCAAATTGTAACAAAAAAAAAAATCACATGGATATTTTTGAAAAATTAGCTCAGTAAAATCTATTTCTGAGTAATGCATAGTCAGATGCAAGGTCTATGAACTCTCCACAAGGAGAAGAGAATGCATGTAAACTTTATGATCAGTTTTCTACATTCTAAGAAATGCAACTCAGAGAGGAGGGAACACATATAAGACAAAGTTTTCCATCTTTCCAATTTAGTTCTCTTTGTCTGAAAAACAATTCACCCAACACTTCCACAGATTTCATCACCAAGTCAAAAATTGAGCTTGAAGACCATCCAATTAAGTTTTATGAACACACATAACTTTTCAAAATTGTTACAGGAATAATTTTTAGGCAAAGCAAAGAGTGAGTGACATTGCTGCTTTTAACAGCTGAGGATTTCCAGAATTAGAAATAACTGATGTATAAGCAAGAATACAGCAAGCAGACATAGTTGAGTCACTTTTGGAAATCATTTAGAGATACATTGCTACTGGAAACTAAGGCTTGAAGAGTGTACAATATTCAAACTCTAAACTACATGTGAGAATCTATTTCCTGTCATGAATGCTCTAAAAATAGAGTATACTTGCCTCAAGATCTAAAAACTCTTTAGAAACGGCAACAACTGGTTGTATGCCAATACTTCTAATGAAGTGCCACCTTCCACATTACATTTTGGAGTTCACAGAAATCTCTGTGTTTAAAAAGAAACTGAATTAAGGAAAAATAGGATGAGTTTGAAGAAAAAAACTCTCTAAAATGTGAGCAAAAAAAAGTACAGTAAAATGGTTCATTCCTTGTATTTTTTAAATCTAATTAAATACTTGGTCAGCCTCCTTGAATTACAGATGACAGAAAGGAGATCTTAATAAAGGTTAAGTAGTTTTGGTCAAGGTCTAGTAATGAAAAGACCATAGGAAACCCTGTGAAGAAATTACAATTTCTATATTCTCTGCAGAAAGGATAACATGTTGGTAAAGAGAAAGAATGAGATGGCAAAATATGCACTGCAAATACAAAGAAATACCAAGAACGTACTCATTGCATAAGCGTTGCCAATATGGGACACTGAATGAAGCAGTGGACCTTAAAGAAAAATAACGTGACTAGTTACTTAAAGACTGTATCATAGTCATGCAAATACAAACAGTGTCAAATGGGCAACTTTAAACCTGTCATTTCTTGGATGAGCTACTTGACTTTACAGTTTTAACTTTCTTTGAATGACACGAGTGTATGGCAATGCACTGGATGCTTTGAGAAGGCCATGTTTGAAACACAGTGCTCAGCTCTGCAGCCTCGTCTGTTGTGGAAACGGTGCTGAACTCAATCACAGTCTGTGCACAAACAGGCAGTTGCATTGAGCCCTTGGTGGTATTTGTTTTAGAGGCACTAAACTGATTGTTTAACCAGCACTGGCTATGAAGTACTGCTGTTAGCTACTTGAAGTTGGTACTCGTACATATCTACCAATTTCTCACATTCCCTGCTGGGATGTATTTATCCCCTTAGTCATCTAAGGCAGATTGATTGCGCTTGTTTATGCATACAGCTATTTCTTATTACTGCGTTTGAAAAAAGAGAGGTAGGTAGAATTGAACCTGCGAGACTGAATCTAAACTGAAAGGGAATGAGAACAAATGACAGTTTATAAATGGATTCTAAAATGTTCATGGATCTATGTAACTAGAAACTTCATTCTTTAGCTACTTAAATGCATCTGTTCTGGCCTTTTAAGCAAGAAAAATATTTGTCCTGTATAATTTTATACTATATGATCTCAGTGTTGGCACTGTATTAAAAATTCAGGACAAATATTCTCCGTAAAGATCAGGTTTTCAGGTACTATTGCTTTTTTTTTCTATTTTATTTTTAAAGGGCTGTCTGTGTTACATTGAGTGCTCCATTCCCTAAAACCTGACCTGCTCCAGGAAAATCTGCATGATTAAGGACTGGCAGCGTTTGCCTCAAGTGAGCGGCATGTAGCACGCACTACTTTTAAAGGTCAGTGCTTGAGGGGCAGCGGTTTCTCTCAAAATCACTCCTTACAGCAAACAAAATAAGGACAACATTGTCTGGGGACAAGGGAGGGGAGAGCTGCTGCCTCTTCTGCCTTGCTGATATTCATCAAGCCTTATTTGCCACTCTGGCAAATCTGATGTTGGACCATCTATTGACAAAGACTGGCAACTCTTTCCTAGCTCTACGACTGAAGCAAAATCAATCACTGCTTCAGGTCTGAGTACTGCGTGCAGAACTTTCTTTTTGCTCCTGAGAACTGGTAAACTTCAGAGGACCTGGCAGAAATGCTTATTATTTTTTCTGAAAAACCCTACATTGGATGCAACTTGACAAGACAATTTTCTAACAGAAAAGAGAGTTAAACAGATATTGCCGGAGGTAAGCTATGTATATCAAATTCCTTATACCCTGCCATACCTCCAGAAATGTGATTTACAGCAGAAACAACGTATGTCCAACAGATCTTTTTTTCACTCTGTTAAGCTAGACTATCTGTATTTCACCTTAGCACATACATATATTCACATAGAGCAAAAGCTCATTTATAGACTTGCCTTAAATAGGAAGCTGGGATTTAAAGTTCACGTAGCTCATTTATTTAGTGCAAGCCAACTTACACAGCCTAACTTACAGTCTGTATCAAGACATAGCAAGAAAGTAGCTAGCAGGTTGAGCAGTGACTATTCCCCTCTATTCACCAGTTGTGAGACCACATTTGAAATACTGGGTCCAGTCTGGGGCTCCCAGTGCTAGAAAGACATTGACAGACTGAAGTAAGTCCAACAAAGGGCCACCAAGATGCTTGAGATTGCGTCACGTAACATTCAAAGTGGGGCTGAGGGAATTGAGTTTGTTCAGCCTGAAAGAAGGCTAAAGAGAAATCTAACTACTGACCACAACTTCCAGGAGGAACACAGTGCTAGGACAAGAGGCATTTGGTACAAGCTGGAATATGGGAAACTCTGACAAAATTTTGTCTTTCTGTGAGGGCTGTCAAATCCTGGGATGGGCTGCCCAGTGAAGGCAGTATCTCTCACTTTGGAGATACTCAAACCACACCTGGACATAGCCTGGGGCACCCTGCTGCATCTAGACCTCCTTTGAGCATGAGGTTGAACGAGACGACCTCTGGAAGTCCTATCCAACCTATGCAGTTCTGTGATTCAATTACTCTGGGCTTATTATGGTTTATGTGATGTAAATTTAAGTGCCTACAAAGAAAAGTATCCACAGTTGCTTTGGAGGTGGTCACTCAGCAGCATATTTCTTATTGAACAGCCCATTTGCTGCTTGACCCTTTCTGTCCTTGATTTTAGTGTTTTCACGAGCTTTTAGTTCAAGGTGGTGTTTATGGGGCCCTTCACTACCATTCTTTTATGAGCAATAAAAACTCCTGTCGTTTATTTCCATGAAGCATTTCAGTCGTGCCTGAACACAGAATCACCTTGTAACAGGAATCCCTTGCATGGGAAGCCAACCCTCACTGGCTTAAAAGCTTCTAGGAATTTGCACATTTTCTTGACTTTCTCCAGGAGTTCAGAAGTGAGAGTAAGGAACAGCTTTTCCTCACCTATGGAATCCTCAGATGATTTGAGCTGATTTTTGTATTTGAGCTGATTTTTGTATTGTTTCATTTCACTCTCCAAAACATTAGGAACAGTAAAAATATGTTAAGCTATAAAGAGTATACAGAGTGGAGCACATCAGCAACACCCCAGAGATGAGTGAAATGCCCCTGTTGACTATTTGTAAGAGCAGGAAAGGGAAGAACTGTAGGCTCTTACAGTTGTATGTTGTATATTGTATAAGCACTCTAACGACCAAAACTCATGACATGCATTTATTTTTGCTGGTAGACAAAACCAAAAGAAATTCCTACCATTACAATGACTTGGGAAATGAAATAATCAGGGGTAGGAGAATTGAAACTCCTGGCTCTTTACTTAGTCATCAAAGAAATCTATTTTGCAACAAGCTAGGAGCATTCAATTAACAGCCTCAGAAGCGCTGAAGGACTAAGAGCAAGGCCCTTCGTGAAGAGATCGGCTGAATTAGTAAAGATCTAAGGGGCTTCTCAAGACATGGTTTGAATTTCAAAACCAACTGTAAATTGCTGAGGTTACTTCTTGATACTCCATTTGCATTTCATGCTCTTGATAAAAACATAATATTGAGCTAAAACCAAAGCAAGGAGCACTACCATTGACAAAGGAAGAGCTCT
Organism: Pterocles orientalis; assembly: GCA_011057875.1. NCBI lineage: Eukaryota > Metazoa > Chordata > Aves > Pterocliformes > Pteroclidae > Pterocles > Pterocles orientalis. Next base: position 600,097 of record WKFP01015229.1, read on the forward strand.
TGTACAGTCTCCTTTGGAAGAAAAGGAGGACAGAAGAAGGAAAACAATGTCATTGATCCATGAAACTACCTGAAATAAAAATGCAAATTTATGTAAGTGACAGAAAGTAAAGGAGCATTCCTGTTCTGGATAGCAGCTTCTGAGAGGTTTGGGAAGAGAATTGTCCAAGCACCTGTGCTGCAGCCACAGAGTAACCAAAGTCTCCTGATTCTTGACTTGGAGCTAAATCTAGGGCTGAAGCACCGTTTGGCGGATCAGGCCCTCCAACCAGTCATTCAGAAGACACTCACCTCAGAAGTTTTGCTGAGGAGAGAGGCATTGGGCACACAGCAAAATACTAAGTAGAACCTGCTGAGGATTTAGCAAAGCTAGACCCTGCCAGAAGGGTAGCAACGCTGGCTGGAGCTAGTCCTCAGTTAAGCTGGCTAGCAAGAGAGCTTTTTTGAAAGGTTACTGAATAGAAAACTAAATAAATAGGGAAGCTGTTGTCTTTACCTTTGCAGCTTGTAAAAAAAAAAAAAAGCCAATCTTCTATTTTGCTTTTGCTAGAATATGTAAATACCCTGCCAATACCCACATCTTATGAGGAACAGCAAACGTGTGCAAGCTGGGGTGCCTGTAACAAGGATTTCAACAGCTGTTTGAAGCAAAGACATCCCCTTTACACTGCTCCAGAAGACCCCGCCGCCCAGAGCCCCTTCCCGCGCCGGAGCGGGCGGAGCCGCGCCCGTCCCCCCCTCCCGGAGCTGCGGCTGCGGCGCCCGCCCCGGCGCCTGGGGACGGGCTCGGGAGGGGCTGGCGGGGCCGGGCCGCCTCATTCCGCCCCGTCCCGCCCCTCCCGGCGTGCGGGGGCCACCGCCTCCAAACTTTCGACGGGCCGTGCCGTGCTGTAGCGTGCCGCTGCCCATCGCAAGGGACGGGAGAGCCGCCCCGGTGAGTGTGCGAGGGGAGGACGGCGGCGGGGTGCGGCCACGCTCGCCTCCCCGGGGCG
>WKFP01015229.1:601107-640583 GCA_011057875.1 Pterocles orientalis
CACGGGGATGGGTGCGTTCCCCCGGAGCAGCAGGAGGGCAGCGGCGGCAGCCCGGGGGCGCGGTTGCCCCCACCTTCGCCTCCGGCATCCCCAAACCTTTCCCCAGAGCAGGCTCTGCGGTCGCGGTGGGAATGCTGCTTGCTAGTGGAATCACGATTTTCGGCCCTTTTTCCTTACTCTGAGAAGCGGGGTAAATCCTCTGTGGGCCTACCTCTGCCCAAAGTTAGATGCCATTTGATGCCTGCCTCTGAGGATCTGAATGCTCGGGAAAAAAAATTGGGAAAAAAACCCAAACAAACCCGTGCTGGGCGGTATGCAAGGTGTGCAAATAAATGCCATCATCTGGAGAGTTTATACCAAAAAAGAGCAGAGAGGGTCCTGTCAAACACTACCTGAGGTATCAAATGCCATCTCAGTTTTCTCTCGTACTCTGAAAGCAGATGATTCTTCATCCACTTAACTGTCCCACTGACAATTTCAAACTTGTCCAGTTTATTTCATCGGTTACTGACACGCCAGCTCTTCTCCTTCCTCCCTCAGCTTTGTCTTATTGACAAGAACAAAATGCCTTTCATCATCCCAAACAGGGCAGTAGCAAACAAAATAAAAGTGGCAGAACAAAAGAAGGGTTTCCAAAAAAAAAAAAAAACAACCCCAAAAAACCAAAACCCCCCAAAAACCCCATGAAGTGGTTGGAAGTAGGAATCTATATAAGGTCAGGGATTGGAATAAAAGGTGAAAATATTTTTTGAAAGAAAAGGATGCTACGTTGTTTGGCTGAGCTACGTCCTCCTGCCTGGATTTATGGCAAAGAAGGGAAAACCCTGTGAAATTTGCCTTCCCTCTTACCCTTCTACTACAGTGTGTAAATATGACCTGCTCTTATTTTGCACTAAAAAGTTACGAGATTTTGGAGCACCTTACAGTCCTGGGACCTCACCAAATCCCTACCCTAATAATATATGCAAGCATACCTCTTGGGTGTAGGTACACAGGTTGAAGGAAAAAGCTCAGCAGAGTTCTGAACTTCTGCATAGCCTTGGCTGTGCAATATCTTACATTTTTAACCTGGCGGACTAAAGGTGTATTGATGAGGAATCCCTTCCTGCCACCCGTGCTTAGGCTAGTAGTTGATAAAAGGTTATATTACAAGAAACTGCAGGGTAAGCTTGTACGAACAGCTGGCATGTCACAGCTACATATCTCACAGTGTTTCACAGTTTAGGCTTACACTATTAATTGTACAGTAAATGTAGACTAAACACTATAGAATAATTCTGATGGGTTTAGCTGGGGGGAAAATGCCTTTCAGTTCATGCAGTTGATACATTGCTTTTGCAAGAAGGGCTTGCACTGAGAAATTATTTGGGATATTGTGTGAGATGCAAGCAAACACAAAGGGCTCAGTCACCTGCTGGCAGACAATGCTTGTTTTTCTGCTACGAAATCACACCTAAGGATGTCACTGATAGATGTCAACAGGGACAGAGGCAGGGATGAAAACCTTCAATGAAGTGGATCTGGTTTAGAAAAAAAAAAAAAGGCATGTGAAACTGAAGGCATTAATAGCTAGAGTGTCTCTTTGGGCAGACCTGAGTTCGAGATGGGTTAAGCTATGGGTAACACCTGATGGCAAGAAAGTGACATTTCTTCTTTACTTTTGCTTTCCATAGGGAATGTATGAATGGGGAAGTAGAGTTAGTGACACTGGTTTGGCTTTCCCCTCAGTGGCAAACAGTGGTGTTTTCTCGGTGAGCACACTGGGCATTGGCAATTTCATAATTAGTATTTTCCCATGTGAAGCCAAAGAGCAGGGCGCTCAGTGTGCCACCCATGGTTTGGGCAGTCTGCGTAGGGACATGCACGTTTACATAGGATTGAAGTCTAAATCAGCAATTAACGGTAAAGCATCCATAATGTGTCCATCCATGCCTACTGAAGTCTTAGGGCAGCATAGAATTTGGCTCAGCCTGTGTAGGGAAGGCAACAAAATGTGATTTTGATGCCAGTGGTGAAATTTTTATAGACATCAGCAGGGGAATGATTTTGCTCTTCTCTATGACTGCAGTAAGAAATGAATCCCTGATTGGCAGCCTCCAAGGAGCTGTGTTTTCTCAAACGTTACACAGAAAGGAAATAGTATGTATAACTGAGTTTTAATTGTTTCTTGAGTTAATTTCAGCATGAGTAGGTTACCCAGTCATTCAGAGAAATGCTATTATTTTGATTCTGTTAGAGTGGTATTTTCACTTGCCTTGTGGTACAAACTTTCCTAAAAGAAAGTTTCTTAAAGAAAGACCTCAGTAATTAGTTTCCTGGTATTAAGGAGGGGCATAAACCTGTAAGAATTTAGTAACTATTTAAAGGAAACACTTTCCATTAAGGAAAAGCTGGAAGATTATTATGCTAATAGCAGTCTGGATGGTGCCGTTCCATGTAGAATTCCCATAGGTATTAATGGAAGTTTTGTGCTAAATCAGCAGTAGTTTTAGGTAGTGGATTGTAAAAAAGGATATGCTGCCCAGCAGGATCTTAATCCTTCTGCATTTACTTAGGCAAACTTTGTCTTTTAAACGCTTTTGAAATCTGTCCCAATTTTCAGCAGGAGTCATGCCTGAATAATATTACAGGATCGGGCTTCAAATGTAAGGGCAACAGAATTTAAATATATTAAAACAGATCTTCTCTTAATCCTGAGATGTAGAATGTGGGTTAGAGGAGGAAAGAGCTGTAGCTTTAGCTTGTTACTTCTTGTCTTAGCCACCACAGACTGATTTCTCCACATGTTCTTGTACTGTTTTGTTTTCAGGGACAGCTCTGTTGCTTAGACCAGGCTGCTGCAAGAATGGGGCCCTTGGAAGCAGTAGGCGAAGAAAACCAGACAGATGAAATGAAAATGGAGCAGTTCACCAAGCTGTACTTGCCGAGATACACCACACCACTCAACGAATTGGCTCTGGACCCTAAACCAGAACTGAAGGACAGCACGACGCTAGTTGAAGTGCAGATAATCCTCATCTTTGCTTATTGCTCCATCATCTTGCTGGGGGTGATTGGGAACTCCCTCGTGATCCACGTGATCATCAAGTTCAAAAGCATGCGCACAGTGACTAACTTCTTCATTGCCAACCTGGCCGTGGCTGACTTGCTGGTGAATACATTGTGCCTGCCCTTCACTTTGGTTTACACGCTGTTGGGCGAATGGAAACTGGGCCCGGTCTTGTGCCACCTGGTGCCTTATGCCCAGGCTCTTGCTGTGCACGTGTCTACTGTTACTTTGACTGTGATCGCTTTGGATCGGCATCGCTGCATTGTCTACCACTTGGAAAGCAAGATCTCTAAGCGGATCAGCTTCCTGATTATTGGAGTTGCATGGGCAGTCAGTGCCCTGCTGGCAAGTCCTCTGGCCATCTTCCGTGAGTACTCGCTGATTGAGATAATTCCTGACTTCAAGATTGTGGTCTGCTCTGAGAAGTGGCCAGGAGAGGGGCAGCTCAACTATGGCACCATCTACAGTGTCTCCATGCTCCTGATCCAGTATGTGCTGCCCCTGGCAGTCATCTCCTATGCCTACACCCGTATTTGGACCAAGCTCAAGAACCATGTTAGTCCTGGGGCGGGGAATGACCACTACCACCAGCGGCGGCAGAAAACCACCAAGATGCTGGTGTGTGTGGTTGTGGTGTTTGCTGTCAGCTGGCTGCCATTTCACACCTTCCAGCTAGTCAGTGACATTGACAGTCAGGTGTTAGACCTGAAAGAGTACAAACTGATCTACACAGTGTTTCATGTCATTGCCATGTGCTCAACATTTGCTAACCCCCTTCTCTATGGCTGGATGAATAACAACTACAGGACGGCCTTCCTCACGGCCTTCCAGTGTGAACAGCGGCTGGACTCCATCCACCCTGAAGTATCAGCAGCTTTCAAAGCCAGGAAGAAACTAGAAGCAAAGAGGATTCAGTTCCCCGGAGACTCTTTCACACAACCTACCAATGTCTAAGATGTCTGACTTTAAAGAAGAAATGAATGTGTTGTGGACAAAGGAATAAATCCATTTTGACACATGCATTCTTAACGCATAGTTATATTCATAAATGGTGAAAGAAAAGTAGCAGGAAAGTCAAGGCAGGTGGTATGATTTGAGGAGAGCTGATTGGCATAAGGAGTACGTAACTATATAACTGCAAGGAAATAAAAGGGAGAGGTTTTGGTCATGTCTGTCTCTAACAGGGTAAGAGACACTCCCATCCCTCCCATCTCTTTTTGACAAGTCTAAATGACACAGGCGGAGTTTGCTGGTTTTGCTGTAGGAAGGCAAACATCTGATTTGTAGCACAGGAATATTGATGGTGGGAGCAGGTAATTTTTATATTGGATGTGGAGGGAGGAATGGTCTGTGCTGCTTAAAGCTCCAACTTTTCAGACCCCTTCTGTCCCACAGGCACTTCTTGCGAAGATCAGGGAATTAAGAAGAGAAGTATGTTACTGGTTTTTACTTGTACTGGAGAACTTCAAACCAGAGCATTTAAAATGTAAAAGAGAAAAAAAAAAAACAACAAACAAATCTAAACAATAGATTCAATGTAAAGAAAGGTCAAGCTTCTACCTAAAATGCAGTGTGGGTTTTGGTCAGTCAAATGGGGTAAAAAGTAATTCCTTAAGAATCAGCTGTGGATATGCTGGTGAGGAAATTGCAAGCCTGTGACCGGATCAGTCATTCCCTGCACATCCCTACCTTTCATTTTGCGCTGGGGACAGCTCACAAACGCAGTGCTTTAAAGTGGCATTTGAGGGCAGGCACAGGTCTTCTCTAAGCACTTCATAAACTGCCAATATTTTAATTTTCAGGACCCACTTAAATGTCTAATGTGTTATTAACTCCACAGGCTTTGAATTGTTGCTGCTTTCTCCCTGGATAATAAAACAGCAGATAATTTTGATCCTCTGGAAAGGCTGCTAGATGGTAATATGCTTTCCCCTTATTGTGGTTTTATGTCACACACTCATCTTGGAGCTTTTTCCATCTTTAGCCTTTGTAAAAATTGAGAACACCTGAATGGCTGTAACCTAATAACAGTATGCTAGGTTTATGTGGTAACTTATATCAGTTATTCTGCATGCTGTAGTTAATAGTTAAATTCCTTTTTTGCTCAGGTATAAAATTTTAATCTGTTTACTGTGTTGTACACAGCAATGTTCAGCTCTTCTGTGTCTTTGTTTAGCCTCTTTGAACTCCTTAAATTAAGAGATGAAGAAAATTTCAATCCATGTTTATTCTAAGCTGCCCTGTTGCTTATCTGGAATAAAAATAAATGTGATGCTTTCACTTACAGTCTCTTTGCACAGCTACATTTCAGCTGCCTCATTTTTTTTCTCTGTTTTTCATTGTTCCTAAATTCAATGTGTTCTTGTTTACAAATTAAAAGCCAACAAATCTCCAATACTGAAGTGTTAGCAATGTAATGAATGGTATCAGATCTTTATCAAGTGGAGAAATTAATCTTTTTGTATGAAGCATCTTGCCACCATCCTTTAAATATCCATGAAATCATTTGGACTTGAATTTTCATGAACAGAGAAGGGAGGTCTAGAGAATTAGCTAGTGTTTACTCAAGCAGGAAAAAGTATCTATCATTCTTAAACAGTTTTACAAAAATAGATTAGTTCTCAACCATGTTGAGAACATGATATTGTCCACAAGTTATTTTTGTCTGAGTATTAATAATACCCAAAATGTAAGCTCAAAACTGTTATGGGTGAGGAAGGATTACAGAAGTGTGCAATTATTATGGACATCAATCATATGTATCAGTTTCAGTTGACTCTGAACCCTTCATCAAAAGTATTATTGCCACAAATAGCTTCGTTTTTATTTAAAAAGCAAATGGTTTAAAAGTTCTGTTTCAACTCCTTTAAGCCTGTTAGAATGTGGTGTATATAGACAGTTTTGAAGTAACCATGACAGCGTGTGCTAAAGATACAATTGCTGGGCTAATTCTCCGTAATTTTAAGTCTGCTTTATGTCATCCTGTATAAAAGTGATTAATTACAAATTATCTTTCAGTCTATTTCATGGTATCTTTCTTCTACTGCTCCCTGAGCTTTCTCTGCAGCCATCGTGTTGAGCCAGAGTTGGTGAGCTAATTTATTGCCGTGCTTTCCTCTCTGCTGTGCGGAGGTGTTGCCTGGGTCAGTGCCTGCTTTAGGGTCCCAGACCTTCGCACAGTGTCCCACCACATCGTGTGGATTTGGGCACCTGAAGATCGGATGTGGAAGAGCCAGCATGCACAGCCTGCCGCATAGCTTGGTCACGTGTTGCTAATTTCTGGGAGGTCTTACTTGGAGCTCTCATTTGGGGTTGGCTTATAAAAAGGAGACCTATCCACCACATGGACCCATCAGATGTAATCTAGGATCCTAGCTGCTCAGCACTTACGTAGTTCTGGGCCTCACTGGAAGAACACATCTTGATGCCTTGCAGATTTTATCAGCAGAAATTTAAGTGTCTCCAGGCTTAGGCAGCAGCACAATACCGAAGGCTATATACTTAGATAGGTACAGATACACTGGTACTTTCTCCCAGCCCTGGCTGGACTCAAGCCAGCTCAAGTCTGGAGGCAGAAGGGCTGCACTCATGCACTCTCCTGCGTCTTCTAACTCTTTGCCTTGGAGGAGGACATAGCAGCTTGTTACCAGCACTGCAGGCACAGCACTGTGCTGCTTCTGGACGAGTGTTAAAAGTCACGGTGCCTGTTCAGGGCTACAGCCGTTGGACCACAAGTGGACAAGGGGATATAATCCTGAGTAAGTTTGCCAGGGCCTTACGGGAGGCCAGTGAAGCTGCATTTTTGATATGTGGGGACTGTGCTGAACCCTCTCACCTAGCCCTATGAGTAGTCTTCACTGAGAGTTGTGATCTCCACTTAGAGCAGCAGACTGTGACTGAGCAGAAGGTATATAATTGTGAATCTGAGAAAAAATAGATTTGAGGGCATAAATGATATAAAATAGAAGGACTAAGCCTGAACAACAAATGGGTCTAGTGTAGGTATCTATTTATATATAAATTGTACAGCAGAGCTGTGCAAAAGCTCTTTGGTAGGGTTAAGTTTGTTGGAAAGAATTGTCAATTGCCCCACAGTGGGTATGTGTCTTGTATAAAATGTGTAATAGGCATACATACATTGCCAAAATATTAATAAGTTAGATAATGAGAAGAGTAATAACTGAATGGAAAATATTATCTGCATTTTATCTGTCGGACCACAAAAGAACCACTGAATTCACAGATTAGAATAATCCATTTCCTTGCTTCACAGTTTCTACCCTCCCTCAGGGATTTTTCTTATATTAATCCAGATAATGACCTTAAGGGATGAATTTTGTCTTTGGATGCCCAAGTTATTTACCTGGTAGCATCATTATAAATGCCACTCCACAATAAGGGAGTTACTTTGTGCCAAATTACAGGCTCTCTGCCCTAAGCAGCTAGGAGATGTATGTAAGTCTACATAAGGTTAGTGTTGCTGAAGAGCCATGTTTTCAATACTGCAGTATAAATGCTGATTTATGCAATCAATAGTGTTTTTCATATCTCAGATTTAATATTTAATAAATTAATATCTCATATTAATATTTAACATAATATTAAATTGGATGCTATTTTAAAAGCAAATTAATACAAATATAGTGGGGAAATCCAAAGCTGCTAAAACTGGAGAAGTAAGAAAGCCAGAGGATGAGCAGCTACTTCAAGAAGCAAGAAAGTGAGAGCAAGAACAGGGCTGGCAAGGATGTAATTGATTTATAGACTTTCCTTCTTCCCTTAGCAAGAGCGGTGAGAGAAACGTGTTAAAATGAAATCAGGGAAAATGAAGACACACATCAATTGTATGCACAAAGGACAGTGCTGCCCACAGAAACTGAGGCAATTTGAGAAGAAATCCCTGTGATCATTTGAGCCTTAACATTCACATCATGTTCTCAAGCAAGTAAACCTGTGTCTGTACACTATTTCACCTCCGTGCAATATAGGTACACAGCTCTGTACAGATCACATATCAAAGCAATGGATGTGTTATTAATTCTAGCCAGCACATGGGATGAATAATGCATACATACTCCTCATAAGCTCATTTCAGATGGGATGTATGAAAAAATTGTTGCTTGCGTTAAAATCTTTCCCCTCTCAGACTTCACTGAGCTCCTCTGGAAGGAAGAGAGCTTCAAGCTATAAAATGTAAGGACAGTGGAATTGCATATCTGATGATGGAGGCACAATTTAGCTTGACAAAATTATTACTTTTTTTCTTGCTGATACTGCGTAAGAGAAACAGGCTGTGGTTTGCCTCTTGGACTTGGAGCTGAATTTGCACAACTGAATTTATGTGAAACAGACTTTTGTTTGTATACTTCACAACTCTCAGAATGTGAATCAGTCTTTCAGTGCTTTGAATTTGTGTTTGTGCTGCTGTGAGGACAAGGCACGTTGCATTTGGTGGTGTTTCCTCCCAGTTACACTCTGATGCGGATGACTCCACAGAGGGTAAGTGTGCAAGTGCCACATGCCTGCTGCCTCTCAAGTTCAGTGTAATCCAGCTTCCAGAGCTCAGACAGCTGACAGTAAGCGTCCACAGACACTGGTGTACCGAGCACACGGAAACTGCGTACCAGCACAGGGTAAACTAGCATAGCTCTAGGTCAATTAGTCTGGGCTGGTGACACTGTAGCTGTGGCAGAGTTCCCCTCAGACTGGCTCATCCTGTGTGCCTTAGTGCTAGATTACAGCTCGGTCTGGTACCTCCCGCTGCCTCTAGCCCTGAGGCACCCAAAGTTGATGGCCACTTCATAATAATAAGTGAAGCGAGTGCTGGTAGGATCCACCACTTCAGCACTGCATTTGTGACCCACGCCTCTACCATCCCTGCCAGGAACTGAACTGGCAGGGAGATCCATGGGGAAGAATATTTTACATGTAAGAACTGATAAAGTTCTTGTACTGACAAAAACGCTGGCTGACAGGCGGTTATGCCAAAATATAAATACTTTAAGACAGAGATGGTTGTGGCCTTGGTGGGATGGGGGTGTGCAGCAGCACCTCTCCTCTGTCACCACAGCATGAAGCAGACGCTGCTCGAGGCGCTGCTGGTTGGAGGGGACAGAACAAACGTTCTTCCCCAGAAGAGCTGCCTTGATTGAAAATGTGGGTTTCCACAGTCTAATTTCTCTCAATGGATAGGAACTCCTTGCCTGGAACACTTGATTTAATCTACTCTCACAGTCACTGGGACATCTATATCTATAGAGATTTTTATAAACACTCCAGTCACATCTGTTAGAAAGATCAATTCCTTGCTTTTGCATAAAAGTCCTCTGATACAAAAAAACCCATCAAACCCCAAACCAACAAATTTTATACTTTGCAGTCTGATCTTCTCTGTCTTAAGCAGAGGAGCTAATGATTTCCTCGCTCTTGATGGGGGTTCATTTGAAACTGAAGGAACGGGAGAGAATGAAGGAGCATTTCCTGAGTGTGGACATCTACCTCTGCTTGTGCTGAACCACTCAGGAGCTTCTTGTGTTTGCACGTGTTCTTGAGATTTTAAACAGTATAACCTCTGGCTAATTATTTTGAAATTAGACTATAAAATAGGGCTGTAAAAATAATTTTTAATGAATACCACCCTTCGAGAAAACTACGTCATTACTTATAAGAGGCAAGCACACAAATAATAAGATTTCATACCTAAGCTTGTGAAGATGCTTTATAATGAAAGCTGAAGGCTTTTGATCATTTAATCAAAACATTAATTTTGCTTTATCAATTTACTTAGGACTTTTTTTTTCCCTAAACAATCTCAGAAAAAAGCATGACTTCACTAGGTCAATTTATTAAACCCAGTGGTCTTTTCCTATAAAAAATTCTTACCAGACTTACTAAATATGCTCTTTGTGGAGAAAAAAGTATTTGATCAATCTTCCAATTTAATTATTGGAATAGTACTGTGGGAAACAGTGAAGACCCTTTGAGAAACCACTTCATCAATACTGATTTTAACATTGTGGACTATATTTCCCTCCAGTGCTTCTCAATTTTTTCTTCCAAAGATATCGAGACCCTTAGCAAAAGTGAGGGAGCATTATTATCCTTGTACCAGAGATGGGAAAACCAGGGCACAGAGGAGGAAAAGGATTGCTGGGTGTCATGTGGTGCATGCGCAGTGCCTGTGGCAATGCCTGTGCGTGGGCGTAGCTTGCTATGCCAGATGGCTGAAGCTGAAGGCTTTCACACTATCTGCAGAAACAGGCTAGGAGTCCCTCCGATTACAATTATTTTGCTAAATAAAACCAGAAAGTGAAGCTGAGCATTATGCTGCTGAATTAGCATGCTCCTTGGCAGTATTTTGGACTCTGCCAACTAGCGCTCTCCCGGACAGAGCTTATGCACACATGCAAGAGGCTGTTCCCAGTAGATCAAGTGTCTGAGGCTGATATGGATCTCTCTGTCCTTCAGCACTATCCTGTCATGGACAGTGACAGGACCTCAAACATGCCCCCAGTGCCGCCTCTCGGGACACACAGCACACACCCACGGGTTCACGCTACAAAAACCCTTCCCTGGTGGGCTGCAATATGGCTCTCCCTTTCCTCCAAAGTCTCTGAAGATATGTCTGCAGGACAGAGGGACACCACACAAGCTGCAGAGGAGACCTAAAGCTAAATACCACAAAATTTGTAGGATAACTACTGCTAGTATACATTATCTGACCACAGGACCAGAAGAAGAGTGCACTGCCCAGTTTTATTGAACTATAGCCTCTGTGCCTGAGTTTCCTTGTGTGGAGAAGGAGATTGTCCATCCTTCTGCAAAGGATAAACCAATGTCTTGGCAGCAAGGATTCTCCTGAGTACTGTACTCTACCCCCAACCTAGCAATATAGTTGTGGTTGCTGTGAACAAATAGCAGAGCTAATACTAGCATGCTGTAGCTCTCCGAAAGCAAAACTATGAAAACCCAAAATATTTCTGTCCTGTCATCTATATGGCCAGACTGATTAATTATTGTTGTTATTGTTTATTTGCTTTGCACAGCTATTGCAACAGGTATGAACTGTGCATATGTATTTGCGTGTATGTGTATATGCATAGCTACATAAAAACAAATTGAGGTTTCAGGGGGTGTAGTGATAGGATGAGGAGTAACGGTTTTAAGCTGAAAGAGATTAGATTTAGATTAGACATTAGGAAGAAATTCTTTACTGTGGGGGTGGTGAGGCAGTGGCCCAGGTTGCCCAGAGAAGCCGTGGATGCCCCATCCCTGGAGGTGTTCAAGGCCAGGCTGGATGAGGCTTTGAGCAACCTGGGCTAGTGGAGGGTGTCCCTGCCCATGGCAGGGGGGTTGGAACTTGATGATCTTTAAGGTCCCTTCCAACCCAAACCATTCTGTGATTCTATGATTCAGTCTCAACGGGCTTAAAGCCCAAGTACTGTGTAACCTTTGAGATAACGGTTACTTGCACGGTTACTTGCAGTAGAAGGACATGGCAACACAAAGAATTATGGAGCTTGTACTAGTCAGTATGATATGCAGGGGTCAAGAAAACCCATCTGGGGTTCCTGCTTCTGTAGGTGACTGATGAAACCTTAGTGATAGGGATGCAGGTCTCCTGTGTTGAGATATTAATCATCTTAAGCCAGAAGAATAATTGCAAGGACAAGCAGAACTAGAAATGAAGAAAGGGTTAGACAATAACAAAGGCAGCCTCACTGTGCATGCAAGTTTGCTTCCTTCAAAGCTGAAAATCCATGGTTAGCTCCATTAACTGGAATGGAAGGTAGAAAAAGGAAAGAAAGAGAACTCATTACATTCATGATTCTAATTTTTATTTGCTTGCTTTCTTCTAATGGGGAAGCAAAGGGCTTTTATCCAACTCTGTGTATAATTGATTACCAGGACAGAAACTGAAACAAAAAATAATGCCCTCCATAATTCCTATTCAAAAGCCTATGCTTGAAATACACCCTAAAAGGATGCTTGCAGGTTTATCAATCCCATTTATCATCCTTTCCCTTTTAGTGCTTGTGCCTATGCTATGAATACTGATTTCAAATATCAGAAGCTGCCTTTCTGACTCTTTAACTTAGCTGGAAGCCCCAGTGGTGTGTTGGCTTATTCTTGATAAACTATCTAGTGTCTCTCATAATCTCTTCTAGTTTAGGTTATAAAATCCAGTAACTTCTAAACTTACTTCGCGTTTATTAGTTAGCTATTCCTGACAAACTCTTAGAACACTACATAATCTCATATGCATGTGTTGCATATGTATGATATAGCTCATTTTTGGCTTCTCTGATTTTTCTATAGTAGAATATAGCTGTTCCAATCCATTTAAAAAAAAACCACCCCAAATCTCTCATTTTTATTACTTCATTTACCACTTTTCTGAGACATAATACAGGTGATGCTAGAAACTTTCTGTTTCTCTGTGAGATTATATAAGGGGTGTATTGTACATACCTTGGTATATGTATAGCTTGGTGCTATAAAGGAGACCAGAGTCTTTGGCTGCCTAATGCTTAAATCCTGATTTCTGTATAAAACCCCCATGCCTACAACTTCCACAACTCCTTCAAATCACCCTGCAAAACCCAGTAATTCAGCACCAACAAAGCGGCAGAAAGAGTTGCATGGGTGCTTGATGGGTCAAGAGGCCAGGATGAGGCAGTCCACACCACTCATTCCTGCTGACAGTCATGTAACTTGAAAGACACTGAACTTTGGCTCAAGAAGGTGTTTTGCTTGCCTATCTTGTCCTGCTGCACAGAAGATTGCTTGTCCCTTCTGGTGCAGATGGGTACTCATTGCATGGGCTCCGCTGCTGAAAGGGTAGATTCCTGTGGAACAAAATATGCAGGCCTTTGCGTGTGATGCTGGCAGCACTATACTGGCCTTGAAATATCCCCCCTTTCATGTTTTGTTGCACATCTTCCCACCCAGTTTGCTACAAAAGAGATTGTCCTGTTGGGATCTACATGACAGTCCTTCATGGACTGTTCTACAGCCTTATGTCTTTGCAAACCCCAAACAACTGACATTTAAACAGTAGGGAAGGGCCAATAGTGCAAACAGAACTACAACTCTATCACAGCAGGGCTTCCTGTTAAAAGCAAATGAAACGCTGACTCGTCAAAGAAATGGTAAAATGGGGGAGGTCAGAGCATGGATGCCTTTTTTGTTCCTAAATTGATAATTTCAGGTTAGAAGCTGCATACATGTTTTTCTAGTGAAGTTTTCTACTGAAGTGCTGTTTATCCAGTATCAGTTGCTGAGGCGAAAAGGAGATTAAAGAGGTAAATTACTAGGGTTGCTTTTTCCAACACAAACAGACTGAACTGCACTTCTAATCTTTGTACCAGTGGGCGTGTGATTGTTGGTTTTTGTGTCCGTATCTGAACTCCTGCAAGCTGATGTGCTTACTGCTGTACCTTGATGGGTGGCTACCAGCTTCTGTTACCAAAAAGAGCTAAGAGATAGAGGAAAACAAATTTCAGTGAAAGGCGATTTAGAATTTAGGCTTCCAAATCCTTTTATTCTTTTGAAAATCTCCCCATAAACAATCTCATACCTTTACATATGCATTTATTTACCTCACATAGCCTGCTCTCTTTCAGTTGCATGGAATGATCACCAGCATCTGACTGAAATTTCACAGGACTGAAGGTGGCTAAGCAGTGGGCCTTCATTTTACCTGGCTATTTTTTTTATTTTTTATTTTCTGTATCTCCACTGGTATTCTAGAGACCATGTATTTGTCTGTAGCACCTCACCACAATAACCCTCCTGAAAAGTGTAACAGGCAGGAAGGCCCTTCATGTGGCCAGGCTGTTACCTCTGCCTCATTTCCTGAGGCATTTTACTGATCACTCCTGGGTGCTTCCCTCCTGGCTGTCAATAAATCAGGCTCTAACATTCAAAAATTACTTGGGTGGCTTGACTCTGTAGGCAAGACAGGTCTCATCTTTCCTCCCCACCTTCTCCCCTAGAAGGATGCTGCTGACTCCAAACAATCCTGTTCTATGACATGGATACAAAACAGGGAACAGGTTTCTTCATAACAGCATGAAATGGCTTTTGCAATTAGAAAAACCCAAATAAGCCCAACACAGGCAACACTGGAAATAGGAGTGTATTCATTTTTATAATGCCTGAAACTCATATACAGCCACATCTGGAGTCTGATCCTCTCTGAGACTGCTGAGAACCTTTTCCTGCTGCAGATTCTGGCTTCTTGCTAGACACCTTTCACAAGGAAAGTGCTGAAAGCCAAACATCAACACAAACAGCCTAGTTTAATCATCTCACCCTAAAGAGGGACAAAACCTACACAGGGAGAATTGGCTATTAGAGTTCAACAATTTGTTGGGTTTTCATTTTCTATTAACACACACACACCTTAATTGTTTTTTACAACAGCTCATTTAAAAAATATGGTCCTTAGTAGTGTTCCTAGTATATTTTCATAATGTGACTGCAGGACTGGTAAAAAGGAGACGTAGGCTATTAAGGCACAGATGTGTTCCCATCGCTTGTAATCTTGGAAACACTTAATGCAGACCCTGCTAGATCTGAACACTGTCGCACCTAGCAACTCCAGAGTACTTCAGCCCTAATGTATGTTGGCAGGTATTTTATTCAGATGAACAGCATGCCACTTGAGGTCATGATTGGTTTGTAATCCATGCTGAAGAGCTCTCCTGAACTCTAAAACTGTACCAGACCAACGTATTATTTTGCATGGACAGAACTTAAGACAAGCCTAATGCCTTCTTATTATCTTATTCTACTCTCAGTTATTGTGTTATGTTTAATAAAAAAATATTAGTTGCCTAAGACAGAGATGTGACTATAATTCTTCTTCTGAGATGCTTAATTTGTGTGGGATGTTGTAAGAAGAAGGAAAGAAAAGTCAGGCATTGGAATGAACCATTGGGAAAGAAGGAAAAGTGTTTCTCATGTGGAAATTTATATTATACACTCTTTTGCTGGCACAAAATATAGCTAAACAGTCCCGTTCAGCATTTTCTGAAGCAGTGCACAAACACAACTGTAGGTACTGTAAGCTGCTGACCAGAGTCTCAGCTCCCATAAATTAGGTCAATATAGCTCCACTGTGTGTCGTAACGCTAAGCCCATTTATATCCCATTGTGGCACCAGCCTGAAGGACTCTCCCTTTCACACACTCAATTTCAGGTAGAGGCAATAAAAAGAAATGCACTACATTAGTGCTACGATAAACTTTTTCATTTGTCCTACTTTTCTCTCTTTGGAGCTTTGTTTGGATGGTTTATTGGTAAATGCAACTTGTGTCCTCATATCAAAGGAGAACAGAGGGGACACGGGCTCCTCCAGCCGGAGCAGTCAGTGCTATGGACACACCAGGTGCCAGCAGCAATGGGCACACGGAAGGAAAGGCTGGTGAGTGGTGGCTGGGGACTTTGGGTAGAAGGTCAAGTTTAGGAGGAACGGAGATGTCTGGGACTGGCATTACAAGAAGACAAGGGATTTTTTTTTTTTTTTTTTGCAAGAGAGCTTGAAGGTACACAGTATGAGGATAGAAAGGAGAAGTAGAGGTCTTGCGGCCAAAAGGTTACATTTTCTAAAAGAACAGCTGCATGGCATGGTAGTAGAGAGAGTCAGGCCTTGGTCAGGGGAGGGTTGGCCCAGGCCTGTTAATCCCGTCTCCTAGGTGCCCTTTTCACTCAGCTGAGTGTTTGAGTTGACACATCTATGTCAATGGTGATATCCACTGGTTTCCATACTTTGTAAATATTATGAAAACTGAAAAAAAGCCCAATGAGCCTTCAATCATCTAAGCAGGAAGGTTTTACTTGTCTTCGTGCTTTTTTTCTCAGTAAAAGAATATTTTATTCTGAGCTTGTCTTGATAATCACAAGATTTGAAGAGATCCCAGGGAAAAAATATTTTAACTGTTATTTAAACCTGATGCAGTTCCTTGTTTTTCATCATGGCAAGATGAAACCATTTCAAATCTAGCAACCCAGTGGATGGCCCAAATGGAGACTGGAGCCCCTCATCAGCAGCCAGTTGCCTTGGCCAGTTTCAGTAATCCAGCTGATGGCTGGCAGTTGCTCCTTCATCTGTTCTTGTTCCCATAGAAACAGAGACAAAATAGTCAAACGTAGGTAAAGCTGTTTTTTCTTTCTTCCCCCCCCCCTTTTTTCTGAAAGAAAGAACAACAGCAAAGACATTCATGAAGTGCTGCTTGTTTTCTGTCATCTGGGGCTCTTTTTCATTGCAACTGGCAGAAGGTAAGCAGCCAGCTACAGAATCATAAGATCCTGTGGAAACTACAAGAGGTACGAGCCAAAGTGGGATAGAGATGTTGAGATATTTCCTCAGTAGAGCATGAAAACAACGAGTCAACAGCAGTAAAAGATCAGTAGGAGCATACCAGATGAAAAAGTAAACAAAAAGCATGAAAAAACACCTGTAGCTGTGAGTTCCTCTCTTTGTAATTTAATGGTACACGATTGCCCTAGTGAGTAAGGAGCAGAATATATTGTTTGGGTTTCTTTCATTATACCATGTACAGACATCAAAACATTTGCTGAAATCAGATTCCTCCTTTTGTTGTAACCATTTTCCGAAAAGCTCCAGCCTTGTTCTTTTGCGAATGGTTGTGCTCACACATCTTTTAGGTAATATGTTGCTCTCACTTATTCTTACCGAAATTATTCCCGTTCTTTAACAGTGCAGAGAAGTAGCAGTTGGCCCAATGAGCATGTTTTATAGCACACTTTCCTGTAAAAATAATACAATTCTACTTGACATTTAGGTGTGCCAAAAAGGAGAAGTATCTTCCTCAGGATGTGGTCCCTCCTGCCTCAAACCTGGTGGATTTTATCACTACAGTAATTGATCTTCCAGATAGACATATCACATATGAATGACAGTGCTACATCTGCATTCAAATTAATGGTGCAGGTGATAATTTCACAATATGTGCATTTCCTTGACAACTTCTTACTCCTTCCTGAAATACATCCATCATCCCTGAAGCCTAACACTTGTTGGTACACTTACTGAGACATTACACGAGCAGATGGACACCCATTAAAAGCCAGTCTCTGGATAGATTTACTAACAAGCTGGGAAGACGTGCATCACAAAAGTTACTGTAAAAGAAAAGCACCATTCTGAGAGCTAGTTTCCATATTGTGACATATTTTCACAATTTTAATGGGTTTTGGTGATAATATATGCAGACACTAACTCTTGTGGGCTTCAAGCTTCAGTAACCTTGTGGTACTTCTAGTGTAGCAGATGAGTGAGCTAACTGAGCCGGCGGCTGACAATAGGAATAAAAGAGCTAAGGAAAACCAAAAAACTCTTGTCTGTTCTCATGAGGAACATCTATTTCAAATAACATTTTCACATTGTAATGCAGCTAGGAGAGATTTCTTGATGGTTTTCATTAATGAACATTTTAGCATTTTACTTTAAGAGTAACTGCTAACAAGAGCACTTACTTTCCTTTCATCATTTTCTCCCTTGCAGTGGAAGGAAGTAATTGTACATGTTACAAGAAATCAAAGGGTGGTGAATTCTGCCTCTTCTTAAAATCTGGTAGACAGAAATCTGCAATTTAAAGTTTGGAACAGCTCAGAGAGTAAAAAAAAGAGATTGAGTTATCTATTTTTAGGAGGTAGATGAACCTATTCTCTCTGCTTTAGTATTCTTTACTTCTTTGTGCCCCATACACCAATTTATTCGGTTTCCCTTGTAGCTGACTCAGTTTTATTCTCTTATTACTTAACCTGAACTCAATGTAACTTATTTATATGCACTGGGTGACTAGGATAACAAGTCAAACCCTTATTTCATCAATTGTCTCACATCAGAGATTGCACATTACGTATAGAAAGTCACAAAGAAAATTACCCACAATGTGCAAGAGTTCGTTTTTTTAGGGCATCAGAATGGCTGGAGAGAGTTGGATCGAATGTTTGTTTAACACCAAAAGTCCAGAAGGAGTGAATAAGTGACATAAAAAGGGAAGAACAGTATCAGAGCAGGCATATAATGACAACTCCTCCCAGTACTTCTGTCTTCTGGAGAGCTGCACCCACTGGGTGTAGGTAAGATCTCTAGATTAAATAAATGACTGAATGCTACAAAATTATTAGATTTCAGTTCCACAAACTTGTCCAAGCAAACCTGTCTTGCTTTTTAAACCTATTCGAACACTTAATACCCTCTCTGGCTAAGGGTTTCAAGGCTTAATTACGTGTTGAATGAAGCACAAATGCTCCTTTGGCTTCTTTTCATGCAAATCATTGTCAGTTTTATTTGCTGTCTGCCCCGACAAACAGGAGCTTCACCACAAGGTCTGAAATACTATCACCTTGTGGGTATTGATAAAAAAATTTACTAACCATTTACTTAGGTAAAGCCATCCTCTAAGAGAAATAGGGAGAGACTGGTTGCATAAAGCCGTTACTACTCACACCCAGGGCCAAGGGAGTACGGTGTTAGGGGCAAAGGCTGACTACAGCCTGATCCTCCGCAGTGACTCCCCCAGACTTCTGCAGAGCTCTGGGTTGGCTTTCACAACAGTGCACGAGGTTGGGTCACCTTTCCACATCTGGGACTGCACAGCAGCTGCTGCCCAGCTTCTGTCAGCCCTAGTCTTCCCCACACTGATTTACTGAATAGAGGGTGTATATTTATATCTTGCGTATTTGTGCTAGCAGCTCTAGAGAACACAAAAATAAATTGTTTGATGGCAAATGAATCTGTCCATCCTTTCTTGTGACATCCAGAAATGGTGTTTAGTCTGTAGATTATCATTATATTACTCTAACATAGCATTATAATGACTTAGTGAATGTCATATTTTCAATTACATTTCCTTCGCTCCTCTTTCTGTCACATTTACCATGTCCCTATTCACTCCTAACTGTTTAAATATCTATTAGGATATCATGTAGGCAGCAATGCAGCTACTCCAATATAGAGAGGTTTTACAGGTAGACATACAAATTATGTATGATTTACATGAACTTCAGAAAATTCTGTTTAAATCAGAGACTGAACTGTGTCCATCAATAAATGACGATTTGGTGATGATAAAACAACTACTAGAAAATCAATATTTAGTTATTATCCAAGGTTACAGGCTGTTTTTCTCTCTTTTCACATGAAATTACATAGTAATACATTCAGCATTTTTCTGCTTGGCTTTTCGTCAGCAAATCATTTCTTACAAAAGCAAGCAGTAGGCCAGCTATCAGCAAAAGGCAGGCATCAAGCATCTCATTATTTGAGACACGAGAATCTAATGGGAAAATACTGCTACTTCCAAATCTTTCCTCTGCTGTCTGTAGTTATTACTGTTGCCGTGAATACGGTGCTTTTGAAAGGCGCTGGCCTGGCATCAACAGATGTCTGAAAACAGAATTTGTCTTCTGCATCCCTAGGACCTGGAAGAGCAGTGGCACTACCACACATGCCAGTCAGCCTGATGCTACGTGCTACCAATGATGTGCCAGTTCTCACAATCCAGGTTGCTTTGTGTCCTTCAGTAGGACTGTTGTGTGCAGAAGTACGGGCTTAGGATGGCGCCTGGAGCACCTCCTCCCCTTCTTCTGCACTGACCTTTGTGTCTGCAGAGTTGTTGATCTCACATATTCTCACCCCTCTTTTTGGTTACAGTTGTGCTGTAACTTTTCCCCTTTCTCAACTATGTTTTCCCAGAGGCACTGCCACCGTTGCTGATGGGCTCAGCCTTGGCCAGCGGCGGGTCTATCTTGGAGCTGGGTAGCATTGGCTCTGTCTGACACAGGGGAAGCTTCTGGCAGCTTCTCATGGAAGCCACCTCTGTAGCATCCCTGCCCCCCTACCAAAACTTTGCCATGCAAACCCAACACGTATGGCTAGGTCCTGAAGCTCATTCAGTCAATAAGCCCACTGCACCGCATCAGATCAACAGTGCAGGTGACAGCTGCCTAGCTCAGCCCTAACTTGAACCACATTATGAAACTTGAAGGCATAAAATTAACAGTTTCTGAAAACTAAGGAAAACTTAGCCATGGCTGATTTCCCCAGGCACTCTAGAAATACCTTTTTCTTGTTTAAGAGTTATATAGGTCAGTCAAGTGTTATCAGTAACTAGCATTTAATGAGAAAGCTAATGCTTTCACTGCTTCAGTCATCAGTTTTCCCAAAGCTGACTCTCTATTCTCAGAAATTTGTTTTTTTCATACAAATATACAAACAAGGAACATGAGGTACAGTACAGATGAGTAACCTCTGTCGGCATATTTCAGTGGGAGCCTCCATCATGCCTCCTGAACGCAGCACTTGTTCTCCCACTTACTAATTCTTTAAGGAGTGACTCCACACTTCACAATTCATCACGATTAAAGAGTGGAGCATAGCCAAAAGCACACTGAAAACATTTTCACTTTGTACCCCACTCCCTCTAGTCTTACTTCGATAATCTGTATTGAACCAGACTAGGAAAATGGTTTGAAACCTTCCAGTCCCACAAATATTCTGAGCAAGAGAGGGGCAGTGTGTGACAGCTGTGTGAGGGGAAAGAGGTGTCTATCCTTAAACACTCACTGGGGTGCACTGACACCTTAATCAGTATGAGGATGGTCTGGCTTGTTGTTGCAGGTATACTTCCTGCTGAATTTCTGACTTCTCTGCCTAGTGTCTGGAAGATATGTTACTTGTGATAAAGATCCCAGCACTGTTAGCGTGGAAGTTGCACAGGGCTCCCTACCTACCTGTGCATGTAGGGAAAAAAACAACAACACAACACCATGGAGTACATTAGAGATTTTTCTCTTCTCTTAAAATGTCTAGCAAAAATCTTCTATATAAAACTGGAAACAGTCACTTTCTGCAGCTGCAGCTTCCAATGGCACAAAAGCAAAAATCAATTCAAATTATACAGCAGGCAGTAGGGCTGCCCATGGACTTTCTGTTCTCAGCATTTTCTAACCCTTAAAGTGACTAGTCAGCTATAACAACCAAAGACAATGAAGCAAACACTTTTAAAAATTACTCATTAAACAGTAATGTCACATCGTATGATCATGGTCTCTTCAAACCTGCTTTAGTACCCAATTATTCTGTATGTGCATACATTTGATCCAATGTGAGAGGCAAGTTTTCCTTAATTTTTAAAGTCTTGGGAAGTAAATCATTAAATATCTGACTACAGAGAAGGAAAAAAAAAAACCAAGACACTAAGCAAGTAAGATGATGAAAAAAATCAGAGTTGGAATGAATGCCAAGTGATTTTCATTTGAAGCTGTTTATTCATTTTGTCAAAACAGTCCATTTCCTCATAAGACACTGTGGATTCAGTACACAATGCTGCTCAGAAACGACACCAGCAGCATACTGTATTCATAACGAACTATGAAGTACTATGCAGTAGAAACAGAAATTAGATCCGTTCTCTGCAAAACTTGACAAAAGCTAAAGCATAATAGGGTGTCAAGACAAAAGAGAAAAGTAAATGTACGCAGCTTATGGAAAGAAGACTTTGCTGATAAGGTAAATGTTTCTGTTCATTGCCTGCCACATACTGGTACCATTTCTGCAAAGCAGTAAACAATATGTTTATGTCAGGAAAAACACTCATTTAAATGGTGCAGCTCTGGAAAGAAAATAGTATTTGTTTATATATATTTTTAATGTACATTTTCTGCATGTTTAACATATGAGACCACATAGTTTCAAAGTACTGTCCTAGGAGCCACTAAAGTTCCCCAAGATGGTGTTGAAGGCATCTAGTATTAACAGACATAACAGCATTCTTCAATCTCAGATCAGAAAACCAAAATATAGTGCTAGGAAAAGACTGGAGGAAATATCAAAGTTACTAATAGCTATAAGTGAAACTGGATTAAAGGCATAGAACCTCTAGGAAGAAGTGACTGAAATACCAAGTTATAAATCGATTGAAAATCAAATTGTGCACAGAGGTGTGTTGCAGAAAGATAAAAGGGCACGCAGAGGGCACGCGTGTATATGGGAACATGCTGTGGTCTCTGGTTCCATAGACATTCCAGGAGATAACAATGCAAATAACCAGACTGGCAGTGCCCGGGCTTTGACTGAGCAGAAAGCGGCATTGGCCAAAGAAAACTTCTGAGGAAACTGAAAAAAAATTTCTTTACAAAGACTTCTGAAAGCTTTCTAAGTTCTCAAGAACAAATGGCAAAACTTTCTAAAGCATCTAAAATGACCTCTCTAAGTTAAAAATTAGGAACCAGCCCTCCATGGCATTTTGGTTTTTCATTGTTCCAGTAATATGTAATTGGTAGTCTCCTAACCCTATTTTGACATAGCCTAACCTATAGGAAAAACATGTCTACCAGACTGTGGAATAACTGGAAAAATTGTCTGGTTTTGCTTTGAAAAGCCAGAGGAAGACTTTCCACTTTCCTCTGAGAATCAGATCAGAGTAAAGCAAACGGATGAGGAGAGCTGGCTGCAGAAGAAACACATTTATTAGATAGACGCAGAACTAGGTCAAATTGTATTAAGACCACATGCTTTATAAGGGAAAGCCCAAAAGTAAAGAAAGTGTGGAAAGGGATTCATTGCCTATCAAGCCTGGAGGAAGATAAAATGTGAAAACAATTAAGTGCCTTAAAGATTACAGTATTATCAACGTTAAGAATGTCTATTAAAAAGATTAGCATAATTGACAATGATTTCATATTGTGTAAATTTAAAGTGTAAGGAACTGCAAGAGGCTAGAAATGGTAAACCAGTGTTGTCAAAGAAAAAGCATTCCTTTCTTGCCTATGTTTACTTGTCAGATGTTACATCGTGACTTTTTCAGTGAAAAACAGAGATTCTGATTAAAGCAATTTCTAGACATTGTGCTTGTTTTCCATTAAGAAAAAGAAATCAAATTTTCAGTGAAAAATAATCTTAGGCTTTCATTATTTAAAATGAAAATTGTAGATGCTCTTCAGAAAAAGAGCCATTTTCTTATGTGGATACCTCTGGGTACCTTGGAAAGAAGCTTGGAAGTAAATTCATGGTGAAATACCAAAGACAGGAACTGAGAGAAATGAAAGCTGCTTTGGAAAGGACGGCTGTAGAAAGAAAGACAAATGAGTGTTCTAAAAAAATATTTATGCTAGGCTGATTCAAATAACATTGCGAGGCTTGCAAGTCACGGCAAACAAGAAAATAATAGGACCAAACAGGGAACTGTCTTGGGAGATGGATAGAGCTCATACTCTCCACCACCCTTCCCCAAGTGATGGCCCTCAGGACCTTTGGTGGCCAAAGGGGAAGAGCCGTCCCCAGCTGCAGGACAAGCTGAGCAGCCCCATAGTCCTACAAAGCTGTTGTGAAACAGAATGGGCAATTAATGTAAGAAATGGCGTGCACATGAGCTTCTGAATTCCTTACATCTGTTTGCCATAATGAGTACATAATTAGGTCTCACTGCTTCATGTACCCAACCATCTGAGCTATAAAGACAGTACTGAGAGAAAGAGACTTTCAGGGAAATTACTTGAGTAGACTAAACACAGGACATTTTAAATTAGCTGGGTTCAAATGCCAGCTCACTTCAGAAATTAGAATTAGTTTGATCCATCACACTTTCACATGTCTGTCAGCATCAGAAAACCATTAACTGGCAAAGTAACAAAACTGTCTGTCTGCTCTAGACTGGGACAGCAGAGCTAACAGGTTTCAGGAAAGTTATGATTTCTTTTAGGAAGAGAAAATAGGGAAAAAGAAAACTATCTTTAAAAGATAAAATGGTTCTACCATAATGGTACATAAGAGAACTCAAATAATATGTGTTACTTATAGGGAGGGAAAATGTAAACAATAATATTAAGAAGGACAGTAGTTAGTTACATCAAATAAAATGCATTCTTGTGGCTGCTGCCCGTGAGTTATTAGTGAATGCAAACACGGTACTACTAATTATTATTCTATGTAGTCATTGCTATATTAACGCTGCTTTATTTTGGTCCCAATCCTGTATTTTCCTCAAGATCATGTCCCAGTGAAGGCACAGCCCAGGGTGAGAATGAAGCCATGGTGTTCATCTCCAGCATGGACTTCAGGGCAAGCTGTTGACTCCTATCCTGGGTCAGACTGACAGCATGCGTCTGAAGAGAAGTCAGAGATACAGAACCATGGGAATACTGTTGTTTCTTTGGTCTGTTGCTGCCTGGAATGTGAGCTCTCCTAAGAAGTGAGGCCATGTCAAACACTGCCATATCAGTCCCAGGTAACCTGTTTTCTGGTTCCCAAACCCAGCTGTGAGCTCAACAAGGAGCCTTCAAGAGCTCTTATCCTTTTTCTAATGAAGGGGACTTATGCAGAAAATGAGGCTGATGTGTGTCAGGTTGTCAGCAGGCTGCCTGGGGAGGGACACACTGCCAGCAGTTAGTCAGTCAGCTGGCTGGCCAACCTGGACACACACAGGAAATTATTGCTTTCCTTTTTTTATCTGAAGCTAGCTTGTTGCACAGCCCTGAGTTGCGCAGTGGACTAGAGGTATGTAAGCCTCTCTTCCCCTTCTGCCATGGGTAGATCAAATATATCCGGCGGTGTCTAGGCAGATGAGAAGGAAGCAAAAGTGTCTGCTGTTCTGGACCCCCTTGTTTTTTTGGCCAGGGTAAGCAGAGTGATGCTGGGAGGGAATAAACTGGTGCCAATACTGTGGTAAACAGGAGGAGTCTGACCTCAGGCATATACTAGCCTTGAAATAGTAGCAATCCCCTTCGCTTGTCTCTATGAAGCATTTTGCTGACACGTCACTGCTCCTCAAGAAGCAAAAGGAAGAAGACACTGCTGCTGAGGTCCCCTAGAGCAGAGATGTCAGACTGAGAGAAGTAGGGTCCAGCTGGCTTGTGAAGAGTGCGACCAGCACAGTCCAATCCAGCCCTAGGTTTTGCACAAAAGCAATGTGTTGGATTTATTCTCCTTCCCTTCCTCTCTGCTATACGCGCTTAGGAGTCTGAGAAAGTAATCAATGAAAGAACACTGGCTCCAATTACAGCCTGTTTCCTGACTTGTTCCAGGATAATACTCACACTGAGACAAATGGCAAAGCTGTAGCTCACCCACAGTCTTTAAAGAATCCGTCTTTTCTGACAGTTAGACTAAATTTAAACTGCAAGTCAGGGCAATTTTGTGCTGGTAGCTGATTGTCTGTCTTTTAAGCCTATGGTGTGATTTTTAACCAATGAGCTGCAATATTATTATTTTGCGTCTTGTGGCATGGAGTTAATTTTACATTATCCAAAGTATTCAGGGAGAGAAGGAGAGCATGGTATAGCACAAAGCAAAGCAAAAAGACATCGCTACATTAGGCTATAAGAATGTACACTGAGAAGAGAAAAGAAAGATCCATGACTCTAACCTACATTTAGGCTCCAACAGAGGCAGATGTGAGCTAGCACGCTCATAAAACCTCCTGCAACATGATGCTATAGTACCAGTTTCTGGGAGGACGCAGGTAATTCGCCAGAGATCATTACTAGTTGACTGTGTTTTCCTTTCTCCTTCCATACCAATCACAGGATGCTCACCACTTATACTCCTAGGAAAACGTGTTTTCTCTTTCTCTTTCCCTGGTGCCTCGAGCCATGATTCAATATGGTGAGGGGCTCCAACAGCACCAGTATCAGCTCCAGAAAGCTCCAGCCTTGGCCTCATCCGTGAGTGCCTGTCCCCAGTCCCATGCTCTGGGGCTCTCAGACAAGGGGAACCCATCTGGGGTGAGGTATCCCCCTCACCAGAACCAGTATTTTTATTCTACATTGGTCATTTTCACAGCATTGTTCCTGGTAGCATGGGGCAAAAAAGAGTCATGAATAATATTTTTGCTGTCCAGGAACATAACAACATGATCAACATATGCCTTGGATCTTTACTGGTGACTTCTAGAAACAGGAAATCTTGTAAAATATTCAACAGCCTGTATAACCGTGGGACCAGGCTGAGTTATAGCAACATAAAGATGTAATGTTGACTAAATTTATTTTTCAGAGGAGGATGAATAACACAAAGTCCTGTGACTATGTTAAAATTCAAACTAGCAGCTTTTTTGCTGCTAACTTTCAACTAACATGCAAGTAATTAAATGTTAATTGTGTCATGTTCATGAAAAATGAAATTGCATAGTTTATGTACCAGTGGTACACTCAAAGCTAATTTTGACTTCCTTGAGCTGAACATTTGTGGCTGAAGAGTTTGCATTTACAGAACTGATCTGCACAGCAACAACTAATCCAAGTACTTTAAATGATGAGAAATTGCAGGAAAGAATTTGTCATCAGTGAACCTGGACAGTTTAAAAAATGGAATGGCTCCCTCCCCATATCCAATATAATTACAGAATGATTAAATTAGTAAGAATCTTGATTATCATGTTCCATAATGAGAAAGTGATTAATTTGTGGAACAAATTCCTCATTATAGATTATTTCTTCAGCTCTGGTATTTTCTGTCTGTATTGCTGCCAGATTTGGCTAGAACGCTGTGGTCCCACAGTCCTAAATAGCATTGTGCGAAGAGAAATACTAACTGCTAGTTCTGATGTGACAGTATTTTTTAACAGTGAAAAAAATCTCAGATTGTTTAATGAGGTATTTTATGGCTAATTCAAACATTATTGTTACTATGGCATGGTCTCCAATTGCTACTTTTCCTTATTTAGCAAGCTACAGTACAATTATCTCAAATACCATATACTAAGTCACATGAAAATAAGACAAATTAGAAGTACATTAGTTGAGAGGGTGGTTTATTAGCCATAAACATTCAGATTGATCACACTTTGGCTCTAAATGCTTGTCTTCTTGTGTGTTTCCATCTCTTTTGTTATGATGCTTTGATAGGTTGCTTTTGGCACCTCTGGGTGTTTGCTTTTTATCAAATGATGATTCATAATTCATGAAAACCATGATTCATAAACCTTGAAAGATTCACAGCTTTATAGAGGCATCTCAGATTTAGAGGTGCATTTAACACCAATGCAAATTATCAGCACATTATCCCCTCTTTTCAGTGGGGCTTGTCTCTCTTCACTACTGCAATTTCTCTCTGATAGGAATTGGCTATCCCTACCCCTTATCCTTTGGAAAGGGAGCACTCACAGGTTGCTGCTCTCTACGTTTTTTTCAGCTATTTATATTTCTAGCAGAAATTCTTCTAGTTCTTTATTGTCTAAATTCCTTGGTTGCAAAATTACTCAAAGTTACTAGGATTTGACCTGTGACTGCAAATGAGAAAACAAGGTTAATTTTCTTTAAACTCTAGGGGAAATATTTAATTTTTTCTTGATTGCACCATATGCTTAAAAAAAAATCAAGATGAACATTTCATGAAAGACAAACTAGAAATGCAGGCAACAGCTCATCCCCAGAGATGATTCACTGTAAGTTGAATAGGAACTAAGAATCTGAGTGCTGTGAAAGTTACTGATTTGTGCATCCTGGTAATGGCCACAGACCTAAGAAAAGACTTTGTAGATTAAGGAAAAGAGAAGAAATGGCCCAGTCCTTAATTACTGAAGTAAATCCTTAATCCTCAGAAGTGACTACAGCTTTGGTGTGGCACCTCAGGAAGAGCTCCACTGGCAGCATGATCAGTCCATCGTCAATCCATGTGTTAACCATACTGCAAGAGCTACAGTGCCTGAAAAAACATGGATCAGTTCAGGGGAAAAAAAACAATTCCCAAACACTAAAGAAACCTCCAAACTTGCTCTACTTCTCTGGGACACGTTAGTCTAGTAGCAGACCTCTGGAATAAGTCAGGTGTGTGGTTCGACCAGAGAACAGCATGAAGAGAGCATAACGAACCCACGGCTGAACATGCTTTACGTGACTGGTTTAGGTATTGACACTGGGGCACAGTGAAGTGAGGGCATTATTCCAAAATGGAACTATTGGCGCAAACGTATTGTGCTCCCTGCACAGAAGCACCCAGAGGAATCACAGAAAGAAGTTATATCTCTGGGACATTCAGTGAGTATAAGAAGAGAAGAACAGAATAACAGTGTTTTTTCATTTTTTCTATGCTTAAAACCCCAAGCAGTGTTCATAAGAAGATTTCTTAGTTCAATAAACAATGGTTCAAAATGGTATTGAAGTTAAGGCTGCAACTGTGTTCTAAAGACTCTCTAGAAAATAGGTTTGCAAGACTTATCTCAATGCAAAGAAGCTCTTTCATTTACATAAGTGTATATGGATTCTCAGCCATTGTTTCTGGACAGATTTGTCAGGTATTAAACCAGTAACCAGCATTATACTTAGTTATTTTTGTTCCCTTGAGTATACAGATTTGCTGACCACTCAGTTCTGTCTGTGAGCTCTGTTCCTAAGACTCAAAAAAAAATTGTTTAAATATACGAGAAATTCAGTTAGAGCACTGAGGAAAATGTAAAACTTCAGTCTCAGCTGGCAATAAAAATGGAAAGGGTAGAAATGAGCAGATGGTTCACTATACACCATCATTCCTGCAGAGTGTATACATACATAAAAAAATATCTCTCTCCATAACAAAATAAAACCTGCCACACGTAACTCAAATACCTTCTCCTCTAAGGAATATCTTATTTTTTGATCCAGTAGCATAAGCCATAAGAAGAGTTGGGAAGCTGTGTGTGAGCCACAGACTGGTTTTTGTTTTCAAAGGTAAATTTTATTTTAAAATCATTCGGTGGGTCACAATTTTCCTCCAGATTCAGTCCATAATTATTTTATGCTACCACTGAAGTGCAAGATAAAACAGGTTAGTTTCAATATCTTACCTTACTAACTTTATCTAAAATAATTAATCATGTTCCCTACATCACTTTAATTGATGTACTTCAATTGATAGAACTCGGTAGTTTTAACTAATTTTCACATTGTTATAAAGTCCCGTGTTACCTTTTAAGTTCAGCTTGGCTTTGTTGATCAGTGATGTAAATGGAACAGTGAAACTATCTTTGTGTTAAAATGAAGCAAATATCTCCAGGGTAGCTACAGTTTAAGTCAGTAAGAAGTAATCTTTAACAAATTTTCATTTTTGTACAAATACCAATTGTCTAAATAAGCAGGTGGTCAGCTAACTTTAGCGTGACTTAAGTTAGCAATGTGAATGGAGATGTAGGTGAGATGAAGGATGTATCTATCTCCAGGTCCACACGGAGATACTACCCTTTATCCTCCCCATGACCCAGCACCAGGCGCAGAGCTCCAGCATTTCACTTCATCAAGGAGGTTTGCATCTGCCACAACCCCTGGTGCCAGCGGATGGATGGAGGGTGAGCCCTTCTGGGTAACTTAAAACAAGGATGGTGTTTGATAGAAAAATAATTTCCCATCTATACTTTTAAGTCAGTCATTGAAGTAAGCATGAGTTAATCAAATCTGACCAACTGCAAAGAGGTGGTGAAAGGCATTCCAGCTTATTATAAGAGCCAATCCCAAATCAGAACTGCAGATCTGAAAACTCCTACCAATTTTAGTATGAAGACTTGAAGCCTGGTCCTGAATTACAGAGCACTGGCTTCCTGGGAAAATCTACACCCCTTCTTTCTTCCCTTCCACTAAAGCTAAACCAGAAAGCAGTTGTACCACTGCTGGTAGCCAGTCCAGGCATGTATATCTAAAGTCAGAATTAAAATGAAGACTTAGGACTTGAGAGAAGTTTTCCAACATAGTCTGAGGAGGAGTTGTTCCAAGGAGTTTGCTTGACAGAGACCAAGTCACTCTTCTGTGTGGGGTCTGAACCCTCAGTGCTCAAAATCAGGGTTGCTCCTCCCCAGGTTTTACCACAAGCATTAGGCATGCTCTTTTTTTATTTTTTTTTTCTGAAAAGTCCAGATCTTAGTATTATACAATATGCCAGAAACTGATTTCCTTTAAAAATAAAAGGTCATTTAAACTTTTTGCTGTAGACCTTAAAAACCTGGCCTTGGTAGAAACACACAAAGGAATAATTTTTACAAGTTGCTTGGCCTTTGAGACAGGTACACAATTTTCTGTGATTGAAACGTGTGGTGCCAGTGTTGTAAAAACCCAAAAGCTGCAGTGTGGGCTGATGAGGAAGAACAAGCACAGAGAATGAGAATTTAATCTGCTTATTGTTACTACCATTAAAACTGAAGAGTCAGAGACTGAAGACATCATAAGAGGAGCACACCACTGAAACACCCAATGAAGCAGAGGTTACTAACTGAATGATTGCAGCAATACTCTGAGAATAAAGGAACACAAAACATACTGGGACATGTAAAGGTTATAAAATACAGCCTTCCACTGCATATTTGCAGCTGGCATCTTAGAATCTGCTACTAACTCTATAACACAAAATGCCAGTAATTAATACAAGTATTTGTAACAAAAGTTATCATTAGATAAGTATAACATTGTACTTTCAAATTAAAAGCAGATTTTCAAAATCCTCTCATGATATTTATGACGTCCAGAATATGCTATCACCTTTTCTTTCCAGTGATTAGGTTACCTTGCAAGCATTCTTTTCAAAGTTGAGTTGACAAAGCTGTGCTAAACTGCATTTTAATAGTAGTCTCTACTTAAGTCTGGTTTTGCTAAGCAGGCTTTTTTGGATCAAAAGTTAAAACTTCAGTTTAAACAGTTATGAAATATTTTATAATTGACTTATTTTTCTACTGACAGTTTTCAAAACACAGACTTTGTGGCAAGATGCATATCCTGTCTGTTTAGGGGCTAAATTATTCTAACATTCAGCAGAATAAAAAACATTTTGTCTACAGAAAAATAATATCCAATATATATTTTATGACAGAATGAGTCGAGAAAGGACAACTGGCAGAGTAAGACCCATC
The DNA here is from genome assembly GCA_011057875.1 of Pterocles orientalis. Lineage (NCBI taxonomy): Eukaryota > Metazoa > Chordata > Aves > Pterocliformes > Pteroclidae > Pterocles > Pterocles orientalis. Next base: position 631,999 of record WKFP01015229.1, read on the forward strand.
TCTTTAAATTCAGTACAAGTCTTCCAAAGTAAAATGTGGTCAATTTTCTATTATCTGAATTCTTCTGTGGCCACAGATGTTCTCTCTCCTTTCATTTTACTTATTGGCAAGAGACAATCATGTACTTAATCCAGACACATTATTGTCTGGCTTTTATCATGAAAAATATGCTCATCTGAAGTGGTTCTTTGTGAGTCTTGCCAAAAGCTGTTTCATGAAATTAGAAATAATATGGAAGCCTTGCTTAACCTGTCCATTTTGAATTATTTCTGATGCAAAAGATAAAGTGTAACTAGCTCTGTGCTTACTATAAGTATGCTTTATTAAATCATACGCATGAAGGCCAATATTCCATGGAAACTCTAGGTGTTATACAGCATGCTTCACATCAGAACCAGACAAATGCTATACAAAACTTATGCAGGAAGCATTGTAATTGGATTTTAGGGACATATGGAGATACTGTACTCTCAAAACAGTTGGATCTAAAGGTAAGACTAATTTGTTAATTGCATTAATTAATTACAGCAATAGGGGCACTAAACCTTCTCTTTGTCTGTTCCTCAGGAGGGACGCTAGTTAACAAGGCAATGGGTGGCCACAAATCTGGCAAGCTTTAAGTAAGGGTTCGGTATCATGCAGACATTGGTGTGCTTATGGTGTTGGCTACTGATTCCAGCAGTGTGTTTATTCTGCAGACTCCTGTAATATCTCTTAATTTCCATTTCAATGTCGTAAAATGGAGATGCAGTCAAATTAAAACCTCACTGTTAGTTTTCCTTATAGTAGGCAATGTGGTCCAGATAAACAGATTAACACATATTTAAAGTTTCTGGGAAGCACAGTGGTGCTGAAGGAACAACACAGATCACTTTTTGCAGTGCTCTTGGCAGTACAAAGTAATAGCTTATTTCATGAGCTTAATAAAGAGTCCAGGAGCAGATGGATTCTGAACGGCAGACACAATGCCATTTTCCAAAAATATTAATAGAGTGATGTATGAAAGAATTAGGGAAAGTACAGATTCTGTGTTCCCGATATCTTCCAAATGTTTGCTTTTCATATTCTGTGATCTAGAAAAGCACCTAAATGTAGTTCAGAAAACATCTGTAAATAAAAGCCCTCAATCCAATACCACATACATATGTGTATTCAAGCACACAAGACAAGAACAGGAACAAAATATGAAATGAAAGCTCAAAGCTTAGCCAAAAGTTGCAGAAGTTGATAAAAGGAAGCTGCTACAGCAGTGTTGTATAGATGGCCTGTTGATTGTTTCAGAAATGCTAAGGCATCCTTTGAATTTTAAAAGGTTGAGGAATACTGAGTTTGAGGGCTAAGTTTATCACGCAAAAGTGTGAACTGTAAACGTGTGGAAAAAGACATCTGCCCAGAGTCAAATGAAAGCCAGGCCCTGCTATGGCTGAGAAAGAAGTGGTCTGCCTGCTCTTGGAGCTTTCAGGTCTGGCCTCCTGTGGACCTGGGCAGACAGTGCATTTGGGAGCCAGGTGCTAATGGGAGGGGAACTATCACTGTAGGATTACTAAACTGACATAGTAAATCACAAATTTGGTACTAGAGGTAGACTTTTCCTGTGTGGGCTACTCACTGAAGAAATGAACCTGTTTCTCATATATGCCACATACCATACATTAAGAATATTTACCATACGTTAAGAACATTACTTACCAGCTTAAAGCAAAATTGAAGAATAGATAGAACTCGTCACAAACTGTATACATATCAAAGGAAATTACTATGCTCCCTTAAGCTGCCTATTAATAGGATATTTATTGAACAGACACTATTCTTAGAAGAAGGAAATAAAAACATTATAAAGAATCATTCTAAGACCCCAAGTGGTTCTTGTCAATTGCTGAGATTAATTACTTTTAAATATAAACCTTACATTCAAGGGACTAGGAACACAATGAAGGTTTGACTTTTTCTGTACAGAATATAAAAATTCCTCCAAGCCCATTTATCTGTTTTGTGGCATTAATTGCATAAATATTCTGAAATGGCCATTTTTTAACATCTTGATAACAAAAATCCCCAAAAGGTGTTAGAGTCTGGACTGAAGCCAGACCAATGTCAAAGTGTTTTTATGAAAATGTCCGTTACACTAAATGAATCTGAAAGCATGATGCAGTTTGAAGGCTTTCAGGATTTGGAACAGTATTTGTGTGTACATATGCTATGGTGCTGGGGAAGGATAAGGGGTAAGGAGAAAGTTTTAAAGACCTTACTACTGCTTGGAAACATTTATAATTGTACAAAAATGAAAGCAGAGTATTCAGTTGCTAACGCTCTCTGAAAAGAAAATTCAGTAAAGGAAAGAAAATGAGGTCAATTTACTTTGGTCTCTAAGCACAGAGTAGAAGAAAAAAAGAAATGGCCCCTGTAGCTTTCCAAGTACTATATCTCAGAAGATCAAATCTAGAGCTTCCACAGTCCACTCACTTTATACTTGAAAGAAACAGTTGCATGTGGAATTTCTTTTTCAACAGAAATGCAATTCATTTTGAAATAAACACATACCCCCATGCTTAAAATAAAGTAGCTCAAAAAATTCAAACAACTTTAGTCCTTAATGTCAATTGCCATTAGTCTTCCTGCTACAGTTTGTTTTTTGTACAGCAGGGGTTAGGGGCAGATAGTGAGGAGCTGTGTTTAGCTATGACTGAAGATTCCTGGAACCCAAAAACAGTCTCAGAAAAATCAACAGATATGACTGTAACAGCAAGGACACTGATTTTCTGCACCAGCTACTGTTCAGAAGATTATCCGAGTAACATAAGAACATCCTACAGGAGTATCTCAAATCTGTTCAGCAAATTGAGGAAAATAATTTCTGTAGATTTTCCTTTCCAGTGAGAGGAAAGAATATGGAGTTCAGCCTTTATTCAGCAAAGATCCACTTTTTTTTTCAATGGCAAGTACCTCTAAACCATAATAAAAATCTTGCTCTGATGCATACGTTTAATGTCCTTCCCAGGTAGTGTGCTGGAAGCCCAGGCATTGTTCTGCTTCCAGCCTCTGACCAGACCAGGCTATCTTTTAAACTGGTTTTGTTTCATACTATTTCTTAAAAGGTTTGCAGAATCAGCTTCACTTGTACAGAGCACAGCAAAGATCTCCTCATACTTTCGAAGGACATCCTTAGATTCAAATTTTCATGTCTTACCTTCATACCTATGGTTGGTCCTGCAGAAAATACATAGCCCATCTGAAAAGCCAATAACTGGTTCCCAGATCTTTTCACTGCAAACTCTTGGACATATTTCTCTGCTGGTACGTATGGGTGTAACTGCACACTGCAATTAAGAGAAAAATGTGGCTCAGTACACAAGCATAAATCTGCTGGTAGGTTCTGCCCAAAGAGAGAAGAGGTTTATCTTGGAACCAATCAAGTACCAAAGCAGGATGACACAGTTGTTTATTTAATCTCTACACACAAGTAACACTTACTATAGCAAATCTCCTTCAAGGCAAGGAAATCCTTCCATTGCTGGGTGAAACAAAATATCACATCATTTCCTTACTTAAATGAAAAATGCAAGTTAAACAGGATTTCAACCAGCTGTGTTCACAGCTCCGCACTCTTGTCAAACCAGCCTGCAGATTCTGGGACACAGGAAAGCCAAACAGAGTGCACATTTACATCCAAATAAATAACGTACCCACAGGACACTTGTGGTGGTCCCAGCTACATTTGGACTTAGCGAATGTGCACAGAACTTTGGTTTGGCAGGCTAGTTACTTATTCATGCATGTTTTCCTCTTTTTCAAAGCCTGTTTTCAATAACTTGGTAGGTTACAAGCCAAAGACTACAGACCAGGCACTTAAGCAGTCACTAAGTGATGATAATACGGAATAGTTGCTTCTTGTACTTGAGAGCAGGAAGTCTCATGCCAGCAGGTATAGAAGCAAGTGCCCATTTAAGCACATCTATGAAACCATTAGCCAAGGCTCCTTTTTGGAATTCTTCCCCGTTGTTACTAGTATTTTTGACAAAGTGACCTTAGATGAACTGCAGCCACTTCCCATTTCCTCACTGAAAAATCACTGACCTCCCACGAGTAAGAGGAGATTACATTTTTATATGAAACAAATAGTGAAAACACTACTCCTCAGAAAAGGCATTCTTTTGAATACCATGGCTCAGTGCTTATTGGAAATATATGAGGTGCTTGAAGTCAAACATATCAAAAAAGCACCCCAAGCAATTGGGATACATTTGTCTGCCTCAAAAAATCTCAACAAATAAAAAGCAACTCTCTCAGAAGTACCTTGTTGCCATCTTTTCCACAGTGCTATTGTAGCAATTAGTGAAACTTGATCAAAGAGTTTAGGAACCCTTTTTGAACTGCTGTAGCCTCTAGGGAAAAGGGAGGCACTTTGGGCTAATTTCTTCAATGCAGGCAGGCTGAACAGACAGCATTTTCAAAGCAGCTTTGACAGGAGCTTGGTGTCTGATGGAAGTGGGCACTCAGAGCAGTTGGCACTTCCACGCGGCTTTGGAAATCCCATCCGGCTAGAATCAGGCCCTAGGAAGGCCTTCACCCCCCCACCCCCCTTTAGAAAAACAAAACAGCCTAACTCAAAACAATGTTACAGCTCATCTTAAATCCTATCTCTCGCAATAAAAGATGCTCTAATGTTACAGCAAGTTTACATCTTCTCTTTGCAAAACTTCCTTCAGGGTCTTACAGGCCAGAAACAGGCACAAGTTACTAAATCATTTCCTCCAAAGGGTTATGAAGGCTTTTCCATTCCAACATCTAATCAGCTTTGGAAAAAATCACAGTGCAGAAGAGTATGAAGAAACTGGACTGAAAGGTAAGAACATCCTGCCTGTGATGAAAAACTAAGGTTAGAACTTTCATCTATCAACATATAACGCTACCACCAAAAGAGATTGGTATTCAGTGCTTTAATGATAAACAGATCTTGAGACTGCCCCTGGATCTACCCACAGTGCTGCTCAGTGAATGATGTTAGAGGAGACTGGAGAGCACAGGAAGGAAAAACCTTTAGTCCAGGAGAAATAAGGAAGGTGAGTGAGGAAAGACAACTTTAAGCACCATTAGTGAAAACAGAGCAAATGTGAGAAAGGACAGAGTAAGTGAAGGGTGTGAGCAAAGTGAGCCAGGAGATGTGTGCATGGGGCAGGAAGCAGAGTCTGTTCTTCCTCACGAGCCTGTGGAGGCAATTCTGGCCTTGGGAGGTGCTTTTTTAGGCACAAGACCAACTACATTCCTCATGCATTTGTCTTGTTTTGGCAGAGGTTAGCTGAGGCATCAATGCAACCCACCTGGGTATCCCTACACTACAAAGCCACTTTAGAAGGAAGAGCAAATGTCAGTGAGAGAGGGGAATCCCACTGGAAGTGTTAGGGTAGTGATAAGCAGTAACAAACATTGGCGGCATGCTCATCAGGTGTGCAGATTCCAGACAGAGAGGCAGCCTTTCATCCCAGAAGAGGGCATTGTGGCAGCAGCTTCTGTGTGTCTCTCAGCAGCAACAGCTACCACCGGCTAAGGAGAGCAGACCAGGGCTGCCTGCAGGAAAACAGAGCTGGCCCCTGGGGTGGGTGAGAGGCAGTGCTAAACGGCATCCCGTGTCTCGCTAGATGCCACAGCCAAAAGGAAAATGAACGCTTGGATCAGTGCCTCATTGCCTAAAGGGACACTGTCTGTGCTACAGAAGCTGTAGTGACAAATACTGGTTTCTTCTTTTCGGCCATGAATGTTTCCTTCCCTAGAGTATAAGCCATTTTCTGGAGAACTGCTGGTCAGCTGTTAGGACAAGATGGCACCACTGATAGCACAAGTGACAGTGCTGCTCAGCCAGTTTGCAACAAGCAGCGTGCAAACAAATGACTTTGATAACCCTACCAGTGACAATTTGAACAAGATGGTGGTGTTAGGTAGTATGCTTATCTATGTTCCTTTCTCTTTCAGATTTATGACAGAAGACAACAAAGAAAAAATGGGACAAGCAGAGTGCAAGTGTACTCTCCATACTCTACTTTCTGACAGTTTACAGGGACCTCATCAAAATGTACCTGTAAAAGACACCTTTAAGATGACTGCACGAGAAAATGTGAGAATGCTGAGGGGGTTTCTGTTTGCTTCGTGCATTTGACAACATAAACTCAGGAGAGGAATCTATAAATAGCTGACAAGGACTTGTGTTCACAACATTATGGATCAGTGTCAATCAATGTCAGTCTGTTACTGATCAAAACAGACTTAGCTTGTCCATATATGTTTTATCTCCTCTCGAGCTATATTACTTGAATTGCTGAAAAATTAATAGATATGTTACTGATAACTTATTTGCAATATACAGATACCATTAAAGCCTTATTCTAAATTAGCAGGTGCCCAACCACTGAGGGAAACACATAGCTTGAACTCTTTAGTCAAATAAATTTGCCTTTGATGAGCAGAAATAACTCTGAAGTCTACCAGAATTATAATTCATACATGATTTTAATGTCTTCTGAAGTTACTCTCCCAAGGTTTTTTTGTTTCCTACTGATTATCTTCACACCGACAAATCAACAGTCCCTGAATTACAGGACCCATAGCACACATCTGACAATTCCTGAAAAATCTAGACTAAACTTGTTTCAAATGGGTATATTTATAATACTTGTTCTATAGAAGTCTAAACATTAGCATTGCAGTCCAATGCTCTAAATCACCGACACTTCGCAGTGCTGCTAAATTACCAGTCTCCTTCCTGGACTCCACCAAAACAGGAAATTGAACAAGAGATTAATCAGTAAATTAGTGCAGGCTACCAAATATAAAGGGTCCCCTCAAAGGCTAAAGACCTGTTCTTATGCTTTCATCTCTATCTCATAGTCCAAATATAAACAGCTTCCTACTAGTTAATTTACAGGGACTGATAACTGGACAACTTTATAATTCACTTCAATAAGACTGGGAAAACAGGCCAATAAATCATGTCTATAATCCCCCCACTCAGGCTTGTTCTGAAGTCTGTTCTGTGTCTATGAATGATTAGCAGCAGGTGTAAGATAGTTCCCTGAAGCTTTCTACTGGCTAGTCCCATTCACTCCTGGATTCTCCTCACAACAGTTCATCAGTGCCCCAATATTTCAGTCCTAAGTCCTGACATCCAAGTTAAGGGTATGTCACATCTGTTTCCATCAAGAGACCTTACATGACCTTAGCCAGTAATTCAAATTGTCAGCAGCTTTACCAACTATCCAGGATGTTTTTTCATAAAAGACTCCAAAAGAAAGAACCAGATACCACTGGCCTTTTTTTTTTTTCTTTTTGTTTTTCCTTTAAAAAGGCAACTTGTGTATCTTTATTTAATATAAGACCTCCTATAAAAATATTGAGGGTTGGCATACTGCAGCATTTGGACATCCTGGGACCCAGGGGAGGTAAATTTATGTCATTAATGGAAGTTATACTCTGCTTTGCAAAAAAGTGATTGTACCTCCTCTGATATTACACTAGAAAATAATATAATTATCAAAATCATCTTGTGTGTCTCAAAACAATGAAAAAAAAAGTATATTTGATGAACCAGATGAAGTGGAAGGGAAGAAACAGAGAATGTCATCAACATAATTCAACATTTGCTCAGCCAGAGCTAGCACCTATTCCAAAACAGTAAAAATGGGCTCGCTTCACTCAGTAAGTGTCCAGTATCCAAATCCTGCAGCTGTCTTGCTTCGATCAGACCTTTGCAACTGCAACAGCAATGAAGCCCAATTCAGCACTGCAGCTGAGGCTGATGTGAGTCCAAGGAAGAAGACATTAGCATACAGCAGAGGAGTATCTGAGAATCAATGTGATCTGCAGCATCTAAGCTTACTGTTAATTAAGACACAGTTTGACCTTATAGCTGTTTCCAGAATAAGGGAAAAAAAAAAAATCTGTAGTTGGGCCTCTCAGTCTCTGAGAAGAAATTATTTATACTGTAAGTCAGTCTTGTATTCAAGATCCAGTGGGACATTAAAGACAAGTGCTGCACATCTATTAAAAATGCAGATCACATCCAGGATTCTTTAGGCAATAGGACAATCTTAGCCATATTTGGTAGCAGGAATGCAAAAAGGAGCATTTATAATGCTGCAATTTGCTTTCAGGTAATTTGGTCACCTTGATCATGTATCAACTTCAGTAGCACACAATAGTGTAGGAAGAGCAGACATCGGCTGAGAAGCATGCACCTTTGGAAAGGTTATTTTAACAGTAATTATTGCTACGGTATACAAAAACCGCCCTCTTCCTATCATCAGATGCCAGACTAGGCTATTGGTTTAATCATAACGTCTGTTAAGAGGACTGCATAGCAGACCTTAAATAGTGAGCAGAAGGCTTTATGGACTGCTTCTCCCCTCCCTTCCCCTAACACATTATATGCCTTTTCAGGCATTCTAGGTAGTTTATCTGCCAATGATGAAGATTGCCTGAAGCATCACAGATGGGCACAAACTAGGAGTATCTCATATTCGCAAGGCTTTTCTTCAATCTTGAGGTTCTAGAGAGCAACATTTCTTAGTAATGAGACTAAGTCTTCTGGTGTGACA
>WKFP01015229.1:644080-670648 GCA_011057875.1 Pterocles orientalis
TTTTTTTTTTTTCTTTCTGTTTTTCCTTTAAAAAGGCAACTTGTGTATCTTTATTTAATATAAGACCTCCTATAAAAATATTGAGGATTGGCATACTGCAGCATTTGGACATCCTGGGACCCAGGGGAGGTAAATTTATGTCATTAATGGAAGTTATACTCTGCTTTGCAAAAAAGTGATTGTACCTCCTCTGATATTACACTAGAAAATAATATAATTATCAAAATCATCTTGTGTGTCTCAAAACAATGAAAAAAAAAGTATAATGGATGAACCAGATGAAGTGGAAGGGAAGAAACAGAGAATGTCATCAACATAATTCAACATTTGCTCAGCCAGAGCTAGCACCTATTCCAAAACAGTAAAAATGGGCTCGCTTCACTCAGTAAGTGTCCAGTATCCAAATCCTGCAGCTGTCTTGCTTCGATCAGACCTTTGCAACTGCACTGTCTTTAGATACAGCAATGAGGCCCAATTCAGCACTGCAGCTGAGGCTGATGTGAGTCCAAGGAAGAAGACATTAGCATACAGCAGAGGAGTATCTGAGAATCAATGTGATCTGCAGCATCTAAGCTTACTCTTAATTAAGACACAGTTGGACCTTATAGCTGTTTCCAGAATAAGGAAAAAAAAAATCTGTAGTTGGGCCTCTCAGTCTCTGAGAAGAAATTATTTATACTGTAAGTCAGTCTTGTATTCAAGATCCAGTGGGACATTAAAGACAAGTGCTGCACATCTATTAAAAATGCAGATCACATCCAGGATTCTTTAGGCAATAGGACAATCTTAGCCATATTTGGTAGCAGGAGTGCAAAAAGGAGCATTTATAATGCTGCAATTTGCTTTCAGGTAATTTGGTCACCTTGATCATGTATCAACTTCAGTAGCACACAATAGTGTAGGAAGAACAGACATCGGCTGAGAAGCATGCACCTTTGGAAAGGTTATTTTAACAGTAATTATTGCTACGGTATACAAAAAACGCCCTCTTCCTATCATCAGATGCCAGACTAGGCTATTGGTTTAATCATAACGTCTGTTAAGAGGACTGCATAGCAGACCTTAAACAGTGAGCAGAAGGCTTTATGGACTGCTTCTCCCCTCCCTTCCCCTAACACATTATATGCCTTTTCAGGCATTCTAGATAGTTTAGCTGACAATGATGACGATTGCCTGAAGCATCACAGATGGGCACAAACTAGGAGTATCTCATATTCGCAAGGCTTTTCTTCAATCTTGAGGTTCTAGAGAGCAACATTTCTTAGTAATGAGACTAAGTCTTCTGGTGTGACAGTATTTGTTTTTTCAATTTGTAAACTCACCAGAGCAGCTATAGGTATATCTATTTCTCATATGTATGCAGAAGCTAGCATGAGGACAACTTTTACGAGCAAATTTTCTTAGTGAAGTGTAAACCATTTCCTTATTTGGGTAGTAGGACTGTTTTTTGTCCATATTTAAATTCATACCAATTGTACGGATCTTTCAGTATCAGTTAGGTAATTGCAACTTTCTTATGCTCTTAATTTCTTTTTCACTTTTGAACTGGGACAGCTATGGTACATAAGTGCAGACTAAGCTTTACCAACATTTGTTACTGATAATGAGGTAAAATCCTTCCAAAACTTGCCAGATTGTGAAGCAGCCTGTGAAGGTGATGAAGCATTAAGTGAAGATACCGCTACAGCTCTGTTGATCATTTACACACCATGAACAAAATCCCTTTTGTGGATCTCATAACAGTGATCAAATACCTTTTGTTAAGCCCTACCAAGGAAAACAAGCCTCTTAGTCCTACTATACCTAGAGCAATGATGTCTCTCTGCTAATATCTTCCTGGGAGACTGCTGAAACTACAATTTTAATAACCACTTGTTAGTCTAGGCATCTTTAGTTACACTGATCCAGAGCAGAAAAAGAGAAGACACGCAACAGCACAGAGCAGAGGAAGAAAATGCTTTAGTAGAAAGAATTTAACTCACAACTCTTATCTGGTTTTATGACCAAAGCCTGTGATTGTTTCCTGCAGTTGATCACAATCTGATGAACTATAATAATTAAGAGAAATTGAAAAATGACTTATGTGGAAAACAAGCAAAAGAACATCACTATTTTCAATCCTTATGATGATTATTTATAAGTCTGACTCAAATACTAACTCCAGATAAAACAGTTCAGTTATCCAGTTTAACAGAATATGGACCACACAAACACATACAAGAATTTATTTGATAAATACACAACTGAATATGAAGACAGGAAGGCACAGAAACCTCCCAGCTTCAGCTATGCACTAAGTTGGTGATAAAAAGGAGAGTTGAACGTTCCTCTTCTTTGAGGGGAAATATTGCTTGTGTGGTATGCTATTTTATTTGTGTCCATTTGTGTGGATAATTAAATAGCTCGTCACATCCCTAACACTCTGCATACCACATTCTCTCCCCTATCTTCATTGTGGATAAACCAAAAATGAACCCAATGTATCAAATCTGTCCTGATATTTCCTGTTACTAAGAGCACAGTGTGATATATCCTATGAAAAAAACAGACTACTTTGGGCTTGAGTCCCATAACAATAGCAAGAAGTTTGAGTCATTTGACATTCCAAACCAAGTGCCACTTGTGAAATGTAAAGAAAAAACAAAAGGACTTCTCAAGTTGCAAGTATATTCTTCCTCCTACTTCAGCTATAAACATAGTTCTTGGGCAGGATTATGGTTTCCAAATAACTTGACTATTGAGTACAAAGATCTTATCTCTAAGAGTAGTGCCTGAGCATTTATTCTTGAGGAAAAAGACTCCATTTTTAAGCAGTGATGAGCAACACTGGGTTCTTACTGGGACTTAATGGCTAGCACAGGATATTTTTTGGTTAATGTAGTTTCACTTGTATATTGAGAACTTTTATGGAGGATTAGTGAGTCATGAAAAGACTTGCTCCCTTGGTTGGACAAAATCACAAAGCTGCTTTCCACTTCAAATGGTCTGTGCTACCATCTCACGGGTGAGACGGGTGACCTGTGTGATTCCATTTCTGTCCTTACCTGCTACACAGACAACTCACTTCTAAAGATATTTAATTCTAGTCAGATTCATTGGTTACATGACTTCATCTGTACCACAGTTTCAGCCTTACTGAATTTTCCCTTCCACATAGTTGTTTGTATCTGCGTTTTTTTGTATTCTTCATGTTCGTAGGTACCACCTCCCGTAACAGCTGCTTTTAATTAAAAAAATAGTTATGTTTCTAAGCGTAGAAAATAGAGTACTTGTCATGCTCTGGGCCCGTGACTGATAAAGAGGATCAAGCACTTTCAAGAAAGTACTTTAATTTGTGTGAATAAATTGCATGAGGAATTTGAAAACCCTTACATAGTACATACTGAGAGATATTAGCATAATATAAATAATTACATTGTTCTTGTATTCCCCTTTTGTTCTTGATGAGCTGTAAAAGCAGTTTGAAAAAAGAGGAATTTGGTGAGCCTGGAGTTGAATTACACTTACAGTTCAGAAAAATGAAGAATGACTGCATTGAAACACAGACTATTCCTTAGAGGAACAGTTTTAGCATAAATACAGAACAGCTGTTTTAAGTTTCACCTTATAAATGCTAGCAGCAAACCTTGCAGCAACTCATTTCAGTCTGGAAAGATTCTTTAATTTCCTGAGGTGTAGTCAGAAGTTAGGGAGCTATACTTCTAAAACTTTATCTTTGTACACAGCAGAGGTTTACAATATTAGTTAGCATTCTACTGCACCAAATGAAAAGTCAATTGACATTCACTCCCTAGTCAGAGAATAGTTCAGAACAGAACGACCAAGTAACAACAGAGAACACAAAACAGAGTCTTTAATTGCATGGGGAGACATTTGTAATTTCACAGGCTGTTCTCATCTTTAACTTGGAAGGTTGTGAGAAAAGATCAGGTTATTAAAAATAAGCTTATATTGTTAGGTTTTTGTATTCAATTAGAAATTCTGAAAAATAGTTAAATTTCCATTTGCACATTATTGTGCTCATGCCCACTGAAATGCTACAAACATGTAGGATTTCCAAACATGAGAAATCAAAGGATATTCATAAATTCTAAAAGTATTGTGACTTCCAGCTCCCTTATTCAAAGGAGCTTAGGTGAAGGTCAGTATTAGGAATACCACAGCAATAATGCTATTTTCGAAGAGTATCATTATTGGTGTCAGGTATGTTCTCTAGCATTAAGTTAGCTGAGAGAGTTCAAGTGTTTCCATGCTCTGAAAGAGCTCAGATTTCATAGATTCAGCAAGCTCTATTCAGTAAAAGTTGGACACTTCTGAAGAGCTATAGAGGAATGCAAATTTTCAGTTTCATGTTCTATTTCAGAAATCAGAAGCATTTAATTTTCATCTCACTTTCAGTGTTCTAGATATCCCCTCATCATCCAAAACTCTGTAATTTTCCCAGCTACATTTCTTCTGAAAAAACAGAGAACAGAATGAGCCAGGTTTTTTAAGCCACACCCAGAGATACATGAAAACCCGTCCAGAATATAAGGAGTACTTTGTACAGCCACATATCAGCTGGAGGCAACAAACTGGAACAACCTTCTCACTAGATACTATGCCAAGCCACAGAAGAGACCAGAATGTTTCAGAATCACCACAAAAAAAAAAAAAAAAAAAAAAAAAAAAAAAGCTCCTTGTGTAAATATGCAGTTCCAGCTAAACCCCTTTCAAAAGTAATTGCAGCCTGGCTGAGTTTAAGCTTTGAGTTTCTTCTATCTTCAGTACTTACTGAACAGAAGTACGCCTCTATTTCTTGGTTACAAAAGAATGTATCTTCATGGGTGGAAAAAGATCACTGATGTGCAGAGTACCTAGGAGCTCAACGAACTAATGCACAAATGGCACGTTCCCACCGCCCTGCTCCCTGTTGTCACTAGAGCCTTGCCCCCACCAGCCCACCCGTGTTTGTGACACACATGATGCATCCCTGCACGTGCCAAGAGCCTCACTGCTTCCACACTGGTGTTTAGGGGAGGGATTGTTTTATACAGGCTGGAGCGGGGATTTTTCAAACTCCTACCTGTGTCCCTTGCAAATCCATAGGCACAAATGTGCCATCACGCACAACGTATGTATTTCAAAGTGGTGAAATAGAGGAATGGCTTTTTCATTCACTGCCATTTATTGTCAAGACCCTGAAATTTTAGTTTCCTCCACATTTTAAGAACAAAACTGTATGAGAGCAAGCAGTGTGAAAACTGCGTCTCTGGCTGAAACTGAGCTGCAGTGATTTAGGTTGTAGGTGTTTGCTATGGAGTATGACCTTACCTTCATGTTTTCTTGAAAGATATTTATAGCCCATTTCTGCCACAGCATACATTTGAGATCTGTAAGCACTCCAGTGAGTCTGTTAGTACTAGTAAGTACCTATAAGTAACTGAAACACTATATTTCATTTTTAGTTTCTAGAATCACTTCAGTGATCTCCCCTTCTTTGACATCAGTGTTTTCAGATTTATTTCTGTGACTGGCCTTGCTAAAGGCTAGAGTAAAATTAATTGTGATCTATAGCATCTAATTTACGTTCCAGCCAGTCAGTAGCCTTGGGCAGAATAAGATATCAGAGACAGCTGTTAACACTTAGTAGAAGTTTATGTTCATCAAAAGATGTGCGTGGGTGTACACGCAGTAGTTCTCATAACAACTATTACATCTCCAGGCTTCCTAAGGTGGAAAAAGACACCTAGGGAAGACCTTACATACATCTCCTACACAGTTTCATCCTCACTCTATCAAGTGACACACCAGGACAGTGGGCAATTTGAAGTTAATTATTATTGCACAAGTACCCAAGGACACCAGTCTAGATCAGGGTCCTGGTCCTATTTGCAGAGCTGTGCCATAAAAATGGAAAGGAGAACATGACTTCTTCAGTTGCAACTCACATTCCCGTCAAACTAGGCAGAGGCAGCAACAGGAACCCATGAATGCTAACTTACACAGCAACCTTTCACAGCTCACCCTCACGTGAGTGACTGTCAGCAGTAACCATCTATCCATGGCTTTAACAATATGTTATAGTACATTATACATTGCACACAACTACTAAACCTTAGCAAGCTTATTCAGCCACTGTTGGGTTAGGTCACAATAAATATCTTGACAGTCTAAAGTTACGCCTAAGGCCATTGCGCCACTGACTTTGTCTGAAAGCACAAAACAGATTGCACCGACAAAGCTCCAACAGTAGCATTGGACCTGTTTTTGTGCAATGTGTGTCCTTCTAGACAGAAGTAGAGCACAGAGCAGTTCAGCTATGCACATGTAGCTGAAAACACTGTCTCAACACTGCTACAGTGTCTGCTTTCAGTCTCAATACAAGACGTTTTGGGGAAAGATTAAAAGCAAACAGCATCTGACTAAAGATCAAGAACAATGCTTTGTTATCCACTATCATTTCTACACAAACAGTTTCCTGCTCTTCAATCTATTAGAAAGAAAACTAAAAAAGCTAAGTAAAGATTAGGTGCTTCTGAAACATTATGATTGCTAAACATTTGACCTGATAATGGCAATTAAATACACACCAGTTCAAGTATTATAAACACGGTGCCAAACAAGTTTGACCCAGCCTGTGCTGATGTTAATAGGCTTGACACGGGTTTCACAGTATGTAAAGCATGATATAAGACTGCCTGTAAGAGCTTTATCTGCTGTTGTTATGAATGAAATCCAAAATGACTGAAAGGGAAAGTGATTAGAGAAAGCGTTTCTTTTTTTCAGCTTGTTTACTCTGTGCATTTGACAATAGTTTCTGTACAGTTAGATTCTTCATGCTGAAAAGGATCGGCTCATATAGATATGCATTCGCTATGATAAAGCTTCAGCCAGCACAGCTCAGGCTCTGTGTATAACTCTTGCTCTCTTTTTGACTGCCTACCGCCTCATTTAAGGACATGATATCAAGTAGCCTGTATTCACACTAACTTGCTCGTTTTGCTCCTGAATACCGATCTGGGGGAATTAATGCAAATTATTACATATGTGAAGTCAAAGCGTGGTAGCTGTTACTCACTAGGTCACCATCAGGCAGTCTTACTCCACATTAAAGCCACAGCTGAACAGTACTCCTCAAGCCCAGAGCTTGCCTGTAACGGCCTTTGGACAAGTGCGTGCAACCAACCAGCTGTCAATAACAGGAAAATTGAACTAAGAAAAATCCCTCAAGAAAAAAGCACAACTTATCTCACCGCACAAATGCCTCCATTAGAACGTACCACAGAAACCATTGCACATGGCTATGGCCAGAACACATTCCTCTCGCTTTGGCAGTTTTCCTTATGTGACCATTTTGGCCAGTGGCTTTTCACAGGCTGCCTCACTCCCCCTGGGTGGCCAGAAAACCCTCTGTGCTCTTCCACTCGGCTTCATTTCCAGCTCCACTCCTCTGCACGCAGGTGCCACAAAGCCGCTTGCTCTGACTTCAGACCCAGAGCTCTATTGCTCCACTCATGCCCGCCACCTCGCTAGCCCACTGTGATTTGCTCCATTCACCCTCCAGGTTTAAAAATCAACTTTTTGGTAGTGAAGCCCTGTAGCCCACATATCCAGCCTAAATTCAGTTCACTAATAATTCAGGTGAATCTTGATCCCATCTCATATTAATTTCCATTGAAATCTGCATTATGTCACTTTGTTTCTTGTCAATATACCAGGAAAGATGCCCAGTACCTGTGGGAGTAAAGAAGCCCAAGTAACAGTTGTTTCAAACCACAAACTTTTCCTCAGTAACACTGCAACCCACACTTGCAGCTCTGACAGTTAAATTATCAATAGGTCTGAGTAGATTTATGTGAAATAAAATGCTCTAATTCTTTCCATCTTAATAAAAATATTAAGACTTAGAACCATATGAAGGAAAAAATACAGAGTTCAAATCATTATCTTTAAAACCAAGGGGCAAGCAGAACCAGTTCTTGAGTTTTTAACTAATAGCTAACAAATGCTACAAGCATTTCTAGAATGTGACTTCACAGAGAATAAGGTCCATGAGCCTCTGCAGTTCTGAATCGCTGAGCCTTCAGTCTGTTTTTTTTAAGAAAAAATGAAATGAAATTAATTGTGATTTCTTTAATAAAACTATATTTTTATCAAAATGTGCTCAGTCAGAAGGGTTAAATCCCTTTCTCACATAAGCTTCAGGAAAGGTACCTTACCACTCTGTCACTGTTGCATTCATGCACCTTTTGTACCTTTTTGTGTTCACACTTCCAATGTTACGCATTACATTCTCACAAGAAAGAAAAAGCACAGGTGACTTTCTCCTGTTCTTAATCCCAGGTTTTGCCTAGTTAATGTTTCAAAAGAGTTTGAATTTGTGTTGCTCCTAAGTAAGTAATGGCTAATGATTCCCACCAGAGTACCTAACAAAAGACAACCCTGGCTGCTCTTCTCAAGCATAAATCCGTCAGGATTTATTCTCCTACAGTCATGTAGGAGAAAGAATAATAACCACAGGAGTCACTACTTTTAAAGCAAGAAACTTCTCTGGATCAAATACTTTAATGCACAGGGCCTTAGAAACGAAGCACAGAAAAATAATGATTAGGATGGAACACTGACTCGGTTGCTTCAAAAACACCAAGACATTTCACTAAGTGGATTTAAGAAAAACATATTTGTTAAAAAAACCCAAACAAACAAAAACCGAACAAAAACCCTAGAAATCATCATTACCCCACCAGAAAGTAATATTTAGATTTTGAAACGGTTCATTGCTGTTATTAAACTTGGTAGAATAGGGTCAGAGAAAGCTAGCACGATCCCTGTGGTGATTCCCCTTCCAAAAGTTTCAGAGGTAGTCGTAGTGGCTGTGATTGTCTATTTTTCTAATATTAGCAATACTCAGAGGAGGCACAGGACAACTCATTAGTGCAATCAGGTACCTAGGCATTTTTATAGACACACCTCTACTGGAAAGTAACAACAACAAAAAAATCCATCTGTTAATTTTCAAAGCAAAATCAACACACCTGCCAACTCTGACTCAATCTACTAAGATACGTAAATTCAGAGCAGCTACTTGCACATTGGTAGTGGTTCTGGGAGATAATGTGGTCATCCCACAACCATCTGAACAATAGCAGACCTGCCACATCATTGCCAACAGTTCAGCTGCCCATGCATTTTCACTTTGTAATTCAATAAAGTTTCCTAAAAAGAGCCTATGGCCAAATTTTCCAGTTTTGGAATAACTGAAAAATGTTTGAAACAACATTAGATACTGAAATTATCTACATAAGAGCAACAGTTTAAGATTTGGCACTGTGATTTTCTAGGAAGATTCTCAGGTTTTAAAACTGTGCTCTTCAGCTGAAGTCTAGCATGACACTACATCATTTGCATCAGTTAGGAATCTAGACAGCTCTAGCCAACACCTATGCTTTTATTTAGAATTGTTATGCCGTAATGATTTGGCCTTCACCATAACTCAAGATTTGGCATTTGCTATACTTAAAAAGGAAAGGAATCTGATGAGCCACTGCTGTTTTTTTTTGCAATAGGAGTTCTGCTATCACTCACTGTTGATGCTTTCATCAAGAAAGCAAATTCCACAGAAGTAGCTTCTCCATTCTATCTGCTTTTTTGGTACATTGGTGAAAACTCAGATTTTACGATTGTGAAATGTCTTATTTCACAGATCACAGATATCACAGAATTATCAAGGTTGGAAAAGACCTAGAAGATCATCTAGTCCAACCATTACCAATACTTCCCAGCTAAATCATATTCCTCAACAGAACGTCCAAACGTTTCTTGAACACTCTTATTTCTATCAGAACTTGCTCACGACAAAACAAAGGTTTGATTTTTATTCCTTTACACAGGGAATTCAGTACAAACACATTGGGAAGGATGACAAACAGCACTGGATAGCCAAAACCAACCAACACACAAAGAGCAAGATCAGACAGACCATTGATTCTCAGTGTCCACATAAACAGAGTAGGAATACAAAGAGTGCCAGCAACAACTCAAAAGGTTAAAGTAGCTGCACATACTTCACTGTGTATGCCCTTTAAACTGGTGGTTACTCTTAGATTACCTGAGAAGAAGTATGCTGTAGATTGCTGGAAAAGTGATTGCTCCCAATTTTGTTCTATTCTTTCATACACAAAAATCTTATGCTAAGAGGATTGCTTTGCTTTCTTATGTGGTACTTTGCCCTGGTCTTTATAGCTACTGCTTTTTAAAATGCAAATTCACATAAAACGATTGTCTGTGTGGATAGGTAAGAAAGCACACTTAAATAGATACATCCAAAAGTCTTCAAAATAATGCTTAATCAGATAAATCTGAGCAGGTATGTTTCTTTCCCTTCCCCATGTTATGTTAAGGAAAAGAGAAATTTTAGCTGTTTGTGACATTTATTGATATAATTTAAGGAGAATATTAGAAATATTATCTCTATCAAGTTACTTTATTAGCAATCTTCAATAACAGTCAGCTACTAAGTGAATATATACTATCCTCAAATGTATGACTGTACATCTATATTATTCTACTTTTCACTCAGTAGAAATCTTCCTACAGTTTTGGGGTCTCTGGCTCGGGCCTTCCTTGCACTCCTTAGAAATTTTTTCAGCTCCCTCAAAATTAAAGGCCTGGTATTAAACACAGACAATGATAACTACAATGATGATGTCAGTAAGTCACCGACTACCTGACCCTCTCTCTCCAAAACAGCACTTTGCTAGGTTTTTGAACAGCTACCCGTTTATTACTAAAAAAGGGAGCCATCATTTTGCTGTAATAGACATTGGCCAAAGGGTAGGATGCAGGAATGTGGCACCTCTGGGTGAGAAGGTATTTAGTAACCTAAACGGATTTCTTCATTTTTGCAGAATGACCTAGTTTTTCTACAAAACTAGTGCAAACAAATTTAGTATTAGAGAGGTCTGAGCAACACAGATCACCTTAAGCAAAGTATTTGATCTTGATACAATATGTACATATTTAGGAAAAAAAAGTTTGCTTAAACATTCAAGGTGATTCATGCATAACTACTAGAATTTAAGCCTTCAAGCAGACATTGCCTGTAAGAAGGTGCTGAACAGATATGCGTTTCCCACACCAACTTCCTTTTAGTACTTGGCTATTGCAATGTTTTACCTACATTTCATAGAATCACAGAATGGTTTGGGTTGGAAGGGATGTTAAAGATCATCTAGCTCCAAGCCCCTTGCCATGGGCAGGGACACCCTCCACTAGCCCAGGTTGCTCAAAGCCTCATCCAGCCTGGCCTTGAACACCTCCAGGGATGGGGCATCCACAGCTTCTCTGGGCAACCTGGGCCAGTGCCTCACCACCCTCACAGGAAAAAATTCCTTCCTAATACCTAATCTAAATCTACCCTCTTTCAGTTTAAAACCATTATTCCTTGTCCTATCACTATACTCCCTGACAAAGAGTGCCTCCACATCTCTCCTGTAGCCCCCTTTAAGTAATGGAAGGCCACTATAAGTTCTCCCCAGAGCCTTCTCTTCTTCAGGCTGGACAACTCCAACTCTCTCAGCCTGTCCTTGGATGGGAGGTGTTCCAGCCCTCTGATCATTTTTGTGGCCCTCCTCTGGACTCACTCTAACACGTCCATGTCTTTCCTGTGCTGAGGACTCCAGAGCTGAATGCAGTACTGCAGGTGTGTCTCATGAGAGCAGAGCGGAGGGGGAGAATCACTTCCCTGGACCTGCTGGTCACACTGTTTTTGATGCAGCCCAGGATCCGGTTGGCCTTCTGGGTTGCAAGTGCACACTGCCGGCTCATGCTCAGCTTCTCAGCAACCAACATCCCCAAGTCCTTCTCCTCAGGGCTACTCTCAATCCATTTTCCACCCAGCCTGTACTTGTACTTGGGATTGCCTTGACTCACGTGTAGGACCTTGCATTTA
This sequence comes from Pterocles orientalis, assembly GCA_011057875.1. Classification (NCBI taxonomy): domain Eukaryota; kingdom Metazoa; phylum Chordata; class Aves; order Pterocliformes; family Pteroclidae; genus Pterocles; species Pterocles orientalis. The sequence goes on from WKFP01015229.1 coordinate 656,013, forward strand.
CCTTGTTGAATTTCATGAGGATAGCATGGGCCCGCCTCTCCAGCCTGTCCAGGTCCCACTGGATGGCATCCCTTCCCTCCAGCATGTTGACCACACCACACAGCTTGGTGTCATCGGCACACTTCCTGATGGTGCACTCAATCCCACTGTCCATGTCTCCTACAAAGATGTCAAATAGCACTGGTCCCAGTACCAATCCCTGACGAATGCCCACTCATCCCTCATCTCCACTTGGACATTGAGCCCTTGACCACAACTCTGAGTGTGACCATCCAGCCAATTCCTTATCCACCGTGTGGTCCATCCATCAAATCCATGTCCCTCCAACTTAGAGACAAGGATGTCATGTGTGACAGTGTCAAATGCTTTGCACATGTCCAGGTAGATGATTTCAGTTGTTCTTCCTTTATACACCAACGCTGTCACCCTGTCATAGAAGGCCACCAAATCTGTCAGGCATGATTTGCCCTTAGTGTAGCTATTCTGGCTTGTCACCAATCACCTCCTTATTTGCGATATATGTCTAGCTTTTCCAGTCTGCTTCTGATTTGTTTCCATTTTCTTAGGGAACAAATTAGTGGAACTAGAATGCAAGTTGCCCACATAATTAGGTAACATTCTTACACATTTTACCATAGAAAAAACCTCATAGGAGTGGAAATTGTAAGATCAGAAATGGACATAAAAATATCAGTTAGCCTACCTTCTGGTCCAGAGGGAGATCTGTCATCCCTAGTATTTCTTGAGTCTGCTTTTAAACCAACTGCCCAGGATGGAAAAGCCATAATCACATCAGTGGTAGCCAATATCATGCTAAAATACCTTTTCTTACTTTTTCTAATGACTTGCCTAAGTCTACTTGCTATCATTTAAGTCCATTACTACTTGCCCTGCCTGCAGCACATGGAGGGGAATTTAATTCTGTTTATTGCACTCTTCGATGTAATTGAAGACTTAGATCTCCTCAGTGTTCTCATAATTAAATTTAAAGTTACTGTTCCCCCCAACCTGTCCTTGTATTGTTCCCCAACCTGTTTTCCGATCTCTCACTGGCCTCACTAATCTCAACACTGCCATTTGATGTATTTCCTTACTGATGTGCAGAATTCAGTGCTGAACAGAGTAGGAGACTCCTATTTCAAGATTGTTTCTGATGATGCATCCACTCTCCTGTGTTTCACTCCAGCAGCATGACAGCCTTGAGTCATACTTAGCTTGCAATCCTCTATAATGCTTAAAACCTTTAATGCAATTCTGCTGTCCAGGTATTCTTATCCCTCTGAATTCAGCATTCATCTCAAATGAATTCTTAGATAATTTCTCATGAGTTTGAGAACCTGATCTTGTCTTCCAATCTGCTTACAGCCTTTTGAATTAGTAACATGTACATAGTTAAAACATTATCCTTTCATTCAAATCACTAATAAAAATACTGAATAGTACTAGACTCAAGCAAGGTCCTTAAAGAATAAATCCTGGTTGATATAGCCTTATGGTTTGACACTGAAGCATCGATTTTCTATTCCACAGTAGATTTTTCTTAGCAGTTCTGCATTTCCAAATAGTCTCACCTACTGCATAATTTGCTAGCTGTTGGATATGGTACAGGAGCATAAAAATCTGTAAAAGTAAAATTATTTGACTCCTACTGCTTCCTCCTTATTCACCCTGTCAGAGAAGAAAATTAGATTAGCTTGACATGACTTGTTACTAGTACATCCATGCTGGTTGTTACTCATCTCCTTATCATTTTCTAGGTGCCTACAAATTGCTTGTTTGAGTACATTCTGATATTTTTCCAGGATCTAAGTTGCAATGGCAGCTGTACAATTCTTTGGCTATTCTCTTTTGCTGTCCTTTCCAAGATAAGCTCAGAGTTTAAGGGAAGATTTTAAAAAATAGTTTTCTAGACTCCAAGATCACCACTAGCAGTTCTGATGGCTGAAGCAATTTGCCTGTGTAACCAAGCTTAAATTTCACCAGGTTCAACCAAAATGACAATAGCTGGTGTAAGTCATCTTTAACTTAATCTTTCCCTATAATAAGCTTAACTCTTACACTTTTGTGGCTATTAATGCAATGTCTTGCTGTCTTTGGTTAATGGAATTTGCAACCTCTCCTTTTTCCTCATCATACACTGTATTAGACACATTATGCATAAGATAAAAACTGGTCTAGTAGATATATTGAATGATTTATTTAGTGATAAGTGATAGTCCTTGTTCTTTTCCCACTGATCTTCCCATCTCTGTTAGGCTCGACATTCATTTACTCCAGCCAGACTAAATCTGTACAGAAAAATATTCTGATCTGGCTTGGGGCAATAGTTTAGTGTCTTCAGTGCCTTCAAGATGTCTTTTTTTTTTTTTTTTTAGAAGCACTGTCAGCTCTGACTGTTAGAACTATTGGAATCTGAAGAGTTAAATATTTGTTATCAGCACACATTCCCTTTTGAGAAACCTGTGAAGCATAGTCAAGCTCCATATAGAGTTATCACACACAGGAATACGTGTACGTGCACATCCATTATTATCTTAATCAGCTTTTTTTTTAAAGCCAAGAATGAAGGACTATTTATTCTAAAGGGAAGATTTCTGGCTTCCTTGCAGTAAAAGATAGAAACAATGGAAGCATGAGGCATTGCAAGAGGAAAATGGTTGATCCGATGGATGTTAGCCCTGGTCCTGAGAGCAGAACCTACTACCTTTCATACCCCTTCATGGGAGATAGCTTTGCAGAATTAAAGAGCTCAGCAACGTGACAATTAAAGTCTTATTAAGCAGATGAAGGAGCAGATCTGAAGAAAATAATCAATTCGGCATTTCACCTTTCTCCGAGGCAGATAAACTTCTGTGGTAAGAAAGCAATAAGTATGCAGGTAATTATGCTCCAAATGTCCTCTTAGGCAGACTTTACTGTTGCCTTACTAGTGGTCAGATTCCTCACATTCATATTTTTTAATGCTGTCAACAACTGATTTACCTGCATTTTGCTTGCAGAAGACAGACATAAGAATTTAGCTGAGAAATGCTGCAGTGGTAGGTTCTGTCAACCACAGACATACCAGAGAATCTTTACAGATAACAAATATTAGTTTTCACTGACCCTTCTAAGTTTGCTGTTTCTATAGCAATTTGGTATTTCAAATACTATTTGAAATACGAAATCCAAATTACGGAACACTCTGCAGCCTTTGTAACTTTGCAGAAGTCAACTTCCCTTTCATACTTACTACAAACATCTTGTTACCCTCTGCCTTAAAGCAGCTGCTGTCAAAAACAACAAACTGTCTTACCTTACACAAAGTTCAACCTCACTTACAGATTTCACAGATCTTGTCATGCTATTTGCATTTTTATTACTACCTTGTGTAACACAGAAATGAGGCAGAAGTGTGTGTCAAATCTGCTGTATTTTCCTAACTGCAGCTGAGTGTTGGACAAAGAATCTGGACTGTTTCAAACATCTGCCAGTTATGCTGAAGCTCCATTTGATGCACCAACAGTCACCATATGTCTCTAGCAATGAACGTAAAACTGAAATTGTAAATGTTATTTCATACATCAAAAGACAACATTATGTTATCTGCTCCATCCAAAGCTTTAATAGCTCTGTTGGAGAAGTTAAATATATTCTATTTAATTTCATGCCTCCTATGATCACACAGCTGTGTGATATGATACCAACAAAATAACTTTTCAAGGAACGGAAACACTCCACATGTTAAAACTCAGAAAACAGTAATAATTCTTAAGGATTCAATTTGCTATAGATGTTGCATATTGCAGCAACACAGAGCACAGCTCTGAATATTGTAAGAAAAACAGCACATATGACAAAAATGCAATTTGTAGTTTTCTAAACAGTTCTGATTAACTTTTTAAAAAAGTTAAAATACTACATCTGTTAGCTTTAGACTTGTCTTTTATTTAATCCTAAATTTTCTCCCTAGTATCTGCAAACTTTTTTCAGATCACACTTCAGTCTTCAATAAGTCTTACTGCTACTATGAATGAAGCAAAGGATTTGGAGGGTACATTATGTTCCAATCTAGCTAGAATAATCTATCCCTTTACATCTTTCTCTGACACATCAAGTACTAGCCACTATTGCAAATGGGATACAGGACCTCGGACTCAATCTACCATGAAAATTCCTAGCTCTTGTTTAAATATTTTAGGATTATCCCTCAAAACTGATTTGAGCAACCAGACAGTCCAACTGCACTCTTGACACAGAACATATGCTTACCTTCACAGACTATTGTTACCAGCAGCAAGTGATGTCTCCCCCGATTTACCCTTTTCCATTTAGGGAGTGTGGAGCTAAATTTGTGTTTAAATTAAACGAAGGTGTCAGACAAGTACAAAGAATTGGTGTAAACAAACAATGGCTTGATGACTGAGTGCCAGCTCAACCAGCTGATGGAGAATGTTCTCTTTACATTAAGGTAATTACTTGTTCATAAGCAATTAAGTATCAAGGCATGAGCAAGCTCAGTTTTCCATCTTGAAAGGACATGGTTATGTCATCTTATGCCAAATAGTGTAGCATTTCCTAAAGCCATTTTATTCAGTCACCATTTCAGGAAGGAGAGTTAAAATCAAAACTGGTTAAATTTTGAAAATCTTGGCTAGGTGGTAGACAAAAAACGGCAAGGAAAAAGAAGAGTTTAAGAAGACATATATCTAAATCTAACTCAAGATCTTCCTCAGAAAAAGCTCTACCCAGGAGGGGAGTTTTGCCTAAATACCTAATCTTCACCATGATCTCTGTGTGTATCTGGATAAATGAGAACAGACAATTATTGGGACTGATATGAAGTATACACAGACTTAGACACACTGATACATGTATTATTCCTGTAAACCTGTGAAACAGGTTGCTCTACAAGGATTGCTGAAATATCTGAGAAAGGAAGCACTCATAAGATGCAGTTGGAAGTTGTAGTACGGAAGCTGCTAAAGAGGCTAAGATGGAGGACTGCGTGCTACACATTGGCTATGAAAAAGGCATCAAGTGCCTGAGCCCACCATGTCTCTCGACAAATATGTGGTATTTGTTCACACAGGCTCAAAAAGAAACACGGCAGCTGCTATCTGCAGAACTGCAGAGCTGAGATATGAGAGGGAGCTCTCCTCTGCTTTGCTTCTCTCTTCTCCTCTCTTGTACCTTTGCCTTACCCAGTCTTACTGTGCACTCTGCTCTCCTCCTGCAAGAGGCAGCGCACAAGAAGGCTGGGTGGCCACACATTTAAGAACATTCAGATAAGCTTCCAAACCTGTTCTCTACTGGAGGAAAGAAGGTGTGTCTATAATCCAGATATGCAGCTATAATAGACTGGTTTACTATACATTATCAGTATGCGTGCTTTGCTTTGTTACTGAAGGCCGAGTGGAGAACACTCAGTTAACAGTTTACAGCCAATTAAGCAACAAATTACTTAAAAGTCACTTTAAATTATGCATACCTTTTCAGTCCTAATTTCCTGGGAATCAATGTTACTTCTCCAAATTTCTATTTAAAACTTCAAAGAATTTGATTCTTATCTGCTAATGGATAGTTCAATCTTTTGTATTTGTGCCTGTGAAACATGCCAGACTTGGTATATGACAAAATAATTGTTTCCATTGTTACAGAAAAGACACAGTATTATGTATTTTAAACTACTACTCCTGTTCACTCCAGTCTATATCCCAGAAACAAACACAGCATTAAGTTTCCTGTGAACGCAGAATTAAGTAACCTGTGTCCAACAATGACAGTACAGAAGATAATTGATCAGGATGGAAAATGCTCAGTCTCAGTGCACAGTCGGGGTTTGAGCCTTTTATGGAAACCACAGTAAAACAACTCATCTGTCACAAAAAACACCCCAAAGAGCATCTGGAAACCTCTGCAAGATACAAGACAGAGGAAAACAAAACTCACTTCACATTTACCATGGAATGTTACCAATATGATGAAATATAGCCAGAAAGGACCTAGGCACCTAAAGTTAATCACTATAATATCTTATGTTCAGGCTCATGATTAATACAGTGGGGTCTGAGGGTGACAGAGCACTGGAACAGGCTGCTCAGAGAGGTTGTGGAGTCTCCTTCTCTGGAGACATTCAAAGCCCGCCTGGATGCGTTCCTGTGCGATCTGATCTAGGTGTTCCTGCTCTGGCAGGGGGATTGGACTAGATGATCTTTCGAGGTCCCTTCCAATCCCTAACATTCTGTGATTCTGTGAAACCTCTATTAAATGCATAGGATACCTGGTAGTAGGCTGTGTCTCACCCACATGGTGTCATGCTGAGCAAATTGTCATCTACAGACAAGAAAATCCACAGGTTCTAGGAAATGCAGATCTTGCACCCTCTAGCGTATCCTAATCTTCAACAACAGAGCCCTGGAAGGTTGTGTCTGCTTGTGTAATGGTAAGTAAACACAGCAGCAGTATGAGCTGCTGCTAAGGAAAGGCTGGCCAGCATCCAGCCCACTCCCATCATGCTCCCAACACCCAGCACTGTTGTACTGGTGCTGTCAGAGGGTACACCCCTGTCTATGGTTTCAGAGAATGAGCAAATTTAGCATCACCTTCTTGAGTTACAATTGCTGCTTTTGAGCTCAGCATCCCATATGCACAGATTATTTTTTTCTCTAGAGGCATTACTTTGCTTTAACAGAGTATTCTATGTGGAAGACTGCCTTTTTTTTTTCTCCCCACCCAGATCTGTGTGGTCCTTCTGGAGCTGCCTGTCATCAGCAGAATTTACTACCCAAAGGAGCCAAAAGGCTTATTAACTATAAAGAAAGTTAAGGCAGCACAACAGAAAAATGCTGAATCTTAGTAGTTAGGACACGTAGTAGGGTAAGACCTGGTTTCTATCTGGAATTCATTTAAAGTCCTTGAGTATCTGGTTGAATTCAGCCTTTTTCAAAACTTGCAGAATTCGTAATAAAAATTTAGTCTCATTATCAGTGCACTGAGCCATTTACTTACTCCCACACACAAGTCAGATGCATGGCAAATCAGTTTGCAGAGATCACTTAATTACTCGTGAGTGCACCTAGGGCAGTACATCCTAATTCTCATAAATGACCTATAGTTTCAAGTGTTTATTCAGAAGAGAAGCATTTCAGAAGGTCAGAAGGGATCATTCATCAGAGGCTTAAAAATTGCTACTCTGTCAGTTTTACATAAAGTAAAAGGATACATAGTAATTTTCATACATCAGGTTTCATTATTTTTCTGATAAAGAGCTATTTTTTTCCATAGAAAGAATAAATTCTCATTTAAAGGATTTCTTAGCTAGTATATTCTTACATATTGAATCTAGTATTGAACATAATTTCATGCAATCATCCTAGGCCTGGGAGTAGGAATAATTTTTTATTTATCCCGGCACTGAGAATTTGATTGCTTTTGTAAGGCTGCATTTTATTTCAATGTACAAAAGTTGTCCCTGCTCCTTAAAAATGAGAACGAAGACTAAGGTCCATTAAGTTTTGAACACTCATGAGGTATCACACTATTACTCTGAACCTAAAGAGAATTTAATTTTCAGCATTTTACTATAGGAAATTTAGACTCATTGTATTTACAAGGCTAAAGATGTTTCCATGTGAATGAGAAAGATGAGGTAAAGCTTGCCTCTTCCAGGTCCGTCATACATGATGTGAAGGCATGTTCTCAGAGGTTATGTTGGGGAGCACCATCTAAATCCCAAACTACATCAGTCACATAACGTGGGGTGCAGTGACACAGGACATAAGTCACTCTAGTAACAGCAGATGAGGGGAAGCACCATGACCACAGAAGACCCTTGAGATCCTGACCCTCCATAACCACCTCCTCTTCCCTCTTGCACAGAAGGGCTGGAGGCTGCCTGACAGAGAAGGAAGAGGGGGAGAAGCAAGTGCTGTGGCTGCTCTGTACTCCGGCACTGTCTGCAGGAGAAAATTAGACTCTACTACAGCTTAACAGAGGGCAAGTTCTGCCCAAAGGCTTCCTTCATATAAGCGATGGGCATTGATTTTTACGTCATGGCTCATTTATTGTGGCTCTCTTTATAACTAGAAGACACAATAAAAATTACTGCAGTCTGCTCAGCAGTCAGCTTCAGAGATGTAGCGTCCTGAAAGGCTGACACAGACAAAGACTCCTTGACTTGGAACGTTTCAAGTCTTCCCACCTCGCTGGGAAACATTTCTGACCTGCTTAACATACGCTAGAGAAAATGCAAGTCTTGGTAAAGACAAAATTGCACATATAGATCAAGTATAACTTAGTATAACTTACTATTCTGCTTTCCTACAGATAGCTTGAAAAAATGGCTGGGGTTGAAATCTTCCTTACTCAGTTAAAAAAAAAAAAAAATTGCTTTGAAGCCCAGGAAAAACATGAATGTAAGCACGAACTATTCAGATTCCGGTCACTTTAGTGGCTGATAACTGAGGAAAAAAAGGATGAAATATGAACTCCTGACACTAAAAATGTATCTGGAAGAGAGATAACAAAGAGGAACAAAAAATGAAGCGAGGACAGAACCCACTGTGGTTCTTTTATGAACTCACTGTCACCCTGCATGATATAAACCATGACAAAGTCCTGAAGAACGAGCAGTGAGCCAAGCAAGACTCTTCCCCCATCTCACCTGCAGATATATCACTGCTTTTGGTAAAAATCTGACTTTGAACAGAGAACAGCATATACAGGTAATATTTCTTGTCTGTGAGCCAGAATATAAATTATTTGCAACATATCATCTCTGCTGAAATACTTTGCATGACTTGTGGCTGAGAGAGCAGGACCTCCAAAAATTTAAGCAGTGAGTTGATAGCAAAACACAGCATTAACAACTGGAGTGTAGTCTGAATATCTGCATAGCTCCCACCCTTGTGTGCCATGTGTAAAGTCTGTGAACGCTTTGGGATGCAGCCTGCTGCATGGATTGCTTGTCAGTGCTGATCAGCACTGCTGAGCGCATGTCTGCAGGTGCCAGGATATCAAATGACCTGAACCTAAGAGCAATGAGCTCTTATCTGCAGAAAAATTTAAAGAGCCCAATTCCCTTTGGATTTAAAACAGGATTCAAGAGTCTCTCCAGCTCTAGACATTCACTACTAGGAAACAGCAGAGCAGAAAAATTTAGGAAATATTCCTTGCAGTAAGCACAAGCTCAGCATTACCCTCAATCAGTCTGTAGATAATGAGGATCTTTAAACACCCTATAGCAATTAGAAAGACAGTTTTGCTGTAAAATGGGCATTTGCATTTGAACAAAACATACTTAATCAGCTAGACTCCAGCATCTCAGATTGATTTATTTTTCTCCTCTTCAAAGAACCCTAATAATGTAGATACTGTTTTCAAGGGCAGAAAATTTAAAGTTGCTCTCTACAAAGAGCTTCCCCATTTTTTTTCATATTCTCATTCCCTCACCTAGACTCAGATGCTTTACTGTTCCTACTACTGCAGTTTAGTAAAAACAGCTTTCCATAAAACAATGACTGTACTCCCCACCTTTAATCTTGTTTTGTTTGACTGATTAGAAAAAAATAGAGCATGAGCTGCAAAGGAAGAACTTTTGCTCTTCATCGGCTGTCAGAAAGCAAGTTATTCTCAAACTCCCAAACACAGTCCTGCTGGTTTATAAATAACTTCCAGACAGTCAGTCACATCTAAGCCTCCCTAAAAAGAGAACTGAGGGGAAGAGACAAGTTTGGACAAAATTCTTGTTCTGGATCATATAACCATTAAATTGAACTAGGAATTCAATTATTTGGTTACATGGTGTAGAAATCCTTGGGCAGAACTTCTCTATCAGAAAATTGGACACAATTATCCCTCTTGCATTTTTGTAATGTGCATGTTCTGTCAGGATTTTCTTGTAGGAATGATCACACAAATGAATAAGACACCTGGATACACCTGAGTGCCCAGATTACTAGATTCTTGGTTTATTCCTATTCCAGATTCTTGGTTTTCTCCTATTAGGTCATCCAGGTGACAACCACTGATTATTTTAGCTAGAAATGGTTACAGACATATATGTTTTGAAGTACATGTGATATTAAGTGGAATAAAGTACCACTCTTACTCTAAAAACTACAAGTAAGAACTAAAATATGGCAGCTAAACAACATCAAACATCACATATGGCCTCACTAGTGAAGCTAACCTGAGCATCCATTTGCCTGCACTTTTACATCGACAGGAATTGTAGTTTTGCAACTGTACATGTTCCAGTACTTGGTACTTGTTTTAAATGTATATTTGTTTTCCTCTACTAGAGAGTCATAATAAAACATTCAGAATGGTGTTGCAACTAATTTGTATTATATTTAATAGAATATAACACATTTGGGAACCTATCTGCTTGAAATTTGCTCCTGATGTCCATACTTCCCTGGAACAGCTTTTAAAAAGTAGCTATTTTCATAGATTTGATGGTGTTTTTAGGCATCTCTCTAGAGGTTACCTGGAACTGAGGAACACAGACAGGTCAGGTGCCCTGGGCTCTACTACAACCTTGTATATTCATTACTTCCAGTTTGCCCAGATTCAAAATATGTTTAGTATTTTACTTGCACATTACTTGTGCCTTCAATTTTAACAGGACAACACGAGTAGGAAGGTGTCAGAAGTGTACCTTTGTGCCCTTGGACAGCAACATCACGTATCCACCTGTGCTGCGTTGAGAACTCATATGTAGGGGCACTTTGTGCTGAAGTAGAATTTTAGCTATGATACTAACTTTAGGCTTTGTAATTATAAGGTTGATAAAGGATCCTGGGAAAGAAGAAAAGCGATCAGATGTGCAGAGGTATCCAATTATGCAGGACATGAGAAAGGAGAAACTGAGAGAAATTAATTAGCACAACTAAGTTATTTTAGAGGTTGTGTTGAGATAGCTTTGAAGGAAGATTACGTTCCCAGGATTGAAAGTAGCCAATAGTGATTTTGTTGTTAAGAATTTTGAATTATTGTATCCAATCAGTAGCTGCCAAATCTGAAAGAGCTCTGTATAAAAGCATGTGCGCAACACACAATAAATGGCTTACACTTTCATCGTAATTGGCTCGTCTGGGTGGTGTCCAAGAACTTTGTGCGCTGACTGCTAAGAGCCCCTCCCGCTGACTTCCAAAACTCCGCCAGTCGACTACACTCATATTTGTGTTTAGTTTCCTGATGCTTTAACGTAGATAATGCAAGCATTAAGAAGTTGTTGTGCAGCTGTATTCAAATATGTACATGTTATTTTATGCTAAGCATCGGGACCAGTGACCAGCATGTCACTGTGTTCAGCTGGGGGCAGCGGGGCAACAGGCAGTGAAGATGATTACAAAGCTGAGAGGGAGACTTGAATTTAGCTGACTTGATGCTGGCAGAAACTGGAAGATGGTTGGCTTCAACTGCTCTAAATGAAAAGCATCACCTTTAATGTCAGAAAGGGACACATTAAGGTGCACTGAGTCTCGCTGGTTTCCACCTTACACCCGGCGTGCTCGCTTTTTGCCAGTGAATAGCTCCAGTGATACACACGGCAGGAAGGAGAGGGGCACTTGGAAAAGTGCAGGTTCTCAGTTGGGGTCCCAGTGCTTACAAGGCATCATGTCTACTGTTGCTCCAAAGAGCCTTTACGTGGCAACACCACGCACATGAATAGCACAGAGAAAACTGCCCGTGCACTTATGACTGATGCAATTAAACATTTAGTGTGCAGCTTCCAGGTTGCTTTGACAAGCTAAAGGACAAAGGAGAGACTCCCACAGATGCGAGTCTCTATGGGGCTCTGCTCAGTCCTGTTTACTGATGTGGTCCAAACTCACCCCTCAGTACCTGCATCCATTTTGGAACAGAGACCCAGGACACACCTCCACTGAAGATCCTGGGACTTCTCATTTCCTCACAGTAAGTTACCCACCGGAGTAAAAAAATCACTTCAAAAGAGAACACTGTCTCTTGGGTCATGTTTTACCAAACACTTTACACAGATGCACACAAGTTCCCCTGGCTGTCAAGATTTTACATTTCTGGTTTAAAAGCTTTCTATTAAACAACTTGTGTATTTTCATGGCAAGTATTCCCTCAGGTAAGGCTCCCTGTGAGATTTACTTCACGATATTTCTTTCACAGCTTTTTACTACAGATTATCTGTTCCCTTCCATCTATCTGCTTCTTTTTTGAGATATGGGCATCACACTAGAAGTTCACTGACTGAATAATGTGTATTCGGGGGGAGCACCACAGGAATCCTAGACTCATTGCCTTCCTGCAATAATATATAAACATACTTTTCCCACCAGGGAAATCAATGAAGGCTGTTGCTAGTTACAACAGCCGAATATACAGCCCTAGTGCTAGCAGAAGTGTCCAGCAGGAATATAGACGGGAAAAAATGGAAAGCACTTGCAACTTCTATGCCATCCTTTTCACTGGCATTGCCCATCCTGCTCCTCAATATCCCCCCCGTTAGCCTCCAGTTCTCATCCACAGAATCACAGAATCACAGAATCACAGAATGTTAGAGATTGGAAGGGACCTCGAAAGATCATCTAGTCCAATCCCCCTGCCGGAGCAGGAACACCTAAATCAGATCACCCAGGAACACATCCAGGTGGGATTTGAATGCCTCCAGAGAAGGAGACTCCACAACCTCTCTGGGCAGCCTGTTCCAGTGCTCTGTCACCCTCGCTGTAAAGAAGTTTTTTCTCATATTCAAATGGAACCTCCTATGTTCCAGCTTGAACCCATTGCCCCTTGTCCTATCACTGGATGTCACAGAGAAGAGCCTGGCTCCATCCTCCTGACACTCACTCTTCACATATTTCTAAACGTTAATAAGGTCACCCCTCAGTCTCCTCTTTTCCAAGCTAAAGAGACCCAGCTCCCTCAGCCTTTCCTCGTAAGGGAGATGCTCCATTCCTTTCATCATCTTCGTGACTCTGCGCTGGACTGTCTCCAGCAGTTCCCTGTCCCTCTTGAACTGAGGGGCCCAGAACTGGACACAACATTCCAGATGAGGTCTCACCAGGGCAGAGTAGAGGGGGAGGAGAACCTCTCTTGACCTACTGACCACCCCCCTTCTGATACACCCCAGGATGCCACCCCCCTTCTGATACACCCCCAGGTCTCTCTCCCCTACACTACTCTCCAACAGGTCAGTACCCAACTTATACTGGAACCTGGTGTTGTTCTTGCCCAGATGCAAGACTCTACACTTGCTCTTGTTAAATTGCATTCAATTTTCCCCCGCCCAAATCTCCAGCCTGTCTAGGTCTCGCTGGATGGAAGCACAGCCTTCTGGCGTGTCAGCCACTCCTCCCAGTTTCGTATCATCAGCAAACTTGCTGAGGGTGCACTCTATTCCCTCATCCAAGTCGTTGATGAATATATTGAACAGCACAGGTCCCAGTACCCAACCCTGGGGGACTCCACTAGATACAGACCTCCAGCTAGACTCCATCCCATTCACCACAACTCTCTGGCTTCTTTTCTCCAGCCAGTTCACAATCCATCTCACTGCCCGATCATCCAGATCACACTTCCTCAGTTTAGCCGCAAGGATACTGTGGGAGACGGTGTCAAATGCTTTTCTGAAATCGAGATAGACCACATCTACTGCTTTGCCATCATCTATCCACCTGGTAATATCCTCATAAAAGGCTATCAGGTTGGTCAAGCACTACCTCCCCTTTGTGAAGCCATGTTGACTGCCTCTAATGACCTTCTTATCCCTGATATGCCTAGAGACAGCATCTAGAATAAGTTGTTCCATCACAGCATACAGCGCCACACCATTCATATTCTTCCCTGGACATTGTCCAGACAGATTTCTTCTTGTTCCTGGGACTACCATACCACACACATCAGACGACATACCTGTGCTCCAAGCCAGCAAGGGAAGCCCCGATGAAGACAGCCAGGAAGAGACAAGTCAGGAGTAGTCAAGATCCACACCACAAAACTCCCAGCATGAAGAACGAAACTCAGTGTTAGACTACTGCTGAACACACAGGTGAAGAGTTCTCATTGTAATTCCTCATTCCCCACAGCTGGGATACTTCTCAGGGAGCTGCAGCAGCTGTTCCCCATCATCTGAATATGCTTTCTAGAAACATCCTACTCCCCAGCTTTCTGTCCCTCATTTACATGTGTGAATCCTCCAGCTACTACTGAATGCAAATGACCCTATAAAGCATCTCCTGGTAATCTTACTGAACCCTCTACTTGTGCTGTTGCTGTTGCTGGGATCTAAGAGTCCCATAGAGACCAGGCAGCCAGCAGAGCACCTTTAAGCTTAGCCAGAGGGATTCATCAGGGTAGTGCTGAGCACTAGCATGCTGACTCTTTCACCAGGCCTTCTCAGCAGTCCACTGAATTCAGCTTTAGATTTTCCAGATGCTGCATTTTAAATCATATATAGGCTTGGGGCACCTCCCTCTCCCAGTTGCAAACAGCTTTGTATCTGCTAGCATTTTAGCAAGTGTCCTACACGTTAACACAAGAGATGGGTCACAAACCTTTTAGATGCAGAAGTCAACATTTTGGACACACACCTCTAGTGTGTGTCCTAGATCATTCTCTAGTTCCCCTAGTGTTTTCACCTTTTTTTTTTTTTTTTTTTTTTTTTTTTGGACTAC
>WKFP01015229.1:670668-688604 GCA_011057875.1 Pterocles orientalis
GGTTTGGCTCCATCACTCGCTGTCAATGGAAATTCCCATGAACTGACCTTGTGAGCCACAGCAGAGCATGATGCTGTTAGTGTCACCTTGGCCAGCCCGATGAATCTGCAGCACACCAAGTGCTGACGTTCAGGCACTGAACATTCTCACAGAGTTGTGCCACGTTGGCTACTGACACCACTTCAGAATTTGGGGCTTAGGGAATCTTTCAGGACACACTGGTGTGGTTGCTGAGCTTTGTTCAACATCTCTATGTAGCTCTTCAATACCTCACAGTATAAATATCTGAAATACAAGTTCCCATTCTCCTCAGCAACCAAAGACTGTTCATGATGGGCAGGGGGACTGACACAGGATATTAATCTGGCAGAACCTGAAGTTTTTATGATGATGTTTGCACAGTTAAAACTTTACAAGAAAACCAGCATCATCTGCAAGAGACAATGTAGGTCTGGGAATTTAGAAGTTGTGTCTTCTGACCTCTGATTTGGCCATGACTCAGCATTGAGAAATTACATTCGTCTAACATGGGGGATAACAACTCTAACCTGTTCCCACTGGACATTGTGAGGATCTCTTTAATTATTACCTTGTGCACCAGATGTACCATACTATCCATGAACAGTAACTGCTCTTCTTTATTCCAGGTATGGCTGGACATTAATAGAAGTGAAATCTCTGGGAAGTTCAGATGCTTGATGTCTGAAAATCTTGCTTTGTTTTACAGAGCTAGAGTTCAGGATTCATAAGGCACAATGGATCTGTCCATGAGCTGCTAGGATTTTCAGTGTGGCCATACCAACAATCCTTGCTTTTTCTGTTAAATATTTTTAACAGTATTCAATCTAGGCCTCATCTAAGAGCAATGAAGACGTGTGTGCTAATTCTTGGCTGCGTGTTTTGCTAAAGATGAGTAAGACTTACTACCCATGGAGTGTTTTACTGTGGCAGTAGATTACCCATTTTTTTAAGGAATAAATATGTAAATTTACGAAAACAGAGCCTCATCAGCCATGACTATAATACATCCTGCCAACAGTAAATCCTTTTCTGGCACATGTGGGTAGGAGCTTGTTCAGAGGCATTTTCCTGAAATCTGGCAGCTTGGAAAAGAGACATTCAGCCTATAATGAAGAGTGAAACCCATACAAAAACCCGCTGACCAATCTTGTCTTTGCTCTGTTTCACTCCAACAGTGGAGAGACAGTGCACAAGCTCATTCTCCTCATGCAGCTCTGTAGCATGTCCCCTTGGGACATTTTTCTATAAACTCAATGGCAAAGGTGTGCAGAAACCAGGTTCAGTATCATCCAACACAGAGGCTCTGAGCCTGAGCTGCAGGCTGTCAGACTTCATTTCCCTCCCTTGTGGAAATAATTTCAATTAGTACAGTCTTTCCAGTTAAATTTTTTGAGCAACTGATGCTTTGTATCCATGACCATTTTATTTCACTTCTACACGTAACTCATAGACTGACAGCAAGGATTGCACGTACAGGTAAAACTCTCCTTGCTCTTCCTCTTTAGACTGCTTTAACCAGTGCATGTGACTATTTAAAACAAATATCTGCATGAGAAAAGGAGAAAACGAACCATAAAGAGAATCGTATAAAGGATATTTGACCTGCAAATCAGTAGACAGGCTTTGTAAAACACTTAACATGCACTTGCTACCTTAAGCCTTGAGCTATTAATCCTGTTGTTTACACTTATCATTGCCCTGATACTATTTGCACATAACCTCTCTTTCTAGTGGTACTTGATAAGCCAAAAAACATAGTTTGCCCTTGAAAATCAGGGGTCACTATTATGAGCCCTTGCTTTGGATAGGTTACAAATGCACAGCCCTTTGCAAATGGCATTTATCTAATGTAATATTCCTACATTTTCTTGATACACATGAGGAATAGAAACTTTAAGCAGAATGTATTTTTTGCTGCAGTGAAACTTAACAGCTTGATGCATCTTAAACCATCTGTTTACGGGAAAATAAATATCAAGCTGATACTAGGGTTTAATGCTGTAATAATACCTTAAATTGTACAGCAATACTGATGGCAGATTCATTCTTTGCGTAGATTGATCTCTTTTGGAAGAGCTGTATGACAGCAAGAACTGACAGAATTATTCGGTATCTTAAGCAGGCAACAGAGGAAATTTGGTACACTAGAAGAAAGAAAACCAGAAGATGGTAGTCAGCAGAAGAGTCAAGGGGAAAATGAGCAGACTGGCTTTGTCTGCTGAAGGCAAGATACCAAGGACAGTGGCTGGTGGACTGTGAAATCAAACTGCCAGGAGCTGTTGATACAACCATACCATAGCTTCTGTTCCAAAACTGCTGCTGCCTTCCCAAGACCATCCTCATTCTCCTTGTGCTTTTGACTAAATATCTGTAATGTGTTTTCTGGGATGTGGAGCCTCCTATGGTAGGTCATTTTTCCATTTTGCTTGTGCAGTATCCAGCACCATGTTCATAAACACTAGTGTTTCTACAAGCGATAGATTTAATGATGACACTACTGATTACCTTCATTTTCTCACCGATGTACTGTCTTCCACCATGACAACCAAAAAAATGTTTAAATAAAAGCCTGAATGTCTTCATTTTGCTCCCTGAGCTTTTGCAATACAAATCTTTCCTGCTCCTATTTCAATCAAGGACAACATTCTGCTTCAGTGGTAGGTATCTAAGCAATAAAAATTGTATCAATAAGGGTCTGCTCAGACAAAAGTAAAATCTGGGATGTTTAAAAAGTTATCTGCAGTGGTTAGTTATTGTCTGGGTTAGCTGCTGCTCATATTTTGCCTACAGCTGTCAGTGAAAAAATATTTCTCGTATGGAGAGGGAAGAGCAGATACCATTCTGCCTGTGTGAAGGATAAGAAATTGCAGCCCCCAAGACTCCCAGAAACCTTTCAAGGAGAGGTACAGTTATCCTGCCCACCTGCAGTATTTCATGACCAGCCTGTTAGACTAGGTGCTAAATCACCTCTGCACATCCTCATTAGACTTCAGTATTAGAAGTACTAGAAGCACAGAGGAATTCAGGGTAGCTAAGAAAGTATTTTTCCCAAAATCTCATTTATTGTCCACAGTTCTGTAGATGCTTCTTCAAGAAAGTGAAACAGATTGAGGACAGCTTCAATATTTTTCCTTTCTCCATTTTTTTTCTGATTTTTTCCTCAATTTTTTTTTTTTTTTGGAAAGCACCATATGGAGATGGGTCCCCAGTGTAGTCCCCCCCGTTTAAAAAGTGCAAAGTAAGATAGAGGTCAACCAGGGTATTATTGTTAATATTTATGCTACACCTGGGCACTGAAATAGTTAAAAAGTCAAACGTCCTACTTCACTTGTTGAGAGTTAATGATACTTGAAAACCATATTATCCTCCTATCATTCGTTATCATCAAGGACTGGACATCCCCGTTTATATTAATGAAAAGTTATATATATTTGAAGTGGAAAGACTCCACAACTCGTGAAAGTTGTAAGGTCGGTATGTAGTTTATTCAGCACTGAGGCGCATGGGGGATAGCTCCACCAAAGACATGCGCACCTTTTCGCAAAACCTATCCCTCTATTTATTCCCCAAGACGTTGCATATGCAATAAGTTTCGTAATTCATTCATTCATATTAATTATCTAGCCCCGCCCAGCCCCGCTTCGTATTATAATTAGCTAAAGATTCCTTCTGTGCCTGCGTAGTGCTCCCTGGTGGTCGTCCGGTGGTCGACAGGATGAAGTAAATGAGTCTTCATTGGAGTTGAACTTCTCACCTCCTGTCTCTTGGTCTCAGTCCAAAGAACCAGGATGCTGCCCAGCTTGTTTGGAGGCTGCTTGAGGCCCAAGCAGCCCTCCCTATCTCCGTGGCCTTGCAGGTGTTGCATTCTTTCCTCTCGTTTGGGTTAGCAGTTCCTCCCCTTATCAGCACAGTTTTGATCCTCTCATCCTGTCTTTGCAAGCACGGCAAACGTTAATCACATATTGTCCCAACAGCTATTCTGAATAGAGTTATTCTCTGAGCCCTTGTTAAATTTAAACCCCCCTGTCTCATATTGATTTTTTATTTCTATTCATGAAAAATTATTAACCTATAATGGGAGTTCTTGCTTCTTCTTTAAATGAAGAACTAATGAAAAAAACTTTCAACTGTTCTAGTCCAAATCTAACTAGACATAAAAACATCATAGAAAAAGACTATTAATAAATGAAACAGTAGTAAAAAAGAAACACACCTTGCAATACCAATGGCTTTTCTTAGCACTTTTCTTCTTTTAGGTGCTAAAACTACGTGCTATGTTGAAATCATAGCTTAACTGTCTGCATTCAGTCTGCTAATATGAGCAGATTTCTCCATGCTCCAGGCTGAAATAATGAGGTAAGAGTTTTGCAATTACTTTATTATCCATTAGAGGAAAATCTAACCAATAAATGTTATTATCATTTTAGAACTTGTTCTTTAAAAGCCAACAGTTCAGTAGAAATCTGAAGGTGGAAGTGTAAATAGCATCTGAAAGTGCTAAGAGGTCCTTGGGAGTCAAGCTCAGTTACTGCACGTTTACTGGGATGACCAAGTCTGGGCTGTGAAAGCTGACGGCCACTTGGCTGCCAGGACTCTGAGACAGTGAAGCTTTCAATCCTGTACGAAGCAATGCCAACAGCATTAAGAGCTCTACTAGCAAGAATATATTCAGCAGGTTGGTGGATGTGATTGTTCCCCTCTATTTGGTATGTGTGGGACTGCATGTGGGTGCAAAACTGCATCTAGAGCACCACCTTCAGTTTTGGGCTTCCCAGCACAAGAAAGACACGGACATATTGGAGCATGTCCAGCTCTTGACTTGCAGCCAAGGCTGCCATCAGCATTCATAACCCAAACTAGTTCATCCCTGTTAGTCGGACACTAGTAACTTGGTTTGACATACAATTAACTGAGTGAAACATAGCAGTCCATGATATACAGACCAGTTAAGATGATCTAGTACTTTGTGAATATGAAAGTAAAAGGAAGATAGGATGGAAAACAGTGTACAATCTTCCCTACCCAGAATGAGAGAACTGGAATAGAAAATTCAACCTGCCCCTTTAATGCACCAATGCAACAACTTAATGCCTGAATGAAATACTTCGGAAAAAAAAAAGAGAGATACTAATCATCTTCCAGGTTATTCCTTAGAAACCCCTGCATTCCTGAAATGTTTGTTTGCATTGGTGTGGCAGCAAGCAAAAGTGTCAGTGAGCTGGAGGAGAGAGATGTACTGCCAGAAGCTCCGACTTCAGTGCGATACAATTCCCTGTCTACTTGTCATAGTAACAATGAAGAAAGGATAGCCTGTGCTTAGGGACACCGCCTAGTTCATTAACATGCATTAAAGCTTTAAATAAAGATTTGTATCCTAGGATCTGATGAAAACATTGAGGACATTATACTAAAATACACTTTATTAAATACAAAATATTTTTCCTCTGTCATGAAGAAACATATTAACAGTACTTTCACAGATACATGTACATTTTTATAAATCAATGCATGTATGTTCATATTTCTCAGTTCTATTTTTTCTATATTTGCATCATGCTGTAACATGTCAACATTTTTACAATGTAAAATTAGACAAAGTTCCCCAAAAAATTATTATAAAAGTTAAACACACAGTTGTATCAACTGTTTTTCCATTTCTACAGATCTTTGGCATCTTTTTCTAGCTGAAAAGTTGTGAATTCATGTGAGTGCCGGGTGTTATCACTCCTCTGAAAGATGTCATCAACATCTTCCCACTTCTATCTTCTGTCAAAAACCTTCCATCCAATCATCTGAAGGCTTAAAGGCAGCAGGATGCAGTACTCAATTTAAGCACAGGCACATGACAAACCCTTTTATAGCTCTGCCACTACCTCTACTTCATTTTTCATTTGCATCCCTCAACCACAAGCCTGTCAGCATAGGGACCTGCCTTACTTGCTCTAGCTGAACACTGCAAAAATAAAGATCCAGATATTTGTTTCTCACAGGCTGCACGCCTCGCCTCAGACTCTCCTGATCTGATCATGACAGCTGTACAGCAAACTGCTGTCTGCTACACATTTCTTCTTCCCATGATACTATAGCCATAGTTTCCTAACACACAAAACCTGAATTCAGGGCTCCACGTGCTGGAAGCCTAGAGGACCAATGATGTACAGCCTAAATGCCTGAATTTGTTCAATATATTTTCCATAAAACTTGGGTGGGTCAATTTTGAGTTGGCAGTGCTACTGCACTCTGCCTGTGCTGTAATTCTGCTGCTTCTTCTCCTGGTATCTGTAATTTTGCCTCTTAGGTTGCTCACTGAAGCTGCTCTGGCTGAATATCTCAACTTCTTGAAAGCTTCTCTCAGCAATGGATTCTTTCTCTTTGGATGCCAATACTGTTGTTGCGATACTGCTACTGCCGGAAAAAAAATGCCTGATGTGCCATGAGGTAACAGCCAGAGCCAAACCCAGAGTTTAGGAAAGCCCCGTATTCACTCGTCTGCAATATCGGTGCTAGAGCCTGGCTTAAGCCAGATAAAAATCTGGATTTGCTGAATCTCTGCAGAACACCTAACATGCGGGATTCCCTAACTGGGAACTTCTGTGGTAATGCAATGCACTGCAATGCTGTGCTGAGGAAGCTCGGCATCTATACTACTACGAAAAACCACAAATAGCCTCGGAACATGGTGAGTCCAGTGGCTCTTCAGGAGCAGACGGCAGGCCTTGGGGTGCTTCTGAAAGCTCCAGCCTCTCTCCTGCCCTCTCCCCTTCTTGACCAATCTCTTCCTCCTCCCAAATGAAAAAAAAAGATGAGCATGAACACATATGAATGCTGCCCTACCCAGAAGGTCAGCCTTCGAGTGACGACTCTTGGCACAAATGTGAGTCTCACAGAAGGGGCAAAAAGGTCACTATCGTCATTATGGTCCACTGGAAGACACCAACTCCGCGTCACCTGCAGACTGTATGTAATCAAAGGATGGGCGTCATAAAGGTCCCTAGCTTCTCTACACACTCTTCAGCGGAACAAAAACTCTTCCAGCCACATTTCTGGGTGAGCAACCCAATGACAGAAGGCTAGAAGCAAATAAAAAGAATAAAAGCCAGGTCCAGTCCAAAATTGTCTTTTGAGGAAGAAACAGAACTTAAAGCAAGAGGCAGGACCTGCAGAGACCTGCTCAAAAATCCTAATACACAACAGGGCTACCATGAACAAGGTGCACGAAAGGCAGCTGGAGTTTGAGACATGCAATGAAAAATACCAGGCAATATACTCAAACCTGTTTTTGCAATAAAAATACTTCATATACTGGAAGCTGTATCAAATCTGCAACAACTCCTCATGGTGGATCAAATCTTATCTGTCAGATGATTTGGCTGTACACAAATCCAGTACAACTATTAGCAAAACCTCACCATTATTCTCAAGATCTGCAAATACTTCTTGACACTGTCAATAGATCACATGTAGCAGAAATATTGTACATTTTACAAGCCTTCCTCTACACTTCTTCATTGATAGAAATAAGGTTAATGATGGTAACTACAGCACTGCCTACTGTTCTAACACTTGTATCTTATCTTTTTTGCTTTCTAGCGCCTGCTTCTGCCCATCATAAACTTTGCAAAAGGTCTGAACTAGGAATTCATGGAACAAGAGTTTATACTAACAGTAATGAACAGGATCATATTCAACAATGAGAGAAATTATATCCTTCGATTTCACTTTTACATACATACTAGCAACAGATTTCACCTGTACAGCATTGCGGTAATAGAAACAGTTATGGCCAAAACAAACACCTCTAAATCCTCAGTGGCTCTCACTAAAACTTAAAAACAAGCAAGAAACACCACGAAACTAAAGAAATTCACCTCGTTGCCAGTCTTGTGGTTTTCCTTTTTCAGGACGTGCCCCAGTGTCTCATGAAATGCAGAATTAATGAGTATCTCAGTCATTTATGACCAGCACAGGACACAAGTGAAAAAGGCAAGTCTACTTCTCAATTGCTCCTTTGACTTCCCAAGGAGGCTGTCAGTTCAAACAGGCGCAAGATTCTAATTTGAGAAAACATATCTATAATTTAAAGACCAGTTTTTTTACTTCTTGGTTGGTGATGTTGGTTTTGGTCATTTTTTTTTTTAAGAATACACACTTGATGAGTAAACCTGATCTGGAGTGATTATTAAAATTCAAATAAGAAAATACAATCATAAGGAACAGCTTGAGTTTAGACAGTAGCCAAACGAGATTTCAAGATCTCTGCAGACACACAGTCTTGCCATTGCTTCCAAAATAGTGAGGCAAAGTCATGAAAAAAACAGAAGAAATTTCAATAAATTACTAAAGCAGCTAGTGCATTAGCAATGATGAAAACATGTTTGGGAAGGATTTACTTGATCGTTGATACTTGTAAGAACAACCACAGAAGCCTTTAAACTAAGTTCCAAAAAAAAAAATTGTGTTTAAAGCTGCATCACAAGAGTACCACTGTTCTGCTCTTGCAGTTTTTATGTAAGATTTTGTGTGAACTGCAAAACATACCTCTAAAACCGCTGTTTCTTGCAGGAAGCAGGGAATCTACGGAATGCACATAAAGACCTGAAAGGGAATTAACAGCTACAGTTTTAGTCCTGGATCATTCATTATGTAGATTCCAGTTTAATTCTTTTGTATCATCACATGGCTGACTGGTTTTGGCCCCATGAAATCCTGTTTCTGCCTGATAAAAGTTTTAATTTGAAAGCTACGTTTTATATTTCATAATGTCACATAATCTAAGAATTATACTATGTTCTCTGTAGCTTGCCTCTTCATGTATGAACCGATGCTCCCCTACCACACTGCTTAGTCTTTTGTCTTCTTTCTGTCACCATGAGAGAGCCAACACTTGCCCATCACCCTCCCGCCCCTTCACAAAGCATTTCTTCCAGAATTACCTCCCCAGCAGCGTGGCCTAGTAATTTAAAAATTACCACTCTGCTACTTATTAGGTGAAAAAAATGCCAGAGTCCAGCCTTACGTATCCTGAATATACACTGTCACCAAAAGGGAAAAAAGTAACACAGGATTTAGCAAAACTAAGTTCAATGTGGAATTACAAAAATTAGCAATGGAAGGGGACAACTGATCCATTTAAACTGAGGAGATCAAATAAACCACAAAGAAAGGACACAACATCTACAATGGATTCAGTGAAAATCAGCTGTTATTGAAATAATTATTAGTCATTATCAGAACTTTGTGGTTCATCTTTTCTCATAGAAGACAATATACCGCTCAGTAATTCCTTTAGTATGTGACTTTGCCAGGTGGACTCCAGGGAGAAGGCACTCCATCCCTGTGAAGAGCTTGCAACTTTTTTTGCTTCTTCTCAAGCTGCTCTCTCCTCTCTTTCTTTTCCTGAGAACAAAAAGATATATTAAATAAAACCAAACCAATAACCAACCAAACAAAACCCACAAAAACCCAACTCCACCAACAGAAAGTTACAATTGTTGTTACAGCTTTCTTGTGGAAAATGAAAAGT
This sequence comes from Pterocles orientalis, assembly GCA_011057875.1. Taxonomy (NCBI): domain Eukaryota; kingdom Metazoa; phylum Chordata; class Aves; order Pterocliformes; family Pteroclidae; genus Pterocles; species Pterocles orientalis. The sequence goes on from WKFP01015229.1 coordinate 680,213, forward strand.
TAATACGCAGCAGAGATCTGCCTTTTGGAGCTTAGCACATCCCTTTTAGGGATTCAGTCATGCTGCACAATGCGACGCAAGAGGCATCACATTTGCTGTGATTTACGATTAAAGTAACAGTCTCAAGAATGGGCTGGTTTTGTGCACCACCTAAACAAAAAGCCTAACAGAAGGCCTTGTGGATTAGGTACTGTGTTTGCCTGTTACTCGTAAGTGAGAGGAGAAATGGTGAGGTAGCCATGGATAAGAAATTAGACTGGTAACGGGGGTACAAGTGTTATCATAAAAAAAAGGGCGCTTCAGTGGAAATATTCTCGTTTTACATGCATGCAGCAGTCAAACTGTACTAATGCTAGCTATACATACGATTTATACAAAAATTTTAAAACGTGTAACGCACACTGAAACACCAACCCTATCAGTATGATTTTAATCTGTGCTCTTTAGGTCTTTGTTAACATACATCTGAAGATCCAATTCAGTTAGGAATTGGATCTGGCTAAATAAACACAAGTATTTTGTGTTGTTACTAGTAAAACTGATTAAAAGCAAGGCAAGGTATGCATGGAGAAGTAATGCCCTTTACTAAAGCAAGTGATACAAAAGTTCACCACAGTTAGTCTAATAAAACAATATTATTTCTCTGTACAAATTTTATCTTTTTGGATTATATGGAGTAATTGAGACAAACTGGGCTTGTAGCACTGGAAGATTCTGACTCTGTCATCCTACACTTTTGCCTTCTTTCTCCTTCCACAGAGATCTTCCTCAGATGAACGGCTTTGAGTCTTTAGAACAAGTTAAAGATTATTTTTTTTTTTTAGGAATTCTTAAAGGGAACAACTGGTTAGCAACCTAAGGGGAAAACAGTCTGCATTACCAGTGATATTTGTCAAGAAAGACAAGATACATGCAAGCAGTACAGATGAACTGGGGAAGAATGTGCTCTGTAATGGAACACATATATGATTCGTGGTCCTCTTTTGGAGTATTTGCACATATCCAGACAATTTATTTTTACAAAAATTTAATCATATTCTAAAAATCTTAATCTGAATCTGTATTTGACATTCAAAGACACATCGGGAGAGGTAACTGAAAACTCATTAAAAATTAGGACTTATTGTTGCAGTATTGGCAATTATTTGAGAAATCATGTGTTACAAAGAAATGTGCACATTTAACATTTATAAAGCACTCTTTTCTGAATACATGTTGCACAAAAGACTCATGTATGAAAAACCCATACAAAAGATAAAGCATACACCCACCCAGGAAGGGAATGAAAGTTGCTTTGGATTGACTGCCACATAATAACCAAATTTTAGATAGTACAGACGCCTTACAATATTTCAGAGGAGCCACAATAATAGCCTTATTTCTAACATATTGCAATGCCAGGAGATTAAAATTCCAATATAGAAAGTATTTTCAGATAGATCTTATTAAACCACATGAAGTGAATAACCCACGTCAGCTGTTTCTAACCCAGAAAAGCAACAAATCCATGAGACTCATCCCGTACATCATTTCCCGATGTTTTTAAACAGCTTTAGAATGCCAAAAGTAGGTGTTGAGTATGCTCAACTTCAAGGTAAAATTTCAAACTTCTAGAGCATTTAACTGTTCTATATTGATATTCAAGAACTATTTGAGAGAAGCCTTACTTCTCATCAACTCATCCTAGGTTAATGTTTACCACATAAAATGGAGAACATAACACATCTAGGACACTTTGCTCTTCTCTACAGAAAACGGGTATCAAGATTGCTATGTCGAAAATAATAGAAACTAAACTGATCTGTCGTTATAAACTTTCCACATTATTCTTCTCCATATTCTAGTCCTCAGAATAGGTGCCTGTCAATGACAAGTGTCAGACACTGGTATTACACATTAAGTAAAAAAATATCATTTACCAAGTAAAACATCTAAATGGGCTTGAAGAGTACTTGGTGAGTAGCAAGAAGCAAATACTATGAGAGAAACAAAAAAATCAGAAGCTTAAATTTCCTCAGCAATACTAAAGTATCTCAGCTCAAGATTATCCTTTTTATGTTAGTATTTTACAAGTGTTAATAGCCTTCTTCAGGGCATTTATTTTCATGCTTAAAAAGTAATCTTCTCTATGCACTTATGTTATCAAACATTCACAGAATGACCTCTAAAAGTATAAGTAACAGAATTTCTGTTAACATAAAAGCAGAATGCTTCTTATATTTTAGGAGAACTATAAGGAGATTTTTACGTCTGTTTTACCCATGCATTATGATCAACACGTGGTTCAGGAAAGCTGAGGATGAATTTCTGTTGAATGTTAATGAAACCATAATAGAATACTACCCACTCTACTACTCCTATTTTATTTCCCTTCAAACAAAAATCCTCTTGTTTTAAATAATACACTTAAAAGACTTCCACAATTGTGCTCTTTCAAATTTGATGCCTGTTTATCTACCTTTAGACAGATATTGTCTTAGTTGCCTTGACAATACACTGACAACTTCCCAGGCATTTCTCTCCTGCAGCTCACTGACGGTGTATATTTCCTCTGTTCCTACACAAAGTGAGGTAATATTCTGGCCAATGACAACAGAGCCGTTGCCCAATATGCTTTCTCAGATAAAGGTGTGTTAGCTGCAAAAACCAGCACAATTTCTGAAAGTAAAAATGTGAAGACTGGGCATGAGACACATCAGTGAGCACTTGCACGTCCACACTGAAATGAGATGTTTAGAGGTGTCTCTTGCCAACCAATTCAGTACCTATCTATCACATCCTCCAACACCTGCTTATTTTTCGAACTGCTCCTCTCACGTAGGCACTTGTACATTCATTTCAATCTGGTCATTCCTGCAACTACTAAAATTTATATGAATAATCCTACTGAAGTGATGACCTCAGGAATTTATACACAATTTGAACAGGGAAGCCTGTGCTATGCAGCATATTTCATTCTCAAAGATGGGGATTTTTTTTTTTATGTTCATACAGAGTCCAAGACAGCAATGAAGTAAAACGTACAATGAGAGGAAATACTCATGCTTTAGTATAACTACACGAACTGAGGATATTCTGAGTAAGCAGAGCATACTGGAAGAGAGTGTTAGTGACTACTCAAAGCATACTACTTCCTTCCTTGGGAATAAGCATTATTGACTAAGCAAGAAATAATCTAAGATTGGATATTAATCATTTGACAAAATTGAGCTGTAAATCATTTTACAAAGGGGACCAGATAAAACACATCTTACCAACAATTACAGAAATCAGAGGTATTCCAACCTTCCAATTTTTTAAGCTATTGACAGTACAAATGAGTCCCTATAAGGACCATAAGCCACCTGGGTTGTAAGGTTCCGTTCTTATAAACAGCAACAGAGACTGTATGTACAGGACGCATGCCAGAAATCACAAGAAAGAGAGACAACAGAATAAACACTCTCGAACTATGAAAACCTTGAAAGTCAGTATGATGAATTATTGCATCACAGGCTGAGAATGAAAACCACAGGTTTTTCTTTAACTAGCAAGTCACACATCTTTAAGAAAGCTACATAAGCTAAGAATATTAGTAATCTCTCTTCTAGTTTGCCTTTCTGTAGGAAGGAAAAAAAAACCTGCCTTATTGTTGAGACTAGAGTTAGTTAAACATTAATTTACTGTTTAACAACTGTAACTACTTCTTTTGCAGGAAAGATGCAATTGAGAGCATCAGAGTTTCACCCTTTCTAGTAAATGGAAATAATCTCGAACCTGATTACAAGTGCTTTTATAAATTCTAAGGTATACAAGTCTCCACTTTAAATGCTTTCATTAATGTATATGCACTCTCTCTTGCAGCTGGTGATGCTGCTTGGCCTTGCAAATTTTGTGCTGTGGTGAGTTAGTCCTTCAGAGATGGTTCTTCTGACATGGAATGTCAAAAAATGAAGACTAGCTATGAAATTCAAAACTATGATATGTAGGTAGGGAAAATATATTTTTCATGTATGCTAAATATCAAGCTTGCTGTATTTTATCATTTTGCTCAACAATTTTGGGGGAATAGCTATGTAATACTGCCATCACCTGCCCTCTCTCGTAACAGCATGAAAAACATTGAGTATTACAACACAGAAGTGTTCACACTTAATACTACATTTATCTTTTTGGTTTCAACAAAGTGGAAAAAAAGAAAAAAATACCAGCCATCTTCCGTATGCTCCAATAGCCTTCTTATTTTCTTCTTCCTTCTTCGCCTGTTGTATTTCTTGCTTTCTTCTCTCCAGGATTTTTTCTACTTTCTTCTGTTTTATGTATTCGTCCTTTTTTTCATTCCTGTATAGTGAGAGGGAAGAAAAGGAATCATCATCTAACAGACTAAATGCTGCATCTGTGACTGGTTAACTAAATTGAGTCAAAAGAGATATTTTATGCATTTAATAAAAGATTGAGAATAAATATTTAAAACCTTCTAAGTCCATCTTTATGTATCACCGAAGTACAAATGAACCTAGTATCCTGTCTACTAGGGCACCACCTTCTCTGTATTACTTTCTCCCTTATTTGCTATCATACAAAAAATTAGATTCAAAACTTCTGTGGGTAATATTGAGTTGCAGATGGTCTATGAAGACTCTTGGCTTGTAAAACTAACAAAGAATTTCTCCAGCAGCCACATCTCATGTGCTTCTGAATACATCTACATTCACACATCGTATTCCACAAAACTTTCACATAAAGACTCACCTCTGTTCCTATGGGTTAGCAATGAAGCATGAGACTAATCACATGACATGATACTACTCAATGAATCTTAATTCTCAGTTGAAGTATCTCTGCCTGGGCTTAGTCAGTAGCCTTTTGGGGGGGGAAAGCATTTAAGTTACTAAACTCAAAGAAGATGTACAGCTTGTTCTTGTTGTTATACTTATTCTCCATTGGGACTGAACAGCCTGATCTCAAGCATGCCATCGTCTCCCAACTAAAAGCACATCAAGCGCTCATTGAAGACCTATTGCATTTAATAAGCAAAGATCTGGGAAACTAAGATATTCCAAAACCCAGTGGAGTAGTACCATTTTTCAACTGCTGACATGCTTTCTCTCTTCTTCTCTGCAACCAGTTCCTCTTCTTTCTTCTTCTTGATTCTTTCAGACTGTTTTTCCTTTCGGCTTTGCTCTCTGAAATATTCTGCTTTACTTTCTTTCCATTTTTCGAATGCCTAAAGAAAACCACAAGTTCATTAGAAATCTTACCCCTCACCTTTTTGTCAACACTCCACTTGCTTATTCTGTATTATTTATTAATTTCTACACATTCCAATTTTGGAATATTTGTTTGTAGCATTGCTCAGAAGTGGGCACCACTATACCTAAAAAGAAGAAACTATTTTTTCCCCAGTAAAGAATAGTTCATTGCCAGTGTATTTATATGGAGCTTATTGTACATCCAGTTAATAGAATCCAAATAAGAAAAAATTCCTGTTTGTGTGCAAATGTAAACATTACATACTTCCAACAAAACAGAACCTAATACAAACTGCCTTCAAAAATTAACCATGTTTAGATTTTACAGTCTAGTTTGTTTCCACCTCTTACTGAGTTCATCAAAATTATTCTCAACCATCTCCTGAAACATATCCGATACACATTTATGTACATATTTCACATTACCTTCTGTGCGGCTTCTATTTTGTCCTCATCCTGTTCTGCTGCTTTCTTTTTCTTAAGTTCTTCAAGCTTCTTTTTTTCACTTAACTGCTTTGCTTCTCTTTCTTTCTTTCTTTTCCAGGCTTCAAAAGATGCATTTGCTTCCTCTCTTTTAATAGCTTCTTTCTAGATTGAAAATAATGGTTTACTTTTAAACATACTTAAATATAAAACTATAATTGAAATACTATGCTTTAAACTCATTGTCAAATGTGGGATTAGATGAAGCAATAAAGAAATGGAAATTGGTTTGTAGACAACATTCCAAGTTATACTCAAAATTAAATTTGAGATATATAGAGCATTTTTTTTCTATGCTCATTTTTAATTTAACTGAATTGAATGAGACAAACTATTCCTGCAAAATCTGTGTAGAAGAATACGAAATACATGTTAAATGCTTAGAGGTGAAATATCACATACTTAAAAGCCAAATCTAAGAATTCTGTACAGTACTATTCAAAATACAGTCCTCTGTGGATAATCATTTCTTGAGATAGGGAGCAAACTCATTTTCTAGCAGATGACAAATTAAAACTTAACACCTGAAGGTTGAGCATCGCAAGGTCTTTGTAAACAAAGCTGACAATCTAAGCAGCACACTTTTAACATACCTTATGTAAACATGTAGGGAAGCATCAGCCACACACCCTTTACAGCAACCATAACGAGTGAGACATGCCATTTAATGTATCAACTCACCTCGTGCTAGGCAGAGAAAAGCAGATGCCTTAGAACAGCAGAGTGATGCAATTAGGCAGAAAGCTCAGGAAAGCATACTTCAAAGAACTATAGTTTGTCATCTTCTTTATAAACAAGAATGTAAACAAACCTTTTCAGCATCGTTCCTTAGATCTTCAGCTTTCTTCTTTTCTATTCTCTTTAATTCCAGAAGAAAGGCCCTCTTCTTTTCCAACCAATTCTGTAAGAATCATTAGAAGACTTTTATACTTTTCGAGTCTTTTTAAGGTATAAAAGTTCTGTTAACCAAATATTACTAGATCAGCACGAATACAATGAACCAAAATTACTCTTAATTATTCCACGTGTTTCTTCAATAACTACCCCATTTGGAAGACTAAGCTGTGATCACACAAACACTGTGACCAAAAAAGTCTAAGGTTCTAAAATCATAGCCACAAAACACAAAAAAAGCTTAAGGACCTTTTAAAAAAAAATCTTCAAAAAACCCCAAAAAATATAAGCATTAAAAAAAATTAAAAAAGAGGAACAGAATAAAGATTTTTATCACTTGGTATATAGGAATATTATTTACATTTATTGTCTCTCTTGCAAATACCTGCAATAAAAGAGAATAAAATCCAACTGGGAAGAATGAGACTTAAGGCATCCATAAAGCGTTATGAGACATCTGCAGAACCAGGTTTAAATTTTCAAGGTTTAACTATGTATTTGTTATGCTGCTTAGAGATATAAGTGTCCTAAAGGAAGCCTATTTTACTTTTAAAATTATGGAGACAATAGAAATATGGATTTGAGGTTCAAAATTTTGTTCTCGAACCATAACAAGTATTAAAAACACATACCAATATGAACAGCATCTGTTAAGAAAGTTCTTCTTACACAGATTAGTCGCAAAAATCTGTTGGAACCCACAAACTGTTATGAAATTCTACACAGAATCCACATAAATTGTCCTGGAGAGAATACTAGACTTGTTTTCACTTTTCCTGAATGTCAAGTAAACAGAATATATCAGCAAAAGAAACTTTAAACTACACACTTACTTATGTTAAGGAAGAAGTAGAAAAAAAGGAAAATATGTGTCTGAAAATAGTTTGACACAATGAATTATGAACCTGGTATGTCCCTCTCATCTAGCTTTTTATTTCATAATTTGATGAAAAGACATAGCCAACAGAATGAAACAATTTGCCCCAGAAAGACTGTGGTGACCCAAACGAAGGCCCTGTTCCAAACTGTGGCTACACAGGTCTCTGGCTGCAGGGAGTGCCAGAGCCTGCTGCTGCCAGGGGAGGGCGGCGGACACTCCACTTGCGTGAGGTGCAAGACGGTGGAAGATCTGCTCACCATGGTGGCTGAGCTGAAAGATGAGGTGGAGAGACTGAGGCCATCAGGGACTGTGAGCGGGAGATCGACTGGTGGAGTAACTAACTCCCTGGCGTACCAGAGGGAAAGGCGCCAGGGAAATACCCCACAATTGGGGGCAGACCCCCTGCCCTGTTGGGCAGAGGAGGGGGAACTGAGGGATGGGGAGGGTTGGGAGAGGGTCTTGGCTCGGTGTCGTGGGCAAACCCCCCCTCTGCCTGCCCCATGTCCCCACGTTCCCCTGAGCAATAGGTTTGCAGCCTTGGACATTGAAGGGGAGGTAGGTGGGGAGGCGCGGGAAGGTTCCCCTGAGAGGTTTCCAAGGGCGAGGCAGTCGAATGTTGTCAGAAAGTGCAGGGAGGCAACTAGGAAAGCTAAGGCCTCCTTAGAATTAAACCTTGCCAGAGGGGTCAAGGATAATAGAAAGGGCTTCTTCAAATACATTGCAGACAAGGCTAACACCAGAGGCAATGTAGGCCCACTGATGAATGAGGTGGATGCTCTGGTGACAGAAGATACAGAGAAGGCAGAATTACTGAATGCCTTCTTTGTCTCTGTCTATACTGCCGGAGGCTTTCCTGAAGAGTCCCCTACCCCTGAAGCCCCAGAGGAAGTCAGGACAAAGGAGG
>WKFP01015229.1:694350-706597 GCA_011057875.1 Pterocles orientalis
CCCACGACAGCATCACCCATGCCAGCCTGTCCCTTAATTCTCACCCACAAACTCTCAACTCGCTCGTCACCCACCCCTGGACAGTACTCAATACATTGAATTTGTTCTTTCACATAAAGAGCAACTCCCCCCCCTCGCCTTGCTGGCCTGTCTTTCCTGAGAAGGGTATAGCCACCCATGGCTACATTCCAGTCATGTGAGCTGTCCCACCATGTCTCTGTAGTTGCCACCAGGTCACAATCTCCTGACCGAACACGGATTTCTAACTCCTCCTGCTTATTCCCCATGCTGCACGCATTTGTGTAGAGGCATTTCAGGGAGCAGGCTGAGCACGCCAGTTTCACCCTAGGAGGGTGGGAGGACCCCTGGTCCTTATCAACACTAGAGTGCTGCCCCACCTTTGCAAGCCCCATTACAGCCCCATCCCCCTTCGAATCTAGTTTAAAGCTCTCTCAATGAGCCCTGCTAGATCCTGCGCTAGGATGCGTTTCCCCCATGAGACAGACGAGTTCCATCCCTCGACAACAGGCCAGGGGCTGAGTAAACCACCGCATGGTCAAAGAACCCAAAGTTCCTGTCTCGACTTGCACTGTATTTCAATGTAAGACTGGAGTAGCAACTGAAATTTTAACAAAATGTTACAAAATGTGAGAGCATGACAAAGGCAAAACTTCCTGTCTGCTTTGCCACCCAAACACGGTTCTAGCGCAGAAACCAAAAGCAATCACAGCAAGCACTCTTCTGACATCTAGCAAACTACTAAAGAAGCCTGTACAACAATTTCGCTGACAAAAACTACTTTTGTCATGGTTTTCAGGGGTGTGGGACACAGAGTTTTCATAAATATAGAAGACAACATATGTGTAATCTAGCACTGTTGTAAGAAAACCTTTTTGCTGTTCTGCTTGCCCAGTTATCTACTAGTGAAGATACAAAGGGAAGACTGCTTCTCTCTGCACGATGCAGAACAGAACAACCCTGGGTAGGAGAAGACATGCAGAGGAGGCAACTCTGTAGCTCTCCGACAGCTGCCATAGACATGCACTGACAGAGAGCCGGACTTGAAGTACCCAAACAACTGTTTTTCATCTCCTCAAAGGAAAAGGCAAATAGGAACCTCCTGCTACCTGGCCCACACTGGTTCAGTTTACCCCCTGGCAGCTGGAGATTACCAAAACATGTATTTTTAAAGGAATAGTGAATAAATACCATGCAAGCCAAAGCTGCTGACTCTTAATACAGAAAATAACTCAAATTACAACGCTTTAAAATACTGTAATATGGCTAAGCAAGTAGCAGCAACAACATTCAAATACTTTGTTTTCACTTGATGCCAAAGCATTTCTTGTTCTATGCAGCCGTGGCTTTGGTATTGGTTTGTTTTCCCTTTGATTTCTTTTTTTCGGTAGTTCATGAACAGGTAGATCATTACAGTGGCCAGTTTCACTATTATCACGTGGCACTTCTTCAGTAGCTGAACACTCCATTATTTTTTCTGTCATCATCCTCATTTTGACTTTCCAAACATTCTTCTTCACCATCTTTTCTGTCATCCTCTATGTTTTCACTTTCTAAACATATTATTTGCCAAGGCTTCTTCTCATGACAGGATAACATCAAGTCATCAGCAGCTTCGTTTTCCAAATCTGCTGCTTTTTTGTGAAGCATCATCATCTGAGAGAGGACTCTCAACAGCAACTGATTTCTTAGTGCTTTCAGCACCTGAATTACTTTCATTAAGTTCTTTCCCAATACCTGAAAACAGCACATTATCAACTTCCATTTGAGACAAGTGGAAAAAAATGGAACACAGAAACTATACCTTATATAATTTAAAAGTATTTTTTATATACTTTTCCTAACTTAAGTCTCTGAGCATTTCTCTTTCCACCTCTGATCTCTGTAACACCACCAAACTAGATCCCTATTCTACCTCCTTTCCTGCCACCTGTTTCCACGGACCCAATCCAAAGAAAAGACTTCAAATATTCATTGGTTAATTCTTATCTGTCATGCAATTGAAATCGCTCCTGAAAAATTATGTCTCCAGTGTCATAAAAGTGGAAGCAAGTCAGCAACAAAGCTAGGCATGCTTGGTTACCAGAATCCATCCTCCCTCCCTTCAGATTATTACCCCTTATTGATAGTTCAGGCTGGCAGTGATGAAGTCGCTGAGAAAAGCCTGAAGACTATCAAAAAAGACTTCAGGGGACTGGGACGGGTAATTGATGGGACAGGCATGCAGGTTGTTTTTTCTTCTATACCTTCAGTGGCAGGGAAGGACACTGAGAGGATCAAAAAAGCCCACCTCATAAATAAATGGCTTAAGTACAAACACAGGAATTTTGGTTTTTTTGACAATGGGGCAATTTACTCAGCACCTGGCGTGATGGCTGCAGATGGATGTAGCCTGTCTCCAAGGGGAAAGAGGATCCTAGCTGAGGAACTGGCAGGACTTATTGATAGGTCTTTAAACTAGGTATGAAGGGGGAAGGGGACAAAATGAGGACCTCTGGGGTTGAGAGGGTTGTTTGAGGCCTCGTACCAAACTTGATGGGCAAAGAGGGTGGAGTGCAAAGGGATGGAGTACAGAAGGGGGATGCTGCTGTTCTATGGGATCCTAGATCCTGTATGAAGGCGATGAGACAGAAAACCCAACTGAAGTGCCTTCATACCAACACACGCAGCCTGGGAAATAAGCAGGATGAGCTGGAAACCGTGTTGCACTTGGAAAGATGACCTTGTTGCTATCACGGAAACATGGTGGGATGACTCCCACAACTAGAATAACACCACTGAGGGGTATCGGCTCTTCAGAAGGGATAGGCAAGGTAAGAGGGGTGGGGGAGTTACCCTCTATGTCAAAGAGGGGATAGATTGTGAAGAGCTGTGGCTGAGGAACAGCCACGATAAGGTTGAGAGCTAATGGGTAAAAATCAAGGATCGTTCCAGTATAGGGCATCTAGTGGTTGGGGTCTGCTACAAGCCACCTGATCAGGGGGAGCCTGTTGATGTGGCCTTTTTGCTCCAGCTGCAGGATGTCGTAGTTAGGGCTGGCAGCCAGAAGACGTTGCGCTGTACAGAAAGATAAGACTCTCTGGGCAGCTAATAGCATTCAGTTTGTGATGTAAGCAGACGGAAGTGATGTTGTAAATGCAAGTTACATAAAGCCTGTTCACCCTTCAATAAACGCCATTTGCCCTCCACCACGTTGGTGTCTGTGAGCTGACGGCCCGAGCGGCCTGGGATTGGTAGCCGTGCCGTTCCTGAACCAGGTCGCCACGCCGACAAAGGCAACAGCAGGAGGTGTCCTGCGTGCGGGATCTTGTCCTGATGGGGGATTTCAACCACCCAGATATCTGCTGGGATAGTGGCACAGCAGGTGGCAGACAATCCGGGAGATTCCTGGAGTCTGTCGAGGACAACTTCCTGGTCCAGGTAATAGATGGACCCACCGGAGGAGAGGCCCTACTGGACCTGGTCCTCACAAATGTGGAGGAGAGCATTAGAGAGGTTAAGATTGGAGGCAGCCTGGGCTGTAGTGACCATGCAGTTTGTGATCTGGAGGAAGGTGGGCCTGGCTAAAAGCAGAGCTAGGACCCTGTGCTTAAGGAGAGCAAACTTCCGGCTGCTGAAGGAGCTGCTGAGTGGGATCCCCTGGGAAACTGTCCTTAAGGGCATGGGTGCAGAACAGTGCTGGCAGCTCTTTAAGGACACCCTTTTGAGAGCGCAGAGGCTCTCCATACCCCAGCAAAAGAAGTCAAGCAGGGGAGGCAGGCGACCGTCATGGCTATGCAAGGACCTGCAGCTTAAACTGAGGGAAAAGAGGGAAATGTACAGGAAGTGGAAGAGGGGTTGTGTAGCCTGGGAGGAATACAGGGCTGTTGTCTGTGTGTGCAGAGATAGGATTAGGAAAGCCAAGGCGCAGATGGAGCTGAATTTGGCAAGGGATGTGAAAGATAACAAGGGGTTCTACAGGTACCTAGGCAGGAGGACACAGGCCAAGGAGAGTGTTCCCCCTCTGATGAAAGGTAACGGGGAGCTGGCTTTAGACATAGAAAAAGCACACCCCCAGGCAAGCCTGCCCTGCAGCCCGTATTTCCTGATTTCCCACACTGGGAAAACAGTAAGACAACAACACAGCTTTCTCTCTGCCCGTGTCCACTTTCATTCACAGTACTGTGAGGTACTGTTTCATTCAGGTGTAACCAATATGGCTAAGGAGTAAAACTGGGCTCCACAAGTGCAGGAAACAGTACAGATTGTGTCTGGTCTAGCAGGTTAGCACCACCACTGATCTCACGGGTAATTCCGCTCCTCACTCAGAAGAGGAGGACTAAGTGATTTAGAAGCTGTTAAAATATGAAACTTGGAACATTAAATCATATTGACTAGCAGAGATTCTCTGTGACCTAGTAACGAGTTATAAAAGGGAAGAACACAAGGAAAAACATTTAATTCTGTCTTACCATTTAACATGCCCTCTTTGTCACTCTCAAAGTCATCTGTGTAACAAATTGTACAGGAGTCAATTTGTTAACTAGCAAATCATAGAATTTGTTAGTAAGCACAACAAGCGAAACAGCGCTGGGTGGCCACGGGAGTCTGTGCTCTACCGTCGGCGCATGCTTACACTCTCCACAGTCCCCCTTTTTATTGTTGGTTTCTTCCGGGCTATGTGATTTCTCAGGCTCGGCGGTTCAGCGCCAGCTGGGGGGGGGGCATTCTGTCTCAAGAGATTAGGGCAGCAGTTTTTCATCTAGGTTGCTCTTTTTGGTCTTATTGCAAAACAAAGACATAATTGTTCCATCGGCCTTTAAACCGCTGGTCGCATACTGTTCCCTTATCGTTCTGCCTTGAGACATCTTGTTTTTCACAGCAGAATGTCTCAATGTCCCCGGCTGTCAGTCCATTTTCAGATTCTTAAGGCATAAGTTGTTCTTTACAACAATTACAACGAACAAATACCCACAATATATCACAATCTGAGTAATCATCTGTTTGCTCTCTTGCTGCATGAGCAGAAATTGCTTCTTGTAGCTCACCCTGAAACGGATCCCCACAGAAGGAAGGATTCACTTCTTCAGGTTCAGCACTAATTCCCCCCTCCCACACATCATAAGTAAAACTGAGCAACAGAGATTAACCTGTTCAGCTGGAAATCATTGTGAAAGATAAGTAAAACACAGTGTGTTCACTCTACCATCATTCTGTGTTAGAAAAAAACCCTTGACGTACTCATTTTTTTTCTTCAGTGGTGGCAGGTCCAAAACACTGCCAGAACTTCACACAAGCCACCGCCGCTATTCTGGACTCTCTGCTGCAGCACATCACAGACACACCACCTTTTGTGTGGGTTCTGAGAACAACTGGCCTCACTCACAAATTAAAAACACATTACGAAACGCAGCAATACCTCAGGCTGGAAGACCCCGCGCCACCAGCCCCCGCAGGCCTGAGCGCAGGCTGGCTGACACGGGCCTCACGCCCATCCCGACACACCTGCTGTGGGTCACCGCTGGTCCTCCGGCCCGAGCCACTCCTGCAGGACCACCGGGCCCAGGGCAGCCGGGCTGCTCCCGTCTCGGAGCCGCTGTTCCCCAGGCTAGGCACAGGGGGCAGCTTCTAGTGCCCGCACAGAAGCAAACCTGCCTCCCAGCTGTCGCTGCCGCCGAAACCCGTTCGCAAACAGACGCCGCCGCCGCCTCTCTCCTGCCGGGCGCCGCGCCGCCCGTCCACCGCCGCCTCACCCCGACATGGCGGCGGCCCCTCGCTCCCGGCTGGCAGCGCCTCCGCTCACCGGCCCCGCCGCCGCGACACTGCCCGTCTGTCGCCTGGCAACGCCGCCGTGCAGGAGAGACCGGATAAAGGCCGGGAGGCGGCACAGGCCCCGGCCGGCGGAGCGTCCGGCGGTCATTGCGCCCTGGCCTTGCGCTTCCGCCCGCCTCTCGCTCCAGAGCTCCGGGCCCTGCTGTTTCCCACAGCCGCGCGCAGAGGCGGGAGGGGACGGCAGAGGACAGGCGCGTCTGTGCATCTAAACCGGGGCCGTCTCTCAACGCCAGGCTCCTTCCGCAGCGGGGCCGGAGTCAGGCTTCACCCATGCTCCACAGAAGGCGACCGAAGTGCGCAGGATTTGCTGTTTGTGCCCGTGTCACACCTGTAACCCACGCAGCAATTACCAGAAGGAGTGACAGGGGTGCATCAGCCCCTTTCTGACAGTCTGGTCCCTGTCCAAAACTTCCCACTTGGTGTTCAGGTGCTGACATGGACAACGCTTTCCGTAAGGAACAAACTCCGGGCTCTCTAAAAAAAAAAATCTCACAGCACCTGTGCATTAATCTGCATTAAATTTTAGAGATGAAGGAGTGGCAGTGGCATAGAAGTGAATCCCCTGGTGCTGGCACCTCCTGACACTCCTGTTCTTATTTCTGCAACACACCTGGCAAGCACCAGCCCCCAGCCAAGCAGGTGGCCCTGCTGTCCCTCTTGTCCCTGTCCAAGAGGTCATCTGTCCCCTGTACAAGCAGCGACAGAGGCGGCCAAACCCCAGGATGCTCTGGGAATGTTGATCTCGTGCATCAAATGAAAACTGTCGGCTTCAGGACTGCATACAGATACGGCCATCTCTATTCTTCCTCCAGTTTAAATGCTTTTGATTGCTCCTTTTCAAAAATAAGATTAGTGCTTCAGTTGTCGTAGTGATAATGAAAAACGTCTGACATGCTCTCTGTACTGGTGTTGCATTTGCATATGTGAATCTTCCCCAAAATGCATTACATTTTTACATGTGCAGAAGAAAACCTCTGTGACAGAAACAGGGCAAGAATATGTAGGACAGAGCCTAAAGCCTTAGGACTTGTTTGCCTGTTGTTTATTTCTGCAGTTACATTTTAAAAGCAGTGCAGTTACACAAAGGCCACAGCACACCTGGGGCGAGAGAGTCTCCGAGTTCTAACAAGTAACCTTGGGTTTAAACAATTAATTGTGAATGGTTATTGATATTTATGTATCATCTTTGCGCAGCTCCTTGCTTTGTTCACCTATATTTTTTGCGATCAATTAATGCTTGATCAGCTGATAATTCATGCCATTTGTTGAGAGCTATGCTTGATGCACAATATTATTTTTCTATTGTGTTAACATCTAAAAGCCTTAAATTTGAATCTGTGCTATTCCATCTCTCAGTGGAACATGTAATTGGACATACTTGTTTAGAATTGAAAAAGTAATAAAGATGAAATATATGTATTCTTTCACTGTAATAATATTAGCAATTCCTGTTGAAAGCTAAATTATATTCAAGTTACAAACATTTGAGATGCCCATTTTAGTAAATTCCAGAAGGTGGCAGCAAAGTATTTGAAAGTTAATTTTTTTCTTTTAATGTCCACTTTATTCTAGCTCCTTCTACATTACCACTGATGTATATGGGATTTTTTGAAACATGCTGTATTCATTTAGATCAATTTTCCAGCCTTGCATACACTATCTAGAAGGACAAAGTTTTGTTTTCAATTATGTTGTCTACATGAGTCAGACAATAGCACCTAATATCACCTGTATTATTAAATATTCAATGCACTGGGTTGGTAGGATGTGAAAAAAAAAATCAATACTGTCAGTACTGCAGAACTCAAAATGTGCAAAGATGTTTTTGTCAAAATGCGTGAACATCAGGTTTGCATCTTCTAGTCTTAACCTCAGGCAAAAAAAATCCCCTTGCGACAGACTGAGGTGGATGGGATTTATGCCTAAATATGAATGTAGGGCTCTGAGTATAAATATAAAAGTTTCTAAGAGTCTTGCTTAACAAAAAGAAAAATATGGAGGCTTATGGAGAACAAAAAGCAGAAGATTTTGTGGCATGAAAATGAGTGTTAACATCTGCTTTTTAATTAATAGCTGGTGAATATATCACAAGTATAAACTGGACAAGGAAATGGACGTTTGAAGGTGAAGTTGCTCTTTCTCAACTGTGCATGGAGCATTGACAAAAATACTCTAAATAATCCCAGCAATTATATTAATTTGGCTAAAATAAACTCAGAGGTAGCATTTAATTCTGCTGCCCAAGCATGTTAATCTCTGCCATGCCCAGAAGCTTAAAAAAAAAACTTTTTGAAACAAGCATCACGATGCAAAGTAATTCCAATCTGCAAGAAGGATGTTACATTCAGGAAGCAGTCAGGTATGAGGAGTTTTTCGCATGGGTAGTTCATATGCATATAAACAACTTCCAGAAGCAGTTTGTTTTATTCATGTGACTAGAGTCTGTAAGATTGGATTCAGGATTTCCTGTGAACAAGTGGCATGCAGATTAAAACTTCTACTGTCGTACTCTGTAAGTCATCTTAGGTCAAAACAGATAAATAAAACCCCTCACTGGTGAGAAATGGTATTCTGCTTGCTCTGGTATTCCTTCCCAAAGTCAAAAGTTGCATTTAACAGGAGACTTAATGGCATGACAAAATGCCCGAGCTGATATACATTCCTCTAGAAAGTGATTTTTGGTGTTGGTTGTAAGGGTCTCGTCTCATCAGCAACTGTTCCTGTTCTTGACATCAGTGGGAATTAGACATCTGGCTAGGAGTGCATCCGGTGCTTGGATTTTGCATTCATATTGGTGTTCATATGAAATCATATATCACAGTGTGCCATATTTTGCAGGGCTATGCCTGTCCTGCCAAAAATATAATGTGTGTCTGGAAATAAAACCAGAAATATAATCAGCCTTATGCACTTAGGGCTCGCTGTGCCAGGGAAGTCGTGTGCCTTCACTGCAAGTCATCCGGGGTAGATATGTCTGAGCTGGGTTTGAACTTTGCTATCTCAGATATTGAGAGCAGCGTCACTGTGTTGGGGAAGCATTGAGCATAGTCTGAGCACAGAGAAAACTGTGTGGATTCCTTGGTGAGCTTGTAGCCCGCAGTGCATGCTGTCCCACTGCAGCCGCTCGGAGGTCCAAAGGTGCCTGAACCAGCTTAAAATCGCCCTGGAGTAAGTGCAAAACCTGCCACCCACCACTGAAGAGAAATAAGCAATAGTACTTCAGCCTTCTGTTCTCCTCACCTATATTATTTTGAATAAATGTCATTCTTTGTCAGACATCAATCTGTTTAAGCCATGTCATTGCCAGTCTAACTGGGAGGGATTTGACAACTCCCCTTGATTAACTAATTCTTCTTGGCAGTCTTCTACCAGTATCCCTGGATTATTCCACAGCTGCTCCTGCAAGAACTGAAGGACTTGCATTGCTCTTTCTAAAAATACCTTCAGGTACCTCTCAATCACTTCTGGAAAGACAGATTTAGTTATATTTCTTGACCATCTGATTTTTTTTTTCTGAACACAAAGCAATGGCTAGAGTAATTCTCAGTTTGAACATCTAAGCAGGTAAGAGTAAGGCAGTACCAGAACAGGATGCTAATGCATCTTTTCCCCCCTTTCCTTTTGCATTTGTACCATGATGTGGTCTTTAATTAGGTGACTGAATTTAGATATTCATTAACTTTATTTGCATAGCAAAACCTTTTTTTTCAGGATAAAAATATACATTTCTTCTTTTTAATTTTTCTTAAAAGAGTCATTATTCAGTGATTAATTAACAGCAGCTTAGTCTCCACTACATAGATAAAAGGGGTTATATTCAAATAGATTACAAAATAACTATGTTTTTAGCCACATCTGGGGCCACAAGAAAGAAGAGGTGTCTGATTGAAACATCAGTTTAAAATTTAGCTTGACCTTTTCTTCATCATTCATTCCTGTAGAAAATCTAATGATATGAAAACAAAATACTTCTTATTTTACTGGAACTTTACTCAGTGGTTTCTTGCCATGTTTCCAGAAGAGACCAGCTTAGCTGATACTGCATTCTTAATGCATGGAACGTAGTAATATCCGTAAAATATGCTGTCATGAAAATTGGGTAGAAATCCACATTGTTGTCAAGTTCACCCTCTCGCTTTTATACCTGGATCCTGATTTGTAAGCAGTTAAAGAAGATGCTGCCAGGATAAGGAGGTGTGCAAGCTTCACTTAGTAGATTCTTGGTCTCAGGCATATTACTAGAGAACTTGAATTTAATAGATTTAATATATACAGCAGTAAACATAGATGTTGAAGGAACAGACTGTAAAAGTGAGGCAAAAGAAGGGGATGATTAAGATGAATAAATTTACGACAACTTGATTTATATAGCAGTTCATGAAGAATACCTGTGTTTGGGACTGATTAATTTATTCCTGAGCATTAGACTCAGAAGCAGCGGATGGAGGTAGATATTCAACAAGAAAAAGAATTTTAAAAAGGGGGGAAAAAGCTCCTTTATTTCTTAAAGTTATTTTAAGCTCTATTTTTTAAGCTGCCTTTTTTTTGTTAATAGTACTCAATGTTATTTTAAGGAAAAGCACTGGAACACATGGGAAAGAGACACAGCTGTCTCGGTGTTGTGCTTGGTCATAGTAACAGTGAACATTTCAAACAGACAAAGCTTGTATGTGTTGGTGACAGCAGGTTAGACTTCCTGTAAAGGGAGTCAGAAAATGCAAAGCTTTTCACGTCAAGTGGAATAATTTTGTGTGCAAACGACTCAAGCTACTGATAGCTTTTGTATATAGATAAATTCTTCTTTTGAGGACTTGCAGATGTGTGCTCTGGTTGAATGAACATCTTTGATAGAAACCTCGCAGACCTGGAATTTCAATAAACATCTCTCCCTGTCGAAACATCTCTGTGTCTAATATTGTATTAATGCTGTCAGGAAAAGGCAGCAGCTGCTAAGTACGGAGCAGTAACTCAGGCCTGTAGTGTTATGGCACATTTCACAGAGAGAGGAAGAACGCTTGTCAGATTATCACCTGCGTGTCTGAGAAGTGTCAGGACTCCAGCTGCTTCCACCGGCAGGTTCACCGGAGAGATAGACGCAGAACCTTGGGTTAAAGACTTGGACAGTGTCCCACAGCCTTCCAGCCCCAAGGGGTAAGAAGTCTGACATCATTAAAATTAATCAGAGAAAATGGATGCAATAAAAGGCAAAATTAAATTGCTTTGTGGTCAGAAAGATTGACTGGCTAATTCTCACTGACAATAATAATGTCTGTTCCTGCTCTTTATGTCTATATTCCTCCCTTGTCTCCTTTTAATTTTCAGTGCTATTCTAGTTGCGCTAGGGCAGGAAGATTGAAAGGAAGATAATGCTGCCAGGTCTGATTTTGCTACCATTATCCTAATGAAGATAGAACTTCACGGTGCAGGTAGCTTCAGCAAGTAAAGATGTATGATTACTTTACCTGAGTAAGTGTAGCAAAACTAAGGCCCATTGGGAACACCCTGCTTAATCTTCTTGAATTTATAATTGACCATATAATATTTTTTATATTTTTTGAATGTACTGGTTTGTCTATCAGTGTACCTGTAGGAACCTTGCTGCTACAATATCTGAGGACTTCCTAGTCTTATCAATTTTCGTGCTATGATGCTGAGAGAGGGAATTATTATTCCCATTTTCTGTATGTAGAGATAAGACTCGGGAGCTGTGCTACTGACCCAAAGGCATGCAGAAATTCTATGGTGGTGTAACTTTGGAGGATTTCTAACGTCTTTGTTTTTCACTGACTTATGCCCTTAACCAGTGAAGAAAATTCAGACATTGTGAGAGCGTGTACCCATCAGAGGCACAAGAAGCAGATGAAGAACATCCATGATATTTCAGTGCTCCATACAAAGTTTAAGCACTCATGAACAGCCACCCTTTGTGGTGTTCTTTTTAGGGAAATAGCTGTAGAGTGGCATTTTTTTCTGCGTACACTACAGTCAAGGCATGTATTTATGATAACATAGTACAGAAAGCTCTCACTCACAGACCCACTCCTGAAGAAATCTATAGATGACTGTATAATCTAGTTGGGAATTTCCTATTTTCTATTTAGCATATAAAATCACTAGATATCTTGTAGATTGGAGCCCCGGTTTCCCTAGCTTCAGATGCACTGCACTCACTGCCCCTTTAAAAGAGAGCCATTTTAAGGGAGGACACTCACACACCCTTTTCCCCATTCCAGGCCAGCCAACACGTGTCCACTGGGTCACGTCAGGGGCTGCAGGATGAGCTCTACAATGATAACACCGGAAAAACCTGCAAAATACAAGCTCCAGATTTTGTGTAGTTCCTATGGAGACCATGCTACTTTATGATATTTTTCTTGTGGATTAAGGATTATATTACCTTTCGCTATTATTGATATTG
>WKFP01015229.1:707076-732691 GCA_011057875.1 Pterocles orientalis
GTCTATATTCCTCCCTTGTCTCCTTTTAATTTTCAGTGCTATTCTAGTTGCGCTAGGGCAGGAAGATTGAAAGGAAGATAATGCTGCCAGGTCTGATTTTGCTACCATTATCCTAATGAAGATAGAACTTCACGGTGCAGGTAGCTTCAGCAAGTAAAGATGTATGATTACTTTACCTGAGTAAGTGTAGCAAAACTAAGGCCCATTGGGAACACCCTGCTTAATCTTCTTGAATTTATAATTGACCATATAATATTTTTTATATTTTTTGAATGTACTGGTTTGTCTATCAGTGTACCTGTAAGAACCTTGCTGCTACAATATCTGAGGACTTCCTAGTCTTATCAATTTTCGTGCTATGATGCTGAGAGAGGGAATTATTATTCCCATTTTCTGTATGTAGAGATAAGACTCGGGAGCTGTGCTACTGACCCAAAGGCATGCAGAAATTCTATGGTGGTGTAACTTTGGAGGATTTCTAACATCTTTGTTTTTCACTGACTTATGCCCTTAACCAGTGAAGAAAATTCAGACATTGTGAGAGCGTGTACCCATCAGAGGCAGTGCTGCACAAGAAGCAGATGAAGAACATCCATGATATTTCAGTGCTCCATACAAAGTTTAAGCACTCATGAACACCCTTTGTGGTGTTCTTTTTAGTGAAATAGCTGTAGAGTGGCATTTTTTCTGTGTCCACTACAGTCAAGGCATGTATTTATGATAACATAGTACAGAAAGCTCTCACTCACAGACCCACTCCTGAAGAAATCTATAGATGACTGTATAATCTAGTTGGGAATTTCCTATTTTCTATTTAGCATATAAAATCACTAGATATCTTGTAGATTGGAGCCCTGGTTTCCCTAGCTTCAGATGCACTGCACTCACTGCCCCTTTGAAAGAGAGCCATTTTAAGGGAGGACACTCACACACCCTTTTCCCCATTCCAGGCCAGCCAACACGTGTCCACTGGGTCACGTCAGGGGCTGCAGGATGAGCTCTACAATGGTAACACCGGAAAAACCTGCAAAATACAAGCTCCAGATTTTGTGTAGTTCCTATGGAGACCATGCTACTTTATGATATTTTTCTTGTGGATTAAGGATTATATTACCTTTCGCTATTATTGATATTGTTGTGTACTTTCATGTCATCTCTATGAGGGCTGTGGAAAGAACATTTCATTCAGACTCATTAAGGAAAGCGTTGATTAACCCCAGTGCTTGGAATCAAGTAGTCCAAGTTAATAATCTGGAACATTAAATCAAACTCTGTTTGCAAAAGAAGCTTAACAGTTCCTCTTTTCTTGTTTTCCATGTTTCCTTCCTTCCGTCTTGCGACTTAGTTTATAGCCCCTGTAACTGGTTTGAAATTCTGCAGCTGCTGAGGTCACTTAGCTTCGGTTTAACAGCCAACGTCGTCAGCCCAAATCTGGACTTCAAGTCATCTTTCTTTCCATTTACTATTTCTTTCTCATATTGATTAATCGGCAGTTGAAGGGCTTGTCAAAAGCTGTCCTAGGACTGGTTCTCTGTGCCAGGGCTCTTCAGCCTGTTTTGTCAGAGGAGAATCCCAAATGGAGGCTAATGGGTATGTCGGAAACAAACAGATGGAGAGTGGGAGAGGGTCTGAGTGCCCAACTTCTCTCAAGAGGGGCTCTTGTGGGGCATAGGAGGGAACAAGGGAGAGAAAAGCAGCATCTCAGCGCAGAAGGAAGCTGGGCTGAATGTGGTGGGGAGGAGACAGCGCAAGGGGGTGGAAGGGGTTAACTGAGCTTTGTCAGAGTATTTTTGACTGTGTACTCTTCAGGAAAGGGATGGTGCCTCCTCTAAGTGCATTTTCATGCCCGCATAGGTTCAGATTAGCTGTTGTAAATTGCGTTTTCAGTTACACAGGTCTGCCCAGGCTGTTTGTGGAAGTGGGAAGGAGAGCTATTTAGCTTCGGTGCTGTGGGATAAGCCAGCAGCTGTGCTGCTCCATTTCTGAGGAAAATTCAGTCAGTAGTAATGCTGGTATCTCTTGCCAGCGATATCCTATGCCATAAAGATATGTCCTAAATGTCTGAGGTGCATGCAAACCTTTCCAGGTACAAACTCAACACACTAACGCATTACAAACGAAGCTTGATACTTGGAAGTGGTACTTGAAAACTGTCTGTGGAAGACCATTTGTAACATGAACTTTCATCACCAACTTTAATTCCTTAGTTTCCATACTTGTACCTTTAAGACAACAGTGGTTGATGTTGAAGCTACTCTTTCCTGAGTTTAAAACTTATTATTTAAAACAAGTGGTTTAAAATCACTTGCAACCTGGCAGTAGCCCAGATATATATATATACACACACATTTATACTACAGTATCTATCAAAGCACCTGACTGCCTACTTATCTACTTAATCATTGGGCTCTCTGTATTGCAAACAGATCCTGGAATATCTCATGAGAGGAACCAGCATGATCCTTTTCATCTGTTGCCTATGAATTATCCATAGTGTAGCAGCTGCACTTCCCAGCAATGGTATTTTCTGAAGCTTTATAGTTCTGTAACATCAGCAAGCTTTATATGCAAAATTAACAGGCAGCATCAATAAAGTAGAATGTATTTACCCAGCTGCTGAGAATCTTTTCCTGATAGTAGAGCTGTGGGCTATGAAAACCGTTTCATGACAATATACAGCTGGGAACTGCATTTTGTCTTGTATCAAAACTTTTTTTTTTCTTTTTCCTGTAAAAGAATAATGGAAAGCAGATCAAGATGAGGTAGTAATTGCATGCTGATCTTTTTATGTAATGTTTCAAAGTTGAAATGTTTCATAAAAACTCTTTTTCTAATGATCTCAGCCCCATTTGCATTGCAGTAAATTGCTAAATGGATTGTGCAGTTTTTCTTAGACAAGATTGTTGCCTCTTTTTCTCTTCTTCTGTTTGTTTTTTTTCCAAACGCAGAGTTATTTACCTCATAATTCAAATAAAATATGCCAACTGTATTTCCAGATCATCTAGGGAAACGCCACGCAACTCAGACACTGCTAATAGGATGCACACATTCTCTTTTGAGCAGCGGCAGCACTGACAGATGCTGGTGGCTGACTGCACAACAGTACCTATTACAGATCTGATGGGATTCTCTCTAGTGCTATCTACTTACTTTTTGTTTCTCATTTTCTCTTCAAGTCACCAAGGGATACTTGGAAATCAGTGGGGATCTACCAAAACCAACCTATTTCCTTCTGACTCCTTGTTTTAATTTGTGTGGCCAGCTGCTGAAAGAAGGCCCTTATGAAAGTCCTGGGTTTTTTACTCTTGTTCCTATAATCCAGTCAACATTTAGCTCATTGAAACAAAGAGGAAAATCTCCAGAAATACAATGTCCATTAGATGTGTTTAAGCAAACTGGATTCAGTGCAGTAAAAGGCAGTGGCTTTCCTGTATGCTAATCCCTGCATTCGAGATATTTAAAGTGTTCAGTGGTGACCTAATTCTGCCCTACTGGTTTTCCCAGCAGGACTATAATGATCTGTGAAGAGGCAGAGCTTGGGCAATGCTGAGGCTTCTTCTAATTCTTTACCACTGTATTATCTCAGTGAGAACACGCTCTTCAGGTATTGAGTTCCTGTCTTTTATCTGTGGTTTAGTGCTGTATAACGAACAGCTTTAGCCCCCTCTGGATTTAGCACATCAAAGTTGTTAAGTGAGCGCAGAAAAGCGCTCCTGAGTCAAATGGTGCCCTTACACAATCCAGCGCTTCCTCTGCTAGCTATCTTAGCTGCCTTTAATCTCGCCTAATGCGGATAAAAAGACCGATGAAATCAGGGCTGAAGAGACTTCCCTACATGTTGTACAAATCCTGTTGATAACTGCATATGTATTTAGCAGCTGACCTCTGCTATACCAGAAGCTGTCTGGCTAGAGAAAGCTATCCTGGGTTGCAGCCAAATGCAACTTGTGGAGAAAAAAAAATCCAGAAAGGTATTTAGATATATAAATCAATGGAGTAAAGCACCTGAGTATGATTGCTAGAGGTGGGGTGGTTGTGTTTTGTTCTTTTGGCTTGGGGCTAAATGCATTATTTTGAAAAAAGCTGGATTAATCCTGCAACGTCTTGTAATGCGAATCATCCCTCAAGGTTATGATGCCACCACTTACTCTTGAGAGATAATAGCCCAGCAGACAGAAACAAAGCTGAAGGACAAAATAGAGAGAGTTTAAATTAACATGTGAGCTCCAGTTCTTTGAAGTGGGGAGAGAAAAAGTAACTGGCCCCGGTTTTATTTTCAGGTGGTGCCTTTCGCTCCCTGTAACAACAGTGCTGGTGACCTTACAGAGCATTTCACATGTTCAGAGTATGATGTTGCTGTTAATGAATGACTCTTACAAACACAGCCCATGGCTATGAATTCTTGTGAAGTGGGCATTTCCTTTTGGATTACATCTTCTTATCCTAAAATAAGCAACTATGCTTACATTTGGTGTCGTTTTGTTGTAACAGAAGAGTCTCCACTAACAGACCCAGAGTTGTTAATTTGCAGATGTGAGAATTCAGCAGTGCAAAGCTTGATTTATTGCCCAGTGCTATGTTCTATGATTAGCTCTGGCTTCCTGTCACATGGGACAAAAAACATAACGTGTTCCACGGGGAATCATCCAAGTGTGTTGACCTCAGATGTAGTACTTAAATCCCTTTTAATTTACTTTTTCTCCTATGGTCTTTATTACTTTGTAACTCTCACTTACTTAAAAAGATTTGCAATGGTAGAATATATTTTTGAAGGGTAGAAATTTGTGCTTAGAAACCTGATTTAATATGTCCAGATTATTTCACCTCTCTTTCAATGGAGTGAGAAAAGATATAACGATGTGCTAAAGGTTCTTGTGTCTCTAAAGTTATACTGAGGGGATGATGAGATGTACAGCCTATTAAGGAGGACTGGTGGAATACACACACTTCTAAGATTCAAGTTTTTGAAAGACATAAATGCTGTCATAGGCTGAGGAGAATCGAGTTTAAATTATGTGGATTCTGATATCCTTAATTTTATGGCAAATGCCTAGGTAAACAATCTGCCAGCAACTGGGATGAAGTCTTTGGATAAAGTATAATACTTTTGTTTTCTAGGTTAGAGATGGTAATCAGATTAAGAAAGGAACTAAATTGTAAAACCTTGCTCCTGCACACAACTGCTACAAAAACATACCCAGGGTCTAAGCAAGCATTCCTTTTTTCTTTAACTGTGACAACAGAGTGTTTCCAAAGTTATTTCCAGAAAGCAGAGATCCCAGTTACTGGAAGAAACCTCTGAGCACTGAACAGTGTTTTGTCATTTTTTAATGTGAGATTTAGCAAAGGCTTTCTTAAGAAAATGAAGATTTGGAAGTAGCGAGCACTTACAATTAAGGGATCTTTTAATCAGTTTTTCAAATAACCTGTAATAAAGGAAGATACTGACAGGTACATCCTCTCAGCTGTCTGTCACATTACTGGTAACTGGCTGTGGTCCACAGAGAAACCATGTTTATGCAAGTCACAATTGCTTCAGTGTTTTCTGTTTGAAATAGGGACTGGGGATCAGAGCTGCATTCCTTCCGGAAGACAAGGTGCAGCTGATGTGCAGGAACTCTACCTGCACTGAATAATAAGACTGGTCTTAGTAATCAGCAAAGTCCGGAAATGTGTTGTCTTGCTGCCTTTTGGCAAGTGTAGGCATCTGCTCCTGCAGCACAGGGTGTCAGAGTGTATGACTGAGATCATGCAAACCTAAGAACAGAGCATTTGCCTTTGCAAACAACTCTTTCCACTGTTGCCTTGTTCTTCCGTGCAGGGTTTCAGGGCCTTTCAGCTAGCCGAGTCCTTCCCAAAATTTTTTTCTTATGAAGGTTTTGCCGTGAGGCTTTGCTTTTCTTCTGGGAACTGGACTTCAGAGAGAGGTTAAAGAGGTCATAACTTCATAGATTAACCAGAGACATTTGACTAGGTGCTGCTGCCTTTCCAAACTCATGTCAAGTTTTTAACTTTGTTTTAAAACTTAAATCCTTCAACACTCTTTACGGCTCATCTTAATGAAACACACACAGAAAAACCCTTCTCAAATCTTAAAGGTAAACATTTTTGGTAATTGACTTTCTGTCCACCTGTCACACAAAGTAATCGCCATGCAGTATATTTATAACCTGTATTTCTCTCCAGAACATCCTTCTCAATAAATACTTGCTGGACAGGGAAGGAAAAAACACATCAGTCTTTAAAAACATCCTCACAGACAAAACAACTATCTTTCTGGATTTAGAGTGTCAGAAATTGAACCACTTGTTCCGTCCCTTTAACAATATGAGTTTTGTTTAATTCCAGTGTATTTATACTGGCAAAACTGAATGTTGGATCTTGCTCTGATTTTCAGTTTTAGTCTTTACAGTGGACTCATATGTGTGGTAATAGACAACGGACTTCAGTTGTGATCCAGGTACTCTTGTAAATTCTACTGTCTCACTGGTTGTGCACTGTTCACCACTGTCCAGGTCACTGAGTGCATTTGAGGTAATAAAATCATATGAATATCAGATTATATCTACTTCAACATCCTGTCTCAGTCACCAATAGCACCAAAAGAACACAGCAAAGCATATAGTGGTATTTCCTCTGAAAGTTTTCTCACCTTATAGCTGTGTGTAGCTCAGAAGGTTCCTGAGTTATGGCTAATGGCTATTTATATTTAATAGCCCTCAGTGGAATCTTCTAATGACCTGTGGAGTGACTCTTGCCCTACACCTCCTCACGGGTCTTCTGAATGTTGCTATTTACAACAAAAATAAATACATACAAGTCCCTTTGTATGGGGGATGTAAGCCATGATGCAAGGTTTAGCAGAGCAGGAACACGTCTTGCTGACCACCCACAGAAAACAAGGGGAAGTTTAGTCCTTAAAATTGTTATTAAAACCACTGTGATTTAGGCATATTTCCCATGAATTTTCTGCTACCTCAGGAGGTCAATTTTACTATTTCAATGTTAAAAATGCATAGTCGAATTTCAACAGCTTTCCAGCAAACTGGTTGCAAACGGAAGGCAGAGACCCCAGACAGGACTGAAAACTCAGCACACAAAACCCAACACCTTTCTTTTTCAAATCTATTTGAAACTTTTCCTATAGAGGGATTTTTATTTTAATGTGACCACAAACAGAACTACAATGTAAGATTGCCTATGAACATGAAAAACACAAATGTTTCTCTTTCCAGACATAAAATCCTCTGTTTGCTCAGATGTAGGAAATTGCAAATTTCTCTTCCTCAGTTGTGCTCTGTCCTTATGTATTTTGCTTTAATCCAAGAATAATAGCATCTAAACCATCTCACACAGAATTCAGGGAGATGAAGCTCTAATGGCTGTGAGATCCTTACTGAGCATTTCTAATCCCTAAGCAGAAATAAATCACTAGATCACAGTAGTGACAAATGCTGATATTTTATTTTCAACTACTGGAAACTCTTCTATCATTAGCATGTATTTTTTCATGCTGTAAGCATGCAAACATTTTGTGTACTCTGAACACCAAAGATTTAAAGATGTACAAGTAAGCTTTGGTCTCTCATTTGCTCTGGTGAAACAACCTTTGAAATTTCATGTGAACAAGCTTGCCACCTGACCCCAATTTATTTTCTAAGAGGTAAATGTTATCACTTATCAACACAGTCATCCAGACTCCTGTCCATCTGTGCTGGGGATCTGCAGCAACCCTGCGGGGCCCTTTCCCCCAGTGTGCAGCAAGCAACACGTAAGGCAGTAATCTCTTTGTGGCCTAATCTGTTAATTAGAATAATTAATTGCAGGGCTACTGATTGATTAATTTGGAATGATCTAGCTCAGCAGAATTCAGTCTCCAGCTTAGATTTTATGGCAGATTCTGATTTATGAAATTAAAATAGTCTCACTTGTAATTCACAAAGCATCAATCCTTTCAGTTAATAAAATACATATAAACGGAGAATTTCAAGGCAAAGATAAAGTATCTGCTGTCTGTATCACCACCTTAAAAATGTTATATTAGAAATTTTTGCATGTTGGCTCTTTCACCAACAATCATTCTAGGTCATTCATACTAATATTGTGATCACTTCTTTGTTAGCTGATGTGTTTTGCTGTGGTCCACTAATTTCTGGAGTTCCATCTTTCTTATAAGTTATACTCCAAATGTAGCTCTAATAAGCACCAGTGGCAGGCTGCTGCTACTATTATGAAGCTACATTTGCACCGTGAAGATCTCTATTTATTTTTATTTTAATTTCACTCCTACATTTTAGTTTCATTTTACTCCTGAAATACTTATGAGTGTCTAGGATTTTTAAAGAACGTGGAGCCTGAAATCTCAGTGTTAAAAATCTGAGACATTGCCCTAATATTTACTCTAAGCTTTTAGCCCTTTTCTTGTGTTAGGCAATGCTCTTGTTAAGCTGTTTGGCCTTGTCCATGCTGAACCCTCTTGAACACATGCAGCAGTCCAACTTGGGGGTTTTGAAGTGTTAAAGTTGAGAACCAAGATTAAATATCATCTGTTCTCTACGAGGAGGGCCAATGATTAATCAGTCTTGACAAAGGGGACAAAAGCAGGCTGTGAAACTTAAAATAATTCAAGCAAACACTCGTATGTGCTTTAAATGGTATTTGGAAGAGTGTTTAGTCATTGATACAACTTTAAAGTATCAGAGGGCGATCATGATTGTGGTCACCAGTTTATTTTTGATTTGACCAGATTGGCATCAACCTAACCTAACTTTGAAGTTGGGTCCTCTTTTGAGCAGGTGTTTGGACTACATGACCTCTGGAAATCCCTTGTACCCTAAATTATCGTATTATACTACCTGTTTTGATTTTGCATTAATATGATGACAGTGATAGCATTAAGGCTTTTTGTGATGCAGAGTAGTGTGAGCTCAAAGTCAAAGTCAGAAGCAAGTACTATTACTACAACAAAAGAGGGCTCCTTTTTCTCCTCTAAGGCTTTTGTTCTGCTGAAAATTAAGGCAATTTCTGTTATCTGTTCACTTTGAAGGTGGTCCCACAGATGTAAGCAGAAAATCTGTGGAAGTAGTGAACACTGACATAAGCAAGAATGACAGGAGAATCTGGCCCAACAGCTTTCTGAAACTGTAGTTCTTTTTTGTGTAGAAGTATGTGCAAACTAACTCTGTTTTCTACATGCGTAACCATTATTCTTAAATATTTGTTGAATAATTTTTTCAGAAAAATTCAGTTTGTAGAACATTAGCAAACTATTTATATTGGATGCTCCCTGTTTGCAGCGTGTGAGCGGTCACTCAAATAAGAGGGGACAGCTTCTGCTCCCCAAAAGAATGTATCTATAATTTCTCTGGTACTGTAGCTAACGGTGGAAGTTAGATATTGACAAGTAATTAAACACTTCCAAAATTAACATTAGCCTGATAATACATATAAAATCTGAGCGAGAGTGTAACCTTTTCAGAAATATTTCACCAACTGACAACAAATAACATCTTCCTCCCAAATAATGGCCAACTGATCTCTTTGTTTGCACTTACAGAATATTTCCTGATTACTTTTTGATTTCTATAAACAGCTTTTTAAGCATTCCTAACAGCATTTCACAGAAAATAGTATTAACACTTTGTGCATTTAGACTCAGCTCCATGAGCTCAACGCCTGGAACTCTTTGTAGTAAAACTATTGAATACTGTTGTCCTCCGAAAAGATACACAATTTATGTCATGGATGCAACAAGTGTCTGTACTTTAATCTTCTCATGGGGTTTATGGATCACATAGAATAAGTATAAGGATAAACCTAAGCGCGTCAGACAACAATAGTTTATAGGAAATACAAAACCATTAAGAACATTGCACTCACTTGAGAGAATGTTAAAAAAACAATCCAGTATATAGAATACTGTTAATATAACTGCAAACAGGAAAGTTTGAAGCACATTTAAGTGCCAGTTTCCAAGATTTGTTTTTATCAACAATACCTGTGCCTTTTTTGGAGTGGTACCTAGGCTTCCTGATTCCTTACAAATTGTGCTACTTGCTGCAGATTACAGTGAGAAGGTAATGAGAGTCAAAGTCTGAAAACTTGCTCAGCTGCTCTTCTAATATTTTGCATGTAATGTGATTGTGAAGTTTGATGTTGCCTTTGTACTTCAACCAAGAGGCCCCATTTTTTTTTTCCCAAGGCCATTTTCTGAGTTCTGTTACAGTTTATTTTCTTTTTTTCTTTTTTTTTAGGCTACTATTTATATTTCTCCCTTTTATGCAGAAAATGTAGGAGTAGAAAGGTGCCTTTCGTAGTACAGAGGTAACATGGAAGTGAAGCCTGTCCCTCCTCCAAAGGTTAAGAGTGAACCAAAGTCTCAAGCTGTGAGAAGTCTATGTGCCTGTGTAGATTTTGCAGGAGAAGAGGAGTTTCAGGGAGGACATCAGGGCTGGAGATGGTAAGGCAACTTTTTACTCATGACAAAATAAGAATGCAGAAGGGACACATGCCTAGTTGTGTAAGCATGGAAATGCTCTTTACTCCCACACTCTGCATATAGCCTCTCTGAAGGAAACCCATTAAAGCTCAGGTCTGCTCCTCAGTGGACAAATAACATGCTATGACTTTTTTTTTGAACGCTCAGCTGCTGATGGACATGCTTGTTAACATTCTTGAGAGTGGGTCTAAGAACCACGTGTGTGTAGATTACAACCCAAGGAACCACAAAATCATTTTTGCACAGCTTATTACAGTCTGATGGATGCACAAGTTATTTAATCTACTCAGTTAATTACATTAATATATAGAAGGTGTGCTTGACTTTTAATAATTCCATAATAAATTAAATAGCATTAAATTATCTGATTCGGAATAGCTCCTAGTCTGTGACAGGTGGCATTAGTGTACAGGTGCTTAGGCTTTTTTTTTTTTCCTCCTGAAAGGTTATTACAGACATGTTGGGGGGGAAAAAAGAGAATAGAAAAAAAGAAAATCTATTTATTTCTAGTAAAAAAATGGAGAGCACAGGTGTGCAATGGCTGGTTTCAGTGCAAAAGTATCAGTTTCACTGCATTTGTGTCAGCTTAAGTGAAAATGTACCAGCTGGAAAAAATTAAATCAGCATGAATCATACATCCAAAAGGTCACTGCTCTAAAAATATACATCCCAATAAAAAGATAAAAATGATGTATGCAAACTAAAATTGCCAAGTAAAAATCAAAACCCTTCTAAACATTCTAAACTTAGGACATTAATTAAGCTGAAAGTAATGTGGAAAGAGGCAAAAAGCCACCCTGTGATGTCACTTTCATTATATGAAACACAGCTAAGGAGATAAAAGAAGATCACGGAGAGCCCAGGAGATGATTAACCGTCTTTATCTTGCTGTCGGAGGGGGAGAGCATATATACAGGTAGCATTTTGTGTGGGGAGAAGAGGGAGGAACTCCAAATGACTGAGTTTTGATGTGCACTTCTGTCACTAAGTGTACTGACGCATAACAGGGGATATGCACGCTGGTACTGAGGATCGTAAAGTCACCCCAGTTGTCAGTCAAAATGACAAAGCTAACAGGTAAAAACACGTCCCTCTTCTTAATAAAATTCCAAATATAAATTTTGAAAGGAAACAAAACCAAGCTCTGCTGGATGCTGTACCTTCTCGTCACAGCCTAATGCTTATAAGAATGAAAAAATAAAGCACGAGCATGTAATAGGAATGAAAAAAGAGTACAGGTATTAAAGTCAGAGCCTTATTAATAAAGCCTAGAGTTGTTCTGATCGAAAAGTAGACTGTACAATGTTTTGTCAGAATTGGTTTGTATGCATGTGCATGCCAGAAATTTTGGAAGGCTACTAATGAGCCTTTCTTTTTCCTGTGGTAAAATCTCATTACAACATCATGCACTGGCAGAAGCACCTTTGCAAAGACTGACTTGCCACTTTCCGGCCAAAGAAAGGTGGACATACAGCCACGCAGGGAAATGACACGTGTATTGTCCCATATGACTTTTCCTAGAAAATATGGCTCATGTTTAACTTTATCAGTAAACAGCCCCCTCATTCTTTTCTTAGCCATCCAATTACAGCAAAAGGGGCAGATGGGCTTACACTAAGCTGTTGTAAATAATATTGTTCCACTAAATTCAAGGGAATAAGACTGATTTGCATTGATACCTACATCAGGCCCAGAATATTTACTGAAAACTTTGATATTTTTCCTTCTGTCTGCCAGCTGTCTTGGTTCTGCTTTAAAATCTCATGTCCATGCATTTCCCTCTCTCTACCTAGCCTTTCTTTGGATCTTGTAATGTCACACTGTGTAAAATCACTTCTTAACCGAAAAGTTTGTAACGGGCTTAATGGGTTTCTCTTATTTCTTGGAGTGTCCATTTCTGATTGAAGTCAGGTAGTATCCTTCTTTTTCTGTTAAGTTTCTTGACTTCACATTTTTGCTTGTATTTATTTTGAAAGTTTATTTTAAAGAGGTAGGAGGGCACATAGAAGGAGGAGCGATTGCCTTAAAACCCTGTGGGGTGATAGAGATGAAGAGACTTTGCACCGTTTTCTAAAGATGGATAAATTGCAAGTTTACTTAATTTCCCCTGGAAGTACTTTTCACTGCCTCATCTCCTTAGCTGTGGGCTGTCTGACACACTCGTAAATCAGAGATTAGACAGGGTGGTGAACCACTGCACCAGCAAGCAGAAGGCAAAATAGAAGCAGAAGGCCAAGCAGTGGATCATTGCATTAAGAGGCAGGAAGGTGATGCATACACCAGGAAACTGGATGGAGGAGTTACGGGAGAGCAGAAGCTGAAAAGAACATCTTGAGATTATCAAAGGCCTAATTTGGCAGCTCCATCAGTGAGGTTGTGGTAGATATTTACATGTTTGGTGAAGACTGAGAAGATACATTCAGATTAATAAGGGCTGAGTAATTTAAGATAACGCAAATGTTTACCCTGTCAATTAATCCAAAAGAACAAAACTGTGTTTTAAGAAATAAAGCCAATTATACTAATTATGTAAAAGCATATGTGTTATTGTTGCTGCTTGTTGATACAGCCATCATTGGCAGGATTCCTCCCTCAAGTGTTTTTCTGAACATTCCCAAACTGGCACATTTTGTTGTGGGCATTATAATGGAAAACAAACAAAAATGTTGATTTGATAATTGTTTGCAGTATTTACTGCACAGTTTCTAAACCATAGGAGACCAGTGTGGATGTGATCGTTTTTCTATTATATCCAGTTTTCACAAAAAGTAAAATCAAGAAACACTTGAAATATTCATGTCTTCATAACACTAAATGTCTTTTTAATACAAAACTGGGCATTAGAGGATCAGAGACATTCTCCAGCGTGGTAAATAATTCCACTTTGTGCTCGTACTTTAGGACTGTGATATTTTGCAGGGTTTTTTTTTAATTTTATAACATATTTGCCTTTTGCAAAGGCAGAGCCACGTCCTAATTGACCTTGATTAGGAAAAGAAAATCAGAAAAATCAGGGCAGCTTACATCCCCAGCGCTTGTCAAGTGTAATAGTAGGGATCAGTGTGAGTGCATGAAACAACAGTCAAGCATGCTTGAGTTCAAGGAGAAGCAAAAGGGTTAATGCACAACATGGCTGAAGAAAAGCAGAAAGTACAAGATGGATATTAGAAGAATGGGGAAAGCTGCGGGAGGTCTAGGAAGTGTGTAACAGGACTTCCACGGATAAGACAAACAGCTAGAAGGAAACATACACTGGCCTGTGGGAAAAAATTCAGGGTGTGTCAGAAAACACTTCTCACACATCTTAGTGTGATGAAGTTTTAAAAAAAGTGTATTAATGTTCAAGTGAGTGCATAAGCTCTGAAGTGGATTGCTGTTTGCACATTGTTTATCACAATTTGATATAACTTTGTTTTTAAATAATGAACTAGCTATTGAGTATGGCATCCCTATTTATACACACTTACAGGCTCTAACATCCCCTCTGCCCTGCTAATAACAGGCATGTACAATTTCTGAAAAACCCAAGCCACCTATGCAAACAACCAGGAAAAAGCAGCCTGTTCTGCAGTCCTGACTGACTATTGAAGGGATCTTTAAGGCCTTGTTGAGCTCTTCTAATTGTGACAGGTTATTCAAAACCAGCAGTCCTTACACTTCACTCCTCCATCCACATAGTTTTCACTCTGCAGTTATGGAAAACATAACCTACAGTAGCAAAGATAAGAATACTTACTCATTACAGTTCAGGCTAGCTATGAGTTACTGCCAGGAGTTTTCAGTCTGTTTGGTACACATTCAACAGCATTGTTGTCCCTGAGGCAAACACTTCTCTATTGCTAGTCAGTATAAACAAGGAAGCAAACGGTCATCTAAGATCAGCACTGGCTCTTTAAATCCACAAATGCGGGTCCCAGAATTGTATTCTTCTTGGTTTTGTTGGAAAAGATTTTATATTTATAAGGCTAAAGCATCACATACCTTCCCCACCTAGTCAATGCTGTTCACGAAGCATCCACGTTGCATAAGGCTGGGTGCAATCATAGAGGACTATGAGGTCCCACATAGCTATGAAAGAGTAAATAGAGAGCGATTTTTTTCTGTCTCCTTCAGTATAAAATATAATGAGCATCAGATTAAACTCATTACCTGTTCAAAGCAAACTCACTAAGGAAGTTCCATAGACAACTTCCCCCATAAAATTGTGTAACTTCCTACCACAACTTCTTGTTGTAACAGCAGGATCAAAGAGCGGACTCTGGTAGGTGCTGAAGAAGAATCACTGTTTTGCTCCTTTACAACTACTTTTATAGTCTTTTACTACTGTGAATACGTCATCTACAAAATCTTTTATTGGCTATTAACTAAAAAAACCACACTATATTCTAGCGAATTTGTTCCCTTGTTTACATCTGGATCTTTCCATTGTTTACATTCCAGTCAGTTCTCCTTCTGGCCATGTCAGGTCCTCCATCACTTCCTCTTCCATTTTGCTTAAGGGCAAAGCCTTCTTCCGGTCTCTTAAGGGAAAAGCTTTATGTCCCAGAAATCAAATCCTAGTTCAGCATCTTCTCGTTCCCCTACAGTTGTGGATACGAAAATTTTACAGGGATTCAAAAAGGAACAGCACAAATTACTGGAAAAGGAATTAATCAAAGACCATGAAATATAATGTGAAAAAAATTCAGGTGTCCCATTATTTCAAACTTGCCAGTTCCTGTTACCACAGTCCTGGCACACCTGACTGTCAGTCTGTTCCCGTGCTGGGCTTCCCAGCCTCAACCTCATTAACCTTTTGGTAAGTGTCTTGGCCAGACATAGCCAATTTCTGGACATGAAAAAAGAGGAAGGTTGTGCATCCATACAGCTGTGAGGATGTTGTGCTATGCCAGAGCAGATTGAGCCCATGTAACAGCCCTAAGGGAGGGATTTAAAAAAGACATGGACCTGTTGGAGAGAGTCCAGAGGAGAGCCACAAAATTAATCAGAGGGCTGGAGCACCTCCCCTATGGGGACAGGCTGAGAGAATTGGGGTTGTTCAGCCTGGAGAAGAGAAGGCTCCAAGGAGATTTAATAGCAGCCTTCCAGTACCTGAAGGGGGCTACAGGAGAGATGGGGAGGCACTCTTTATCAGGGAGTGTAGTGAGAGAACAAGGGGTAATGGGCATAAGCTAAAAGAGGGTAAATTTAGACTAGACATTAGGAAGAAATTTTTCACTGTGAGGGTGGTGAAGCACTGGAACAGGTTGCCCAGAGAAGCTGTGGATGCCCCATCCCTGGAGGGGTTCAAGGCCAGGCTGGATGAGGCTTTGAGCAACCTGGGCTAGTGGAGGGTGTCCCTGCCCATGGCAGGGGGGTTGGAACTTGATGATCTTTAAGGTCCTTTCCAACCCAAACCATTCTATGATTCTATGATTCTATGATTTTATCTGCTGTAAAATCCCTGGCCCTGCTTGCCCCCAGGGATTCAACACCTGGGCTGAGGGTTGGCAAATGAATGATCTCCATCTGCTGTCACCAGCGTCTCTATGCCAGAGGACATTTTACCCTTTGTGAAATTTGGGGTCACTGGTGATTCTCCTGGATTTGTACCCGCAGGATAACATGGCACAGTCTTTAACGCCTGCTTCCTGCTGCTCTTTTGTGCCATGCTGATCATCAAACGTCTGGGGCATCTAGCCCTTTTCATGCAGTGCCATCAGCCACTCCACCTGGTGTCTGCCACAGCTCCGCTGGCTACCTTGGGAGCCTGTGGGAGTTTTTGGCTGTGAGCAGGATCTATGCTGCGTATCTCTCTGGGGCCCTGTTTCTGATTGAGAGATTGAACATAAAGCGGAAAAGGCATCATGAAAAATCTAAACCAGAAACGTGAATGGGAAAAACATAGTGGGCTGGAAGAAAGGCAATTAGGAGAATTCTAACTGAGCTCCTTGTTGACATCCCACAACACACTTCAAGATGTCCCTGAGGAACTGTACTCAGCAGAGTTGCCAGGGTCAATAGAAAGTGTATATACCATATCTTTTGCCAAAAATGGTCTTTTAAGGGGAGGACACTTGGCACTAGCAAAGGCAGTTCAGCAAGTACGTATCTGTCCTTCCAGTGCAAGCTACAGCGTACAGGCTGTAATCAGCCCAAAGTCCTGCCAGAAGAACCTTCTTGTGTAGACATGACTTCAGTTCTCTACAGCAAGAAACCCAGGCTAATATTTGTGCAACAAAACTATGTGTGCAAAAATTTAACATCCTTCTTGCAGCCGAAGTGGCGTGATTGCTGTGAGGCTGAATAACCATCTGGATGGTGAGCTGACTGTTTATACAATCCTGAGATCTGTGCACACACAGGAACCATAATCAAGATACACAAATTATAATCATGCCTTCTTGCACATCATATTCTGAAATTTTGGAGGAAGTTACCTTTACCATTTTGTTCCTACCTTAATTTGCCTCCTAAAGAAAAGGTTAGTTTGTGTCTGTCCTCAGTAACACTCTGATCATTTAATAAAAAAGTATCACATGTTCACACTACTTTTACTACGTATGATAAAAACGTGTTATACCATTTCATTGTGCAGTTTATTATGAACCTTACTGTATTTCAAGGAATGGTGTAGTTACAAACACAATTTCCTCATTTTTGTGCGAGAACTGTATTCTGCATTCATTCTGTGAAGCAGCAGTTTACCATGAGTTATAGCACTGCTTCATACACACGGGTATCAAGTCTTTTTATCTGATTAAGTAAGATTCAAGTGGGAAATATTTTAATCAACTTGAGTACTAAATTTAAATCGAGAAAGTTCTCTGTTCTCAGCAGAGATCTCATGATTAGAGGGAGTGACACGTCTTTGCCACAAGCTGATGTGTGTGTCACTTGTGTTGCCAGCAGCAATCGTCCCAGGTGCTGATCCTAATGAGTTGCGACATGTATTGTTAATTACTCTGACATTAATTTTTCTTTTGGACAGAAGTTGTGTGTAGCATTAGTAAAGTATCAGCCAAATACATCGCTGTATTACCGTTTTCAAAGACAGTTATTCCACGGAATATATACTGAAAAGCAGCTTCATGTTAAGAATGTAGTTTCAGCTCTATATTAGGATGAGCATCTCATCATCATTATTTTAGGGTAGCTCTGGAATGTGCAATAGGGTAACGTACATGGAAATGACACACTGAAAATCATTTTGTGAAAACAGAGGACTGGTATCATAGTGATATAAATACATACCAGACAAATGACTTCATTTTTATTACTCAAGGCTACAGATGAAGTCAAAATAGTAAAGATATGCATTTGAGAAAGTGAGGGAACAGTTAGAGCAGGCAGTGGGAGGTCTTCAGTCTGCTTGTGTGTGATCATCTCCTTCGGCATGTAAAACTGAAATTCCACTTTAAAAAATATAGAAAAAATATAATCAGCAAGGCTATTTAGGGAATTTAATGTAAAATGATGGCTTTCCATTTTCCCACTGAAGGGAACATACTGGCTCTTAAGATAGTATTGGGTCTTACTTTCTTACTACAGCCCTTCAGAATGGTGCTGGGAGATGCTTTTCCTGATTGGAAAAAAATTTCTACTGAAATTCAGAAGCCACTGCCTCTATCTCACTTTCAGTATTTCTGCTTGATACCCATAAAGTATGTGGCTGTCCTGTCTAGCTAAAAGAGGAATGAAAAGAGAGAACATTTTTCTTTTATGTAAGCTATAACATCAGATAATACCCTCTCTAGCATATCGTACTGCCTCGTGGGTAGGCAGTGTACATCTCTGAAGAAAAATAAAATAATTCAAAGTATTACAACAGAAAGCAAACTGTAGTCTTTTTAAAAACACATTCCCTCAACTTTTTTTCTATAAACTTAGAAATAATTGAGCTGGATTTCAGTCTTGGGTTATGTGTGAACACACAAAGAATAATGTGGCTTCATCCAACTACTACATTTGCTGTAGTTTTGCTATTTTTCATGGTTGCTCTATGTTGATTTCTGTACTTTAAAGGTTTTCTCTCATCCTGTGCAATAACATGTGCAATTACAGCCTCACAGAAAACATGTAGTAAGGAAAGATGCTATGACTATAAATCCCAACAATCAGATTTCTGCACAGATGGATATCTAGCTTTGTGTATCTTCTTTAGACCCAGGATCAGCTCTTCGCTGAGATGTTATTCACAACATGGACAACTAATACATGAATAACCCTCCTCCCTAAGCGGACAGAAAAACAAATGCAAAACCTAGCTGGAATGTGCCTGATTAAAACCAGTTTTCTAAATCCTTTCAGAAATCCTTTAAATACACCAGCTATTTGCAAGACATGCTTTTCATTAAAAGCTGCATGAGTTTATAAGTAAACCATTGCAACCAGATGGAAACAAAGAAGTGCTTCTTTTTTCTTCTTCTCACTTGCCTACTGTTGTTCATAATTTAGGGAAACACAGTGAATACTGTCAGTAGGGAAAT
The DNA here is from genome assembly GCA_011057875.1 of Pterocles orientalis. Lineage (NCBI taxonomy): Eukaryota > Metazoa > Chordata > Aves > Pterocliformes > Pteroclidae > Pterocles > Pterocles orientalis. The sequence goes on from WKFP01015229.1 coordinate 726,043, forward strand.
TAACACTAGACACCACTAATCCCAACAATGCAGAAACATCCTATTGTTCCCTGCTATAGTTATGGGCATTTTCAGTCTTTCGTAAATATTTTTACATCAAACTAGTGGAAATACTGGTTTACATTTAATCTAGCACGTACTCATCCTATGACTTACAGTAGCAGTGGAGTTGCTTAGAAAATAACAATTTGGTTGTGGAAAAAATCTGAAGTTTTGAATTTTTTTTGGGGGGGGCTCCATTTGGATGTCATGGAGGCATTGGAGAGAGCCCCAATTCAGTGTAACCAAGAGATGGGTTGGCCAGTCAGGGGGGAAATGAGACAGCCTCAAACCACTCCTCTGCCTGACACAAAGAAATAATTTGAACTTCATAGGAACAGTTCTGGTTAGCTGAAGGACTGGCACATGCTCTGGTCAAAATTTGAACCTGGATTTGAGGAAGTGTAGAAGTGAACCTTTCATCAAACCAGTAGACCTTCATAAAATGCTTTGATATTGTGGGAACAGTAATTTTGACACAGATTTTTTTTTTTTCCTAAAAATAGTGTTACTATTGAAAATTTGAACTGCCTGATGTAGTTTGTAGGAGTCTTTGATATGCTTCTGAAAAGACAGCATTTTTAGTAAAGGAAAGCCTTTAGCTTATTTAAAAGATAAGTAATATCTCTTGGCTTGAATTTTCTCTTTCATGCTTTTAGGTTTATAGCCTTAGCCAAAATAGATCAGATTATTTCTCACAGCTCTGTACCTATTTATAAAGGTCAATGTTTAGTTACTGAAAATGTTGGGAAGAAGATACATGTGACATTTGATGCTATTGATCTGCTTATAATCTATCATAGTGGACCCCAGTGCTTTAATTTCCTTACAAGCCCACTTTTAGTGCTGCTGTCAAGGTGGGAAATAATGTTTTATGTCTTTCCTGAGTTTGTCCTTACCTTTTACCTGCATTTCACCACTTGACAAAGTCGTTTTATCTTTGGACTTGGGCTTTCTGTATTCAGGACACTAGTTAGTTGATCTGTAGCCCTTTTTACTTCATCTCTTGTGCCTCAAAGAATTTAGCACCACATCAGCTGTGTTATTATCCAGTACACACTTACTGTGGAGAGATGAGGTGCTGAAAAGAATGTAAAAATTAAATATTCATTGCCTTGAAGGTTAATTTGACTAGGAGTGCATGTGTGTAGGAGTAGTATGCTTGCAAGCTCTATAGTAAGTAAGTTTTCAAATTATGTAAGTGACAGGCTGACTTCAGAGTTATAACATTTCATCTTGATGACCGACAATGGAAATGGAAATGACTATATGAAAAAAGAAGCTCTTGCAAATATACTGTCTCACTTAGGCCAATGGAGCAAATCCATAACAATGGATCTAATCCATATTTACATAATATACCTGGGACCAGGGTGAGGCTTTTACTGATTTGGTCCTTAGCACCTACACCTGGTGTTTATAAGTACCTGGGATAAAAGGCTGAATTTTTGGTTGTTTAACTTTCATGGTAAAGCTGAAAACCCTTGCAGTAAGAAAGCAGGATGGTGCATTCAGAAGTTATTAATATTGCTCACCATTTGCAATTTGCACTGTGGGGTAGAAAGCTGCTTCTGTGGGGAATTCTGAACGTAAATTTTGAATTTTACAGTACATGAAGATTCCAAACACAGGAATGGGAATGAAAAGCAAAAAGAAATATCAAAACAGTACCATGTGTTGCCAGATGAATAAAAAGAGGAGTGGCTTCCATGGGGAAAAAGCTGAAAGCCCAGAGATCCAAAAGGACTAAGTAAACCTTTAAATTTTGGTCTCAGCCCTGCGGGAGACCCTAGTGAGTTAGAGATTAGGATACAATTAGTAGTTTTCCCAGGCTGCTCTTGGGTTTGGGGGGATTCAGAATCTTTTTAAATTAGATCACTACTGTTGGTCTAAGGGAGTTGGAATTTTTTTCCATTCCTCTGCACTATCTTTTAACATATTTACAAAATGTGGTCAGAAGAAAGATTAAAAATAGATGTTCTACCACTGAAATATATCGGTTACTTTCAGCTTGGAGCTCTCCCTTTTGTTTATCATTCTGCCTAGGACAGAATTTGATTTGTTTTAAAAGGCCATTTCATTTTATAGGCGATGAGATCTTGTGTTCATCTCTCAGGCCTGTATTTTCACCACTGACACATCTGACACACAGCACACTCATCATTAGAAGTCATTGCTTACTTTAAAATACTCTTCTTCCTAGTACGTGCAAGGTGTTGGCTCCACTTCTCCACAGAGATTATCTAAGGCCACTGAATGCTTTTTTTGTATATTGCCCAGTTATGTGATGCTTGGGTTGATGAATGGCTGATATACTTTCACTAGATAGTTCTCTCGTATTTTTAATGTTGAGTGTACCTACAAATGCTTCTGAGGTGTCCTGTTAAAAAAAAAAACAAACCCTGAGCAAAATTTCAGCCTTTTGAAAATTATTTCTCACTCATCATGTAAGTTCAGTCTTTGTATTGTGCCCTCTAAAATAAACATTTGAGTCGAGCTTAATAAAATCTCATTTTAAGTTTCTGCCAAAATGTTACCAGTGAAGTCTGCTTCTGCCTTCCTCTTGTGTCTGAATCTGTTTTCTTGTATGTGGATACATGCATGAGACTTTAACCCTATGTATTAATTAAACATGCAGGCTATCCTTTCTTTTTTACGAGTGACTTTAACAAGAATTCAGAAAGGATAAGGGAATTAAAATGACAATTAAAGAATTTAAAATTAATGTTAACATGAAGTGCAAATAAGCTTCACTTGAGCTTACACTGAAGAAGAACTCTGCTTGCTTCCATTTGCCTCGGTTGTATTGCTCTCAGGATAAAAAATGACAACTTGACTTTTGCCCATTGTTCTTAACTCTGGTTTTACTATTTAGCGCAGGATCAGGCCCAGTGTTATTTTCAGGACCTAACTTTTCTAGTCCAGAAGAAAATGTGAACAAAACTGGGGATAACAGAGAAATTAAGACCGTTCTGAAGAGCAAAAGTCAAGAGAACAATAAATGCTTTAAGAATGAAGAAATAAACACAAGTGGAGATAGAATCCATTTTAAAATGCAAATATATGTCTTGCTGTAAGCAGGTCAATGAACTAGCAGCCTGTTTGTGGTGTTGTAAAAGAATGTAAGAGAAGAGTGATCTTCTGAGGTAGCGAGTATTGCCTTAAAAGCTTACACTTTTTATTCTTTTTTTTTTTTCAAGTGGTAGAATAGAACAGAGGAGTGATTTTTATCCCCTAGATGGAGATTAGGGACTTGATAGTTCTGGCTAGAGTAAAGAATGGTCCTATGATATGCATAAATGGACATAACCCCCCAAATTCCTTCTGAGGGGGTAGCAGATCCACCCCAAAACTGGAATTTTAATGTGCCTTTTCTCTCATTACAGTATTGCTGATGGAAATAGAACCTTGTTAGCCTCTAATGAAAATACCTTTCCTATCTGCAAGTTTGAAAAATTCTTTTCCATACCTGCAGTGAACAGTCTTTAGAAGTCATATGAAAGGACAGTTTTAGATTAAGATTCCAAGTTAACACGCAAAAAAAATTTGTGATGTGAAGCTAAATAATCCTAAAAAAAATCACAACTCTCCTCTTCGTCCCTTAATAGAAAAGCAGAAACAAGTTTGCAGACTTCACTGAGTATTTAGTATTTCTATTTGGCTTTTCAAAACTGATCCAGCCGTGCTTTCCCAGACATACTGACAAACAGGCAACTAAATCTGAAGAGATTTGCTTCCTAAATGGTGATAACTCACGCTGTGTAAAACCTTTGACATGCATTCAGCACTTTTGCTCATTATTTCTTTATTGCAGGCCCTTTCTCTATTAAAATTCTAGTTAAAATTGCCTGGTTTATCAGCAGGGTATAGTATATGAAACTGAACAAGAAAGGATATCCTTAGAAAGGAAAATAGTGTAGAATATAGTCTGTATCCTACATTTGCTTTGATTAGACACCAGAGATCTTCATGTACATTTTCAAAGCTAGGAAGATGAGTTTTCAAAGTAAATGTATCCTAATTGGCATTAAAGAGAGTGATAGCACCTGTGGTCAGTGAGGATACAGAAGAAATAGATAGAAAGGTTTGCAAGGAGAAGGAGAAAAAAGGGCTTTTTTCTGTGAGTCTGAGTGAGAGAAATTCTGTGCTTGTCACAGAAGGGAGAACTAAAGCAGAGTTTGTTCTTTTCTGGCAAACCTCTTTTTAAATTTGTGGTGTGGATAAAGAAATATGCCTTCTAAGAAGTAATTAATATCTTTTATTAACATCATGTCTCAGAATGAGACAGTAATTTTGTTTGAAACACTCTGCCAGAAGATAAATTAGCATGATTGAACTGGGAAACGTGAAAGCCATAATTCGTGTGCTTTATTCAGGTAATTATTTAAATTATAGAAAAGCGAAAGAGGAGGGACTTACGTTTTAATATATCACAGAATAATAATGTGTCAGAAAAGTATGCGAAACTTGAAATGTCTGTGAATTAACAATTTGGAGTACTTTCCCTGAAGATAAAAAGCATTATATATAATCTGCGGGCTACTAGTGATGCAGACTAACAAATAGTGGCAAAAGGTGGTAAAAAATTCCAACCCTTTCTGTCTTTTTTATTTTCTTGAAAAGTTTAAGACCATTTTCAATAGAGATGATTGAAAGTCACAACTGAAGTTAATTTTAAAAGCCTTCTGAGTTAGAGTGCAAAGAGGAACTTTCAAAATGTCTGAACAAGGGGAAATCTACAAACCCCACAACTCTTTAAGAATTATGAACTTCTATTTCAAAAAATTGGGAACAAAATTGAGTGTGGAATTCCAAACTCCATATTCAATTAGACAGAATAGGAAAAAATGATGTAATCAAAGCAGTGACAGACTGAGAAGGAAGAGAGTGCATTTCTAATATTACTCCTTCGGGGTTTTAGTAATGCTGAAATAAGGAAAAAGTACTGGATAACACAGGCAGAATTTTTTTGATAAAATGTTTTTTTACTTCAAGTTGTGAATTTTTCAAAACTTTTTTATTTTTTTTCTGCTGAAAGCATACAGATTGATTTTCTTACAGTAATGCCTAACTTCATCACTAGGGAATCCCAGGGTCCAGTCCATAATCCACTGTCACTTATATGCCTGCTGTGTAGTTGTAAGGGGCTTTTTTGGATTTTCATTTTTCCTAAGACCGCTGGCAGTTCTCAATTTCATGTTTATAGAGATCAATGAAGAACTTTGAATTCTCAGAGGTCTCAAACTTCAAATATGTTTTAAAAAGCTTCTTTATTATTTCCTAGACTTTGCCCCGGTGAATGCCATGGGCATTTTTGCAACTTCTGCTAGATGCCAGAATAGAATGAGGGAAAGCATGTCAAAAACCAGTTCAAACATGTACTTCTATACACTGTGGGAGTGTTCTGGATTACTTGACTATAAAATATTTTTAAAACATTGATTTTAAAATATTATGTGGAAGAATAATATTAAACAGAAAGCTCATCTTCATCACCTCATGTTTTTAATGCACTCAGCCTTCTGTCTAACAAAAAGTCATGCTGATTCAATAACCAAATAACCTAAGAAATGTCTCTAAATGCTAAAAGAAAATAAAACCTCCTTTCTTCCACTGAAAATTTGGCAATACATTTAAGAATCTAAACAAGATGGACCTGGCAAAGTTTGCAGTTCAGGGACGGGGAGAATTCTCTGGGTGCTTATGTTTCATTCTCAAATCCAGACATGTCTCCTAATTACAAAACATGATTCAAATCTTCAGATGATGTCAAATGCAGTAAGTCTGGCATTTGCTACTTTATATGAGGCTGAAGATTTATCCTAGGGATATGCCTACATTGTGCCAGACAGCGTCCTGCAGAACTGCTTGCGATGGGAAGCAGCATAGTCACATTACGGGGGCTTTTTGCTGCAGCTAACAGCTTGCATTGGAGCAGAGCTGGTAGCGCAGACCCCTGGCTATGATGTCCTGACCTTCCTGGGATGGATCTCTTTGTATGGCACTGCAGGATGTCACAGAATCACAGAATGTTAGAGATTGGAAGGAACCTCAAAAAATCATCTAGTCCAATCCCCCTGCCGGAGCAGGAACACCTAGATCAGATCGCACAGGAACGCATCCACGCGGGCTTTGAATGTCTCCAGAGAAGGAGACTCCACAACCTCTCTGGGCAGCCTGTTCCAGTGCTCTGTCACCCTCACTGTAAAGAAGTTTTTTCTCATATTCAAATGGAACCTCCTCTGTTCCAGCTTGAACCCATTGCCCCTTGTCCTGTCACTGGATGTCACAGAGAAGAGCCTGGCTCCATCCTCCTGGCACTCACCCTGAAACTCACCAATGTTTATATTTATAACCATTGATTAGGTCACCCCTCAGTCTCCTCTTTTCCAAGCTAAAGAGACCCAGCTCCCTCAGCCTTTCCTCATAAGGGAGATGCTCCATTCCCTTCATCATCTTCGTGGCTCTGCGCTGGACTCTTTCAAGCAGTTCCCTGTCCCTCCTGAACTGAGGGGCCCAGAACTGGACACAATATTCCAGATGAGGTCTCACCAGGGCAGAGTAGAGGGGGAGGAGAACCTCTCTTGACCTACTGACCACCCCCCTTCTG